>VXAU01003931.1:0-183482 GCA_013399695.1 Formicarius rufipectus | reverse complement strand
TTTTTTTTTTTTTTTTGATTAAGCAATACAGTTATGCAGAAATAAACTGAACTGGGCAACCTGGAGTTTTGAGCAGTGTCCAAGAAGGCAGGGGTGTGTGTGTGTAGATTTAAATAATTGATTTAAACAAGCTTTAGAGATACCAACCTGAGAAGCAGAAGGTTTCCATGTGTCCTTTTCCCCCCTGTAAGGACATGTTCAAGATGCTGCCGGCTGCAAGGAACACTTGATAATTTTTCTGTACATGAGCTGTGAGTTGCTGTTAGCTACAGCTCTAAATTGAGTTGTAGATTCTGCCTTGTACCATATGGAAGATGGGAAAGAATAAAGAAGTTTGGATGAGTTTTGAACATCAAGGTGCAAGTGGAAATTCCCTAAATAGTGTTAGTGTGTGGGACCTCCCTGCCTGTCTCCTGAAAGTGCTATCTTGGCAACAGGAGGCCAAGGCTTTAAGGTAAGTGTTGTCATGTTTTGCCACTCTGGGTTAAAAAATGTTTAGCAAGTGTATACTCAGGAGTCTGAAAGTGTGTCCTATCAGCTTCTGCCTGGAGATGTGTAACTCTGGTCAAGAGAGCAAATAGGTCTGACTTACTGCACTACTTTATTATAAATGGGGAAACTTTGTTTCTCTTAGTGCAGGATATAGAGTTTAAAGGTATTTTGAGCTGTTCTTGTAGCCAGGTGTTTTCCCACTTGCCTGGAGAGTAGCTAAAAGGGAATTCTCTAATCAGAGGATTTTCTCCTGTCCAGCAATGTACTTGCTTCGTTTTCACAGGCCTTATAATTGCCCTCCCAATTACTGGTTGACTAAACCTCTTAAAAACCAGCTGCTATCTGCTTTGCTCCTTAGGTGGAGTGGATCTTACCTGTCTCCTTAGTGGCTGCTTCATACCGGTGCTTGTTTCTGAGCTCTGGCACAAATAAGAACGTATGGAAGAATGGGTGTTCTATTCTGACCTGAAGAGGGGCACCCAACACAGTCATGGGAAGGACTAAGTGCCACCCGGACTTGCAGGTTCATGGGTTTTTAAAACCAGTTCGTTCCTCAGGTGGTTGCCTGTTAATCCAGGCATGGACTGAGTGTCGTTGTTCCTATGTTTGTGGCTTGACAAACCCTCTTAGTAAGAAATACTGCAAGTTGACCCTGAAGGTCACAAATTAAAAACACAGTGAGCTGTTTGCATAGCATGTGCAAGGATGGCCTTGTTATCTCCTGTGACATGGCAGCTTCATTCTGAGTGGATACTAATGGCAGTGATCTTTAACTGGACACCTTCCACAGGAAGGACAGAGCCTGCACCAAGTCCTGCTCTCTGCTTTCAGCAGAGAGGAACTGAATAGGAGGGAGACACTGTAATGGGTCTTATTTGCTGTTGAAGAGTGTTAAAATTATACAGTGGCCACTTCAGCCAGGTGTTTGGGTTATCGGCGAGGTGACCTCTTGAGAGGTGCCTGGAAAACATCTGGGAAAACTTAGAGCCATGAACTTGATTAAAGTGATTTTTTAAAAATGTTTAGAGGTCTGCCCTACAGAGAAAGAATGGTCAGTCTTTGCAGTGCTGGATAAAATCCTATTTATCAGATACTGATGCCTTTTTTCGTAGAGGTCAGTGATACTTTTTACTTGCTGAAGTCACCTGCATCCTTTTAACCTGGCTCTGCTGCTTAAGACAAATAGAGAGTAAGAGCTGTCTCTTACAGAGAAGCCTTGATTTCACCATACTTCTGCTTCCCTGTTTCGGTGTGTGCCACAAGCTGTAGTATGTCTCCAGTCCCTGTCACTTCACTGCTTTCTTAACCTTCCCTCTGTGTTAGATTAACTTCAAACAACTGGTGCATAGCAACTTTCATGTGTTGCAGCCAGCTTGGCTTCAGTAAGTATTAGAAGACATCAATCTTGTTTTTACTTGTAAATCAGTGAGCATTTTGGGGGAAACAGTTCTTAATGGAAACTTCAGGCTCTGTTAACGATGACCCTGATACTGAATAGCTACATTTGCAGGCTCTGATTGCTTTTTCTCAGCTGTTTTGGCTCTGTCACTTCTGCAGTCAAACTGGTATGAAGAAGAATAGGTTTGGGAACAGTGATCTTGGGTGACTGTCATGTTAGGAGGTAATCTTCCTATTTTAGCTCTAATTTGTGGTGTTCTACTGCAGGCAAAGGAGTGTTGCAGCCTTGTTCATTGCTGCAGGGCGCATTAGGAGTGTGCTGGAAGGAACACATCTGGACTTACGGGGAATAGCAGTTTCTAGTGTGATACACTGTGTACACAGAAGTTATACAGCATGGCTTGGAGAAAGTGAAGTAAAGCTGTTTGTCACCAGTGGGGAGAAACCACTCTGACATTCATATAATCATAAGTCTGACTCTCTTTTAAAGGCCAGCTAATAGAATACAAATATTCCTAATTCTCCTCCTATTAATTCACCCTGATTGGCCGAGTTTGCTCATAATTTATTCTGACTAAACAGTGCCTTGGAACTAAGTAACTTCTAACTTGAAAACTGTGACTTGAACTCCTGAAGTTGGTGCTACTCAGGACAAGTGATGTGCAGAAAAGGTTCTGTCAACGTGGAAGAGGGAGAGGTGTGTGCTAATTATTTTTGAGGCTTCTTTTGAGATGGCTCAGTTGGCACGGTGTGGCGTTCTGGTTTGATTCATTTGCCTTTACGTGCTTATACAAGTGATGTGATGGAGTGTTTAAGGCAACGTGGTTTGTATGTTAGGCTGGACAAACCTTTCAGGGCACCCATGTTTTCCAGCTTGGTGATTTGGGGGGAGGTTGTATTGGTGTGGGCCACAGGTCCCCCTCTATAGGCTTAGTAAGTGTTTGAGATGTTTCCTCCCTCCTATTTTTGTAACTTTTTTTTTTTTTTCCTAATAGGATACTAAGTGTTAGTATCCTCTAAAATGGGTTGAGAAAGGGGAATGACTTCTGAGGCGCGCTAACAAGTGGGGAAACTGAGGTTCTTGAGAAACAAGCATGGCTTATTTCAGCCTGATCTGGGCTTTTTATTTTGGATGCAAAAAGATTTGTGCTTTGCAGGAGTTGTTAACAGTTTATTAACAGCTCATTCGGTGGGAACTACCTTGTTGGCAGAACGAGGGAGGAGGAAATGCTGCTCTCTGAACTGAGATTGGTGTGGACTTGTGGGAGTGAGAGGAGGTCGTTTGAGTCTCTGTAAGGGCTTGAAAGCAAGGTGAGGCTTGTGATACAGCTGATCCATGTGTTATGTTCAGAGTTGTGGCATTGCTGGCCAAGGCCTGGAGATGAAGAGGTCTGTGACAGCACACAGCCGTCAGGAGCCACAGGAGTCACTGGAATTAGGATGCAGTGCTCCTCTGCTTTCATTTGTTTCGTTTTACTTTCAAATATATCACAGCCACTTAATGAACCCGACTTCATTACCCATCTCCCGAGTTCCAGTCTCCCTATCAGGTTCATGTGGGGCACTGTTGGTTGCACATCCTTCTCTTCAGTTCCCTGCTTGGTTCTTGATGCTTTGGTCACCGGGTCGTTCTGCCTTTCCCAATCTTCTCCTTTGACCCTGTCTTAGCTGCTTGCCTGTTGGCTTCATCCTAATTCCTGCAGCCTCAGCCCTGGCAGTGCTCTGCAGGGGCAGATCCTCACTGGCACCTTCTCCACCTACTTATTAGTCCTTGTTCTTATGACATCATTATTTCTGATCTGCCCTACCTCTTTGCATCACTTTGATAAATTATAGATAGCTATTGGCTATAAAAAAAAAAAGGAGAAACTAATTTTGGTGTCAGTTATAAAAACATTGTCTGTTGATGTGAGGTATGGGGGTTTTTACATTTGTTTGAGACCTAGTACGGGTGGCTGGAAGATTCTTCTGCTACCTTGCTTGTTGATATTCTGGCTTGCTTTGAGTAGTTTGCAACTATTAAAAACTTCAGGAGTGAACATTTACCTGGTTTCTAATTGTAGCAAACTGCAGTTTCATTCAGAGTTCAAAGAACTGCATATTGCCCTTTGATCTTTATACTGCCTGGTTGCTGTTGCACTTGTGTGTCCTTTCATGTTACATATAGAGAATATTGCCTAAGCATAATTAGGGGACTGCTTTGAATTAATAACACTTTCCCTTTTTAAACTAGAAAGACATCTTTGTGATTTTTGTTTTGTTTTCAGCCCCATCTGTTTTGATATGATTGAAGAAGCCTACATGACAAAATGTGGACACAGCTTCTGGTAAGATTTGGTTTCTGTGTTGCACAAAGCGTCCATCTTTTGCAGACAGATGTTGTTGTGAATCTTTTTCCTTCTGAGTTTGTTCCTTTTCTTTCCTTTGTCCCTGCACTGAAGAAAGGGGTTGAAATTAATTTTTAAAAGATGGGTACCTGTTAGATTAAAAAAGGAAAAAAAACTTAGTGTTTAAACCAAAAAATGTGCTGCCATATTTGCTCTCTAAAGAAATGAAATGGTCATAAACTGCTGGTAATATCCAGTACCTAGAGTCAGAACAGCTTGTCAACTTACCTTGCTTGGTCTCACCTCTGTAGAGGTGTTGGTAGTGATGTTGGTGGGTCTTCATTGTCTGTGCCAGACCACACAAAGTTTGAAGTGGCTTATACCTTGTACATTGCATTTATGCATTAGACTTTCCTGTTGTATTGAATTGGCCCAGCTCCACTTATTTTTCAGTGTGCTATCTCTGCCCCCATGAGGAGCACATGTTTCATGGAGAAGTGCAAGAACCCTCCATGGGCAGGTGTGGAATTACCCACTGCTCCTCTTTTCCACTAGGGATTGGTATAAATCCATGATGTTTTAGTGTCCCATCTATGTTATACTCTTATGGTGTCTGCTAACAAGAAATAAACGTTAGGAGAAGTAATATTATAGTAACAAAAGCACTTCCTCAAGCAGCAGACTCAGTTAACTTTCAGAAAAGTTTCAACCTGCAGCAAGTAAGATAACAACAGCTGATTATGTGATCTCCATGGTAATGCTTTATCCCTGTGATCTGTAAGTTTTTAGGGATTGAAGATGAGAAACTTTATTTAGAAGGAGCAGAGCAATGTTGTTACCTAATGTCTCTTACCAGCAGTTGACATCAGGCAGGTTCTTAAACCTGATGGTAAAGTGCAACATATAATTCAATTCCTCTGACCCTCAAATAGCTCAACAGAGCATCTCTGAAGTCACTGCTAGTGATAAAAGCAGCCAGTAGGTGAAGATGTTTCCTCTGCTCAATTACCTAAAATGCCACTTTCAAAGTATTTGGCTAATCTGGAAGAGTTGTTTCTGAATAATGAGTCTGTGCTGCCTGTGGAAGAGAGGCATGAATCTGAGACAGAATTGTGGCTGAAGTATCCATGTTGCCACAATCCTCAGGGAAATAAGAGTGAAGTGCTTAAATACCTTTTGTAATCCTTGCCATGAGACTTTGCTGTCTTTCTGCTGTAGCACACTCTGAGTTAATACTGGAACATTTTGACTCTGTAGGCTCTTGGCAGCACAGCGGAGCTGGCAACACAAACAGTGCACATTATCTAAGATTGATGTTATTTACCTTGTGCTTATGTTTTGTTCCTTCGTGTTTGCTCACTTTTGTTTCTTGTTTTTAAACAGCTATAAATGTATTCACCAGAGCTTGGAGGACAATAACAGATGTCCCAAATGCAACTACGTGGTGGACAACATAGATCATCTTTATCCCAACTTCTTAGGTGAGCTTGCATGAGAAACATCTTAGTTGTTAAGGAAAGCAGGCTCTTGTAAATTTGTCCTGTAAATTACTGGCTTCTGGATGTTGAAAACAAAATCTGAACATCAGCCCCTTGGTTAGTTGTCATTTTTCTGAAAAAACCCCCAAAGTATGAATTGTTACTACTGCACTGCTGGCAGCAGTTCTATGTTCTGAGTTACAGTAGTGAGACTGACTTGCTGCTGTTTTCATACCAAAAAAAGGCAAAACAAAGATATTTTTCTGAGGGCTAAAGATGTGAATCTCTTTCCTTCTGTTTTCTTTCATTCTTGTATGCCTGAAAGTCAGAGACATGCCCTGTTAATGAAGCAGGGACACTGAAAGGGTGGGAGCTGAATTACATATTGTGTTATTTTGGCTGCTGTAGAGAGGACCATGTGATTGATGTATGTGTAAATTAGATACAGAGGAAATATTCATACACATACCTATATGCAATCTTGTTTGCTTCCTACAGAGGGAGGAGTTGTTTCTAACTGGAAATAGTGTTTAAAACTTCATTTTGTGGGGAAAAGATCAAAGGAAGCACATTGCAGTGTGAAATACCACATTAAAGCAATTCTTGATTTCTTGTGCTGAGATACCCATTTAAATGGGTATCTACTATGGGTATTTACTATTAATAGTAAGCCCCAGTAGCCAAGGAATAATTAAGAAATGGAGATCCTGATTTAGGCCCAATCATGTTGTGCCAGAGATGGTGCCGAGGCAGGTCTTGCAGTATGTTATGGGTTTTTTTGTTGTTGTTTTTTGTTTGTTTGTTTGTTTTGGGGGGGGGATGGGGAGGGTTTTTTGTTTTGTTTTTTTAATCCTTATTTACACTACAAAGAAACATCAGGGAATGGAGACACCTACTGTTTTAATTACTGATAAACAACTGAGGTGTGGAGCTTACTGAAGTAAAAATGTTGAGGTAGAATCTTTCATATTGGTTTTCTGAACTTTTAAATATGTCTGTTTGACATCTTATTTATGTTTTGTAGTCAATGAACTTATTCTTAAACAGAAGCAAAGGTCTGAGGAGAAGAGACTCAAACTGGACCATTCAGTGAGTAGCACCGTATGTTCCAACTTTTTTACTTTATATTTATTTACTGGTTTTGTGCAGCAGTTGTTGCTATTTAGATTAATTAAAGAGATTGCACTGTTGAGCTGTTGCTCTGAACTGCTTTAGAAGGGAATGATATTGGTATCAGTGGCAGTAGATCCCTTCAACCTTGTTAACTCCCGTTCTTCCTGCCAGCAATGTGTGTGGAGGGAAGGTGTGTTAGCATAGCCAAGAGTCATAGGATGTATTCACATAACCTGGGAAACTGCCTGTGGAAGCACACTTGTTCAAAGGCAGTCATTTTCATTCAGGGTTGGGAATTACAGCTACAATAAGAGTAATGAATGATTAGAAGTGCCCCGGGCTTGCCTGATCACATGTGGGAAGCTGTGTTCTACAGGGAGCCTGGAGGAAGGCTAGAACCAACCACAAGAGGGAGGAAGATGCATTTGGAGTCTGGTGCTCTGGCTCAGATCCCATATAAAACTGCCTGGATATCTTCTACCCGTGTTTCATGTCACAGAATCAGAATGATATGTGTTCTCTGTTCACAACGACCCCTATACAGCGCCAGTGGGTGCTTAAGAGCAAAAAGAGAGTATGTGACATTAGCCAAGCAACTTCCATATTTGTCTGGCATCCTTGTCTTCTGTAAATCATAAATAAGACTGCACGGTAATGTTAGAAATCATGAAGCCCCTGCTGTTAAAAACCTTTCTTGAAGTGGTATTAATTTAGGGCCTGTGTTGTCAGTGGTTGTATGCCTTAGGAAAGAGCATGCTTTAAGGAATCATGGCTTTACTCACAGTGAGTTTTAATATTCATTATAAAATATGCATATACCTTATTTAATATAAAATATGCATAAACCACGTGTGGTTTGTAGTGCATACAATTGACCTGAAGGCATGAACAGTAACTTCTTAGAAACTGGTTTTACTCTTTTGCAGTGTTCATTTTAAAACTATGCCTGTACATGCACCTATTTTAGATATCTACCAGCAAGTGGACATCTACCATGACTTCATAACCAAAGCAGTGAAGCTTAGCTTATTTCTTTTGGCCACAAATAAAAAAATAGACATTTGTAAGAAGAGGAACATTGCTGCTGTATCAGCTTGTTGTATTGCTTCTGGTATTAAGAAAAGTCATCTAAGGCATATTTTAGCAAGTGCACCATTTCTTGATCGTGGTCTCATTAGGCAATGATCTTAAGGCATCTTTGAAGCTTTCTGAGTGGTTTAGTAGTAGTACAATTAACTAGTGCATTAGTATGTTAAAATTTGTCTCAAATCTTTGTTCACTTCCTTAAAAACCATGGGGCTTTTTGCCAGTTTTTCCTGGTTAAAATTGAGTTTTTTGCCTGAGTAGTTTCCACAAGTACTGTTGAGAGTTAAGTGTAACGTCCTAATAAAACATACAACACTTTATACATTCTATTTTTCTTAATTTAGTCAATACAAATAGGCTACAGCCTCTAAGAAGATAGCTGATTTAAACTGGATGGCATTTCTAGTTTTTGCAAAATTAAATATCTTGATTTCATGTCACAGCTTTAGTAGGACAGGATTTTTTAATGCAGCTTTGTTTTTGAGGTCTGAAGACCTTTCAGCTGCTCCTGTTGGTTCATTAGGCTTTCTGATGTAAGGCTGTATTAGCATTAACCTGGTATTTAGGTTTTTCTGTGCTACAGGAAAACCTTTTTCTTTATTGGCAAGGAGAAAACAGCCTGTAGGGAAGAAAGGCCTGCATGGCAGTGTTTTGGCTCCCTGAGGAATCATCCTCAGCTCTAACAGTTCAAATGAGAAGATCATGCTGATGAGCTCCATCTTCTTCACAGCATTCACCTTTCCCATGGAAATACTCTTAAAGAGAGTATTTGTATGGGAGGTGAGAGTAGAGAAAGTAAGCTGATACTATCTTCTTTGATTTGAATTTAGCATGAGGGTTTTACCCATTACTTAGGTCAAAAAAATAATTAAAAGGTATTGCCACTTGCAATATTTCAGATGTAATCCAGCTAAGCTTGGATAAACATGGAGTTTTTTCTTTCTCCCTATGGAAACCTGTTCTCAGAAACTGGGGCACAAATCAGATAAAACTGTGGCTGTGAAATAATCTTTTCCCAGCAGCAGTAGCTATGCTTTCATAAAGCACAAATATATTCCAAATAAGATAAGCGGGTGCACAGTAGGACAGAGGAGCTGTATCCTGTACACATGGGGGAATTGGGGATTCAGATACCTAGAACTGCTTTGCAATTTTACACAGGGATGAAATATTGCAGTAGTGCTTTTAATATCTGCTGCTGGATATAGCCCTGGATGGCTCGGGCTCACCATGTCTCCAACATCTCTTGCTCTCTTTGTAGAATGGCCACAGGTGGCAGATAATTCAAGACTTGTTGGGAACGGATCAAGACAATCTTGACTTGGCCAATGTCAACCTGATGCTGGAGTTGCTGGTGCAAAAGAAGAAGCAGTTGGAAGCAGTAAGGAGTTTCTCTTATTTAAATGAACACTGTCTCTTTAGAAGTCCTTTCATACCTTTCTCTTAAAGTAATATCCTATTGCTGTATTAATTGCTCAGCATTTTCTCTTGTGCTTTGGTATTTAAAAGTTGGCCATTTTGCTGACCTTTATAGTGAACTAACATTTGAGTTGTGATGCCCCAAACATGCTTATGATGCTGCTGGCAGGGTTATATAAACAAGCAGGGAAAATGGGAAAGGATAAGAGAAAATGGCTCATAGAAGAGAGAAATGCATGTGAAGAGATTTACTAATTGGATGTTGCACAAGTAAATGTCAGATCTTTCCTAGCAATAAGCATGAAGAAGTCCAGAGTATAGATTAAGGAATAAACAAAATGAGCATGTGAAAAAGTTCACATCTTTCAGTTCCTGCTGGAACTGATGGAATCTGAATGAGTGCCTTCCCTGAAGACATTTTTAGTATTTATTACTTGAAAGAAAAGTTTTAGATGTTTTGTTCATTAGGCTGGTTTGAAGGTTTATACAATATCAAGCAAGCTGTTCCTATAATTTATCTGAAATGTAGTTGGTTTGGGCAGTTCTCATATATTTGGCCATTCCACACTTTTGGTTTCAAGTGGCCATTTTCCAGTTATGAGAGCCAGACCTAAATCAAACAGGATTACTACAGAATTTGGCCCAGTGAACTTTGAGTAGGAGGGTAGATTTTGATGGTGCTTTAAAACAGGTAAGGGAAAGTTATATTGTGAATAGCTTAATTTATTCACTCATTCAGAATCAATATTTACACAACTTGTGGTTCTGATGGAAGGGAAGTAACCTGATATATTTACTGACTAGTAGCAGAACTATTATGTTACCTTATTGCATGGGGACTTGCACATAAGCTTTTTGTTGTAGTTCACTGAAGGTGTGATGGGGAAGAAGAGTAAAACATTTTTTTTTCTTTTTTTCCTCTCAAGTCTTTTTGTCATTTGTGACAAATCTGAAGCAAAGAAGGCACATGACTGAGTGTATGTATGCTTCTGAGCACAAACACCTTTTAAGGATACTAAACCTAAAAAAACCTCCCAAAACTTAGAGAACAATTTTAAAATACTTTTTCTGACTGGTTTTATTTACTTCACTCACTGTTGTCACAGGGATGGGGAGGAAGAAAATAACCCCAGAATAGTAGCAGTCTGACAGCGTAATCTTTTTACTTGTCCTGTGCCCTCTGCCTTTAATGGATTCTGTGTGCTCGTATGCCTTGAGCCTTTTTGAGTGTCATTTTCACAGTCCTTCAATTAAGAAATATTTTGGCAGGTTGTGAAAATAAATCTCAGAATGCTGGGATGGGATTAGGGCTATATTAATGCTGGAATATAGATTTGGGGTTATTTTTTTTTCCTTTTGTCATTCTCTTTTCATGTTCAGTTTTTGGTCTGTTTGTGTGAAAATATTAAACTGATGGTTGAGGTAGATGACCTGTTATGGAAGGACTAGAAAAGGATGTTTTAGCTTTATCAATGATTTCATTGTTGTCTTCCCCTCTGGAGAAATCTTCAGTAGTGATATCTACATAAACAAAATGCTAATTTTGAAACAGGTGGGTTTTTTATATAAATATTTTATGCCTTAGTATATTAATCATGAAATGGATGCTAATGATCTTCCAGGGTACATGATGAGTCTGTGAGGAAACTGCATTCCAAAATCAATTTCAGGTGCAGTAGCCAAAGAAAAAAGCGTCTTGACTTACTAATAAGTCATTAGTGATGCACAAATAAGAACTGTTATGACTTCTGCTTTCAAGTAAAAGATTGTAGTGAGCCAAACAAAACCTTAAAGCTTGTAAGGCAAAGTACAACTACCATTTTTTTTAAACCACCTTAAGCTTTTTTTTTTCTTTTTAACCTCTAAATGGAAGCTGAGTGCTAGGTGTGTATTTCTATGCATAAAATGAGTGTTTTTCTCTCCCTCTTCACTGTGTTACAGGAATCCCATGCTGCCCAGTTGCAGATCCTTATGGAATTTCTCAAAGTTGCCAGGAGGAACAAGCGAGAGGTAACTTGCTTTGTGCTTCAGTGGGTGATGTGGTATCTGCTGCTCTCTCCCAGTGCACTTCTGTTGAAGGGATGTGTTAGCCTGGCATTGTCTCTGCAAAGAAAAACTCGAGGCAGGTTTGGGGAATTCTCAGGCAGAGGGAGGACACATGGGTTAGAAGGAAAATTAATCTCTTTACGTGTGACAGCTTCAATTTTTAATCACTTGCCTTTTTGTCTCACACTGGTGAAGCATGTGGGAAGACAGTGGTTCCTTGGTGTAAATTTATGTCAAGTTCTTGAAGCAAGATTTTTTTAGTTTTGTTTTTTTTTCTGGAAAAAATGAGAAGATAGGGAAGGAGTGAAATTTTTGTCAAGTTTTTTTCCTTTAGTGTATCAAATGCCATGACTAATGTGGTGACATAAAAGAATGAATATTCTGTGCTTTTTCCTCATTTGTCCTAAAATGAGTGTCTCAAGGAACATGGGAGGGTTCTATAATCACATAGACAGTCTTTTATGGTTTAGGACTTATCTTTTATAATGTCATGCAGTGTGTAAACTATAATACCAGAAATAGCCCAGAAACCTAGAAAAGTGCTCATGAAAACAGAAAGACAAGCTCTGTTGGAGGCCATGGTTTCTATAAAAGCTGTGAAGAACATAAGGCCCAACAGTGTGACTGTTTTAAGGTCAGGCTTGTAAACATGTGAAGGTGATGGGTGTAAGAACCCTTGGATTGAGAGTCTGGTTATGGAGTGACAAAGCAAGTTGTTTAGAGTCTACCATCCATGGCCAAAATCAACAAGGGTGGTGGAAAGTCCAAAGGAGGACAATGGAGCTGGGGAAGGGTCTGGAGCTCGAGTCTGATGAGGAGCAGATGGATAAACTGGAGTTGCTCATTCAGAAGAGGAGGCTCGGGGGGGACCTCCTTGCTCTCTACACCTACATGGCAGGAAGATGTAGCCAGGTGGGGTTTGGTCTCTTCTGCCATGTCTCAAGTGAGAGGCCTTAAGTTGTGCCAGGGGAGTTTCAGATTAGATGTTAGAAAAAAGTGTCTTCACTGAATGAGTGGTCAGGCATTGGAATAAGTTGCCAAGGGGGATGGTGGAATCACAGTCTCTGGAAGTGTTCAAGAGGCATCTGGATGTGGCAGGTGGGGATATAGCTTAGGAGTGATTATGGTGGTGCTAGGTTGGTGGTTGAACTGAATGTTCCTGAAGGTCTCTTTCAACCTTAATTCTGTGACTTTCAGCACCTGGGTAACCTTTCCCATCTTATCTGCATCTGCCCTTGCCTTTAGTAATAATCTACAAGGATACCATCTCCTTTTAAGGCTGAAGAAACTTAGTTTTGGCTGCAGATCCTCTGAATACAGCCTTTGGATCATCCTGAAACCAGCTGTGATATATAGCTCACTTCAGATCCTCTTTGTCCCTGCTTGTGTTCCCTCTGTTGCCAAGACTTTGCCTGATGTTGTGTCTTACCCCCTCTTTCTATTCCAACATGAAATGCAGACTGTCACATGTCATAAGCCCCCTGTGCGGGCCTGTCACTTCTGTCCTTGCCATGGTGCTTAGAGCCTGGCCTTGCCATTTCTTTTGAGGGAAACAAGGACTTGTCACAGTTCCTTCCTCCTCCTTCCTCCTTGATGAGGATAAGAAAGATAAAAACCAGTGGGAAGATGCCTGGAAAACACAGACCAGTCAGTAGGATAGTTTTACATACCAAAATCTCTCTTGGGCAGTCATTTTACCCATGGAGGAAATGAAGCCAGTTGGTGCTTCCTTTTTTTAAGTCCCAAAGTTCCCCTTGTAGCTGGTGGAGTTTGTGGCAGCTGCTACTTTCTGGAGGGAGTTTTGGAGGGGGTAGTAGAGGAGTTACTATTTGGGTTATGCCAGTGGTGATGTATCCAGAGCACAGAAAGTCTGAGATGGTAGTTTGGAAGGTGAGAAATGTGGGTTAAGTGGCCTTATTAGTGCACTAAAGCAGGTTATCAAAGCCCCTAAGTTCACTACAGATGGTTTTGATGCTGTAAGAGGTGACTTTTTCAAAATAAGGATGGAACTCAAGGAGCACGTGGGGACCCTGGAACACTTTGATGTGTTGCACATCATTGTGAGTCACATGAGCAGCTTTATTTTGAGGGGAGAAACACGACTTTTTTTCCTTTCCTAATTCAAGCCTGGTTTTAGTAAAGATGACTACAGGCTAATTGCAGTTTCACTCAGTAAGCCATAGCTGTAATAAATTCTTAATGAATAAAAGATATTATTTTAAGTATGATGGAGTGCTTGTTTCTAATTTTTGGCTGAAATATTTAAAGGATCTGTGGTAACTTTGCTTCCTAATATGCCTCTTGGAATATAATTTCTTGCAAAATTTTATTAACAGGTTTTATTTACTACACACTGCAAGTTCTTACATAGGGACTTAGGTACTTTGTAAGTTAATGCAGGTATTGCCTTAGAGTTGGTCTACCTGTATAACATATCACAGCATATTCAGAGCAGATGATAAACACCTGTAACCCCTCTTGCTTACTTCACTCCTAAGTTATGTGTTGTTTTATTCCTGCATTTGTGGACTGGTGAGTTCTGAGCATGTTGGAGGGGAGTTATATCTAGAAACTATCTTCATAGACTTGTACTTCAGAATTCAGAATGTTGGTAGTCAAGTATTTTGACAAATGCCTCTTTGTCACACTTTCATAATTCCTCTAGAAGACAAATGTGAGATTCAGCACCTGCAGGAGTTTCTATTAGAAATCCTGTTTTGAAGTGTTCATAACTTTCCAAAACATTGATCTTTCAAGCTGAAATTTACTGCATGCTTTTTTCCCCACAAAGGTGTTTGCAAGTCCTTTTTCTTTTTAAGTTTATATATTTTATTTTTGTTTTCACCTAGGGCAATGTGGCAAAAAAAACCCCAATCCTTGGCAATAGTAATAGAGGAAAAAAAAATTCTTTCTTTGAAAAAGATTGAAAACAAATGACTAATGCTTGAAAATACTTTTTCAACAAAATAACAGATAGTTTTGGAGGAGAGAAATGTATTGATCATCCATAACAGTTGCTTGTCTCTAAGGCAAACTTAGCATGGCTGAGTGCCTTTCCCTATGTGTACACAGTTAATTGAATGCACACTCTACTTTTTTTTTTTTTTGGACTCAGCAGTCTCTTCTGTTGAAATCAAGGATCCAAAAAGTCTGGAAGGTCAAGTTTAATAATGAAATATTGACTTTTGGGGGAGTTTTATTCCTGTTTTCCAGAGAAGCCAAATGAAACAACCTGTGAGTTTTTGAAAGTAATATTTTCATGGCAGAATTTTAACTGTTGCAAAAATGCTTTTGCAGATCTAACTGTGTTAATTTTAAATGTTCACATGTTCTTGAACACTTTGTGAGAGTGTTGATCCTATCAGTTAATTCTCCCCAGTTTTATATTCATCACTTTACAAAGAGGCCTTACTAATTGTCTTGTTGGGATTTGAATGTTCCCAAATGGAGTTAGCCACCACCGTATATATCATATAGGTAATTTGTCCTAAACTATTGTTAGCTCAGCTGCCTGATGGCATTTCTGTGAAGTAGCACCATTGCTTACTGAGGGAGAATACTGAGTTTAATGATTAGGATCACAAGTCAAGTTCTGCATCATACAGGTGCTATTCCCTGCGTGCATTCATGTTTCTCTTGGCAGCTGTCACTTCATTTTTATGTTCTGTCGGCTTTTTATTTCTAATAATGTGACATTAAGTCTCTCATGTCTAACAAACAAGACCTCTTTCATGTCTGCTAAGGCACAGGGAGTGTTTTTTTAGCTGGTAAACATCCTGGGACAGAGAAATAATCCTGAAATGTCTCAGGTTGGTCACACTGAGTGCCTGCTCAGCATTTCAGAATCATTGTTGCACCTTTGAGCCTCAAATGCATGTGTATCTCCAGCTGTCTTCACTTACTCCATATTGTGAGCGTGTTAAATACTAAAAATAAGAGGAGTTATTAGTTATTGTGGGATAATTGCAGGGAATTATAAGCATGAATTCCCCAGGGATGTCATTACCTTGTGTTAATCACTTCACCTGTCAAGTCTCGTGTTCTGCGCATACACACATGGATGAACTAATGAGTAAGCAAGAGGAGGTGACAGAAGCAGAAATCAGTCATGCTCTTATGTTGTCATATAGTCTTGATTACATTCCAGGGCTGCTGATGAGAATTTATAGTAATCTCTTTCCTATGCACTGCACTTAAATAACTGGTATTTGAGATCTATTTGCATTTCTAAGCTCCTGAATGAGAGCAGTGAGCTCTGACTGCAGAGATAACAATAAGCCCAAGGATCCAGCGAGTGTATGAGCAGCAAGCTCGAGATTATCATAGTGATATCAGCATATAAGAGCTGATTCTCCTTGCTCAGTGGAGGGCTCTTGCAAAGAAGGGGCAACCTAGAACTAGGAGCTAAGTAGCACCTACAGTGATGTATTAGACTCTAAGGCAATTAAACTAATTGTTTAGGCAGCTTTGTTCCTTGCCCCAGATGTCTTTCTCTCGTGACACTTTGCTATCAGATCCTATCACTAAGCCCTGGGAGCATAATTCCTTCAAACTGTAGGATTTAAATGAGAGAGAGGAAAATTCTATATGTGAAACATGTTTTTATCAGCCAGGCAATTCCTTCCTCCTATCCTTGGTATCCTTGGGAATTCTGTGTGTTAAACAACTCAACCAGGATGTTGTTCTCAAGGCTTTCTGTTAGCTCTTCCCAAGTTATGAGGAAACATTTACCATTTGAGGAAGCATTAATCAGAGAGGAGAGGTTCTCTGCAGATAAGTGTGCTGTAGATGTACTGCCCACATGTCTAAGAGGCTTGGATGCCACATTTCAGTAGTAAAAGTAACTTGTGGAGCCTCAGGTGTTCTGGTTTTCATACCAAGAAAACCTTCCCCTTCTTTTGACTTATGCAAAGACTGTGTAACAGTGAGGTTAAAATACATGAGATCTGCAATGAAATTTAAAAGCTTAAATTTCTCTGAAATCTGAAAATGACCTCAATCTGTTTGGATCTGTGGTGCATGTTGTGATGCCTGCATGGGGAGTCCGGACCAAAGCCTGAAAGGTGTGTGACTGAACATAAGGTGAGCTCCTGAATGTGTGAATCCAGATGCAACTCGCTAGCTCTGTTAAGCAGCTTGTTGGAATGGTATTGCTGGCTTTGTTATTTCTGTAGGAAATAATTTCTGCCGTTCTTTGCTCGTGCCTTTTCTAGACCTGGAAAGGCAGTTGGTCAGGAGTTTGTGGCTCCTTGCCCTGTGTGTTTTCCTAGCCTGTCTCTGTGGCACTGGGAGACTCTGCTGAGCTTTTGGCTTTCTGCAAACACCTAGAACTGGCACCAGGAGACCCGGTCAAGACTGCTTGTTGTCTGTGCTGCACAAACACAAAAGAGGAAGTTGCTGCCTCCCGAGGGGCCCTTGCTCCAGGAAAAACAGGAAGCTCAGGGATGAAACCTCAGCTCTGTGCCCAGCTATGCTTGTTAGTAGATAGCCAGCCAAAAACGAACTCACATGACCTGGTGTTTAACATTGTGTAAGTTCTTGGTGGCTTCTTGACTTACACATCTGAAATCCCTTTTCCAGAGCTTATAAGAAATAGAGGTTATTTTGAAGTCATAGCTTTCCTTTTGTATAGATGTGCTTGTGTGTAACGTGGGATCAGTGTTATACACCTGCTTATTTTAGTTCATTAAGTGGAGTTGAAATTACGAGGTTTAACCACTGAATTGAAACCTTCTCCTTGTCCACTTTGTCATTTCCAGTTCTGGGAAAGCATCTGTGGCTGAGAAGAGAGTTTATAGTATATGCTCCTCTTTTAGCATTCGTTTCAGTGTTCATTCTAAGTGCTTTTGCTGACTTAATCCAAAGTTTGACAGGTGTGAATCTGCCCATCACTGGGACAGGACTTGGCTTGCTTTCTGTGCCCTGCATAGTGAAAATCAAATTAAGGGCCCTTAAATCTGGATATCCTGCAAGGCCTGTAATTCATTTCACTTTCCTTAAATGTCCCTCAAAGGCTGGCAATTATAAATCAGTAGTCTCATTTTTCAAAGTTTAATTGGAATGAATGTGGACTGATTTAAGGTCTTTGATAGATTAAAATGCTCAAGCCAGCACACCGAAAAAAGGAAGGCCCCAGTGTGGGCATTAACTCCTTTGATGCTGAAGGCATGAGAAGACTCCTCCTAAAATAAGCATGAAACACACTTGCCTGCTTTTTAGACTTGCTACTCTCAGATAAGTTTATAATACGCTGTAACTAGAAGGAAGAATTGGGAAATAAAGTCCCAGATCTCATACTCTTGGCTATGTGCAATAGTTGTTAAAAGCTGGCCAATAAAAGGTCTCTGCTCTTGTTCCTATAAAAAGTCTCCTGTTTGTGTGATGGCAACAAGCATCAATTATTTTTCAGATGTCCAGTTTGGTTGTGAGCCAGTACGTTGTAAAATAGCTGATTTCCTCACTGTGATTTTGGAACTTGTGGGTTTGTAACTTCTTTTTAAATTGGACTTCTGAAAGTGGGGGACTAATGGTATTTGCTGGAGCTGAGTTTAGGCAAGACCCGTGCTGTGCAAGTGTCACTTAACTTTACCACTAATCTTGGAGCTATAGCACCACCTGCTATTCTTGCTGTAGGTTTCACAAGTGAAAATGGAATTATCTGTTATGGTGTAGTGGCTTGTAAATTATCTGTGGCAGTGTAGTTCTAAACCATTAAACTTCTGCTGTCTGTGCCTCAAATTAAATATAAACTGAAGCCTTCAGAGTAGAGAGATTAGGATACATTTATAGTGTAATCTCATTCTGAGGAAGTAAGAAGCCTTGGTAGAAATAGTTGTGGACCCAGCAGTCCTTTCTGGTCCTGCCTTTAGGGACAGAGGCTTTGGTTAGTGTTTAAAAGGAATATTAAAATGCTGGACTATCTAACGCAGAGCATACAGGTCTTTGGAATGCTGTACAATAAGAGGAGTTTAAGTTGTGGTTTTTGTTTAAGCAGAACCTTCCAACACTTAAAGGATTAAGGTTAAGCACTTGAGTGAATAAGTCTTTGGGAGTAGCTTGCCAGATGTTCTTGGGAACATGTCATACTAAGAGTAATATGTCTTGCTATGCAAGTAACTGGATTTGGGCATTATGATATTCCCTAGTGAGGCTGAAATGACAAAAATTAGTTTTGCCTTGGAGAATATGTTGTGCTTAAGCTTTCAGTGGCCTTCCTAACTCGGCAACAGCTTCTGCTCTCAGGCTACATTGCCAATTGCTAAATTCTTACTGGGAGCTGAGTCAGGTAGACTCCAGTTCTCTATGTATGTATTAATCTTGTGCATCTTCGTTTACCAGACCTGTACTGGAGCTGAGTTTTGTCTATTTATGTCCAGACTTAGAGCTGTCTCTGAGAGAATTGTGTGTGTTTGGGTCTTGCAAGGCTGGGTGTGGGCTCTGTGGGTGTTCAGGTGGGACTCTCGGCTGAACGAGGGTGACAGTTGGAGCTGGAAAGTGGATGATGTCCTTGCTTAGGTGTTAACCATTGTCAGGTGTGTGGATTCACACTTGCTAGAGGTGAGTGAAGCCAGGTTGCTGACTGACTGAAAAGTAATTGGAAAAACCTGAAACATATTGCATGTGACACAGATAAGGGAAAGGGGATGTTAGCTTTGGAGAGGGAAAGTCTCCTCCTGATCCTTTCAGAGAGCCTTCATGTTGCCTGGGGTTTATGTTGGAATCCAAGGTAAGTATCGCTTTTGAAAGAAATGCCATGTGGCCCATACTTGTTGCTAGGAGCAAATCTTGCTCTGGTCATAATAGGTTTTTTCCAATCCAAAAATCCTATCATTAATTTTGAATTGGCAAATGACAGGTTAATTGCTAGCATGAATAATGCTCTTAAAAGCTTTTAGCAAAGCATTTTATGTTTTGTTGAAGGGTAAGTATAAGTATCTTTCATCGTGTTTTGTTTTTTTCTAATTGTGACAGGACAAGGGGGAATGATTTTAAACAGAATGAGGGTGGGTTTAAATAAGATATTAGAGATAAATCCTTTCCTGGGAGGGTGGGCAGGCCCTGGTACAGGTTGTCCAGAGAAGCTGTGGCTGCCCCATCCCTGGAAGTGTCCAAGACCAGGTTGGATGGGGCTGTGAGCAGCCTTGGGATAGTGGAAGGTGTCCCTGCCTGTGGCAGGAGGTTGGAACAAGATGAACTTGACGGTCTCTTCCAACCCAGACTATTGTAGAATTCTCTACTTGGTGTTTGTGAGCCAGTTTTATACCTGGCATGAAAGATGTTAGAGGAGCATAATAGTATTACTTTGAATAATGCAAGCTTCTTTGTGATTGATATCAAAGAACCTTATGCTCTTGTTTTGCAGTGTTTTAAAAATAACAGCTTTGTCCTGAATGTGGTTTGTGTGCACACTTATGTAAATCTGGGTGTTTGAGTTTCCTGCCTAGTGACTTTGGAATTGTGTACCACGCCAGTTTAGTTCAGGTTCCTCTCTGAAAAGATGGCAATTTATCTTGTTGGTGGTGCAGTTCAGATTGATTTAGACTTCTCCCATTCTCTTATCCACAGCAATTGGAGCAGATCCAGAAGGAGCTAAGTGTTCTGGAAGAAGATATTAAACGAGTAGAGGTGAGGTGCCCAGACATTGTTCTGACTCTGGCAATTTTTCATTTTCATCAAGCTGTCTGCCTTGCTGTGGAGCTGCTGGGTTAAATTTATGGCATTGGAGTCAGTAATGGGAAAATGAACAGATGATGCTCTTTCTTTAATTTGTTCATTTAGTTGATGTGTGCAGTCTGCAGGTTGGTAGCTCTTATATAATCGTTTCTTTCAATTTCTTTGTGTTGCTAGTAAGTATTTTAGAGTAGCTGCTAGAAATCAGCAGGCAGTGTATTGATCAGGACCTATGATTCTGGTACACCGCAGTGTTCTGGCTGTTTGCACAGGTTGTTTAAATCTTAGCATGTCACCCTCAAAATGGAGAGGGGGTTTGAGGGGGTGCACAAGGATCGTGATGCAGAGACTGGTTAGGAGCAGAGCCAGTTCCTGCTGCACGTCAGAACAGACACCTGCTAACTCCTGATATAATGCACTTAATTCCTCCATGATAGGGATCTCTTGAGATTTTTGCATGGAATTATTCTCCTAGTATTTGTAAACCCATCAGAGCAATGCCTTTGTCCTTATTGAGTCCTTAGCTTCCTCTTTGGTCCTTTCCTCTAATCATTCTAGTATTTAATCTTGGAGTAGGAAGCTGATGTTTCAGGAATACATCAGACTGCCACCTCTCAAAATAGCATTCCCTTAAAGCTGCTTGGCAATCAGTTTGCAAGTCTGCTTCTCTCTTCTTGCTCATCTTGAGCAGTCAGCATGAGCTCCCAACCACTGCCCAAAAGCCTTTTAGGTTTCATCACACACTTTATATGTGTGCTGATGAATTAAAATATAAATACAACCGTAGGAACTTCCCTTTATCTAACAGCTAATTGGAATTTTTTCAGACCTCTTTCCCTAAATGTTTCTCACTTTGGGGAAATAAATACACCTTAGCATGTTTTCTTGAGGCATCCTTATATCTAGAAGAAGCTATTGCCAAAAGCTGTGGGATCCCTCAAAGGATATCCAGCCACCTGTTTCCCTGCTCTTTCATCAGGCATTTCAGTGGGCTGCAGCTGGGGTAGGTTCCTGGTGTGTGGTGGTGACCTTGGCTCTGGCCTCTAAAGCCTGGGATTTCTCTTGTCACAAATATCCTACTTTCTGCTTAACAACTAATGGGCACCTGGTGGGAATTTGAAAGCACAACTAATATTGTCCTGGGCACTCTTTGCTCCCCAGACTAATGAGCTGCTGCATCCTGCATAGCTTCCATTTCCCAAGCAGATGAAAGGCAGTCTCATACTGAGTACACAGCCGTTGACTTCAGTTGGCAGGGACAAGGCCAAGTTTATGTGCAAAGTCTTTCTTGTGCAGTTGTCCCACAGAAGAATGATAGATCCTCTTTTAAGTCTGGGGCACCACCTTTGCCCTGTTGCCTTGTGGCTATTCTGGCCATGACCCCTATTCAGCTTTACTTTCCAGTTGTGATTTTAAATAAGTTTGCACATAATCTCAAGAATGCACTTAGAGCTTGCTTGCTCTGCCGTGTTTAAGGGAGATGCTGCCTTAGAAGCAACTGAATGATAACCAAATCTATTGTTTGAGTATAAACTGCAGAACTGCCCCTCTTTTGGGGCAGTAGAATTTTTGAAACCCAATTGGAATGACAGCTGAAAGGAGAGGAAAGTTAATGTTTTGTTGGGTACAGTAAAGATTTTTAGGTCAGAGCTGGATAAATGTAGACATGGGTGGTTATCTGCTTGGAAAACCAAAACCGCTGTGTGAACCCCATGTGTCAGACATGCTCCCAAGGTTTGCAGCTTTGCTGTAATGTGGCTTTCTGTTTCAGGAGATGAGTGGCTTGTACTCCCCAGTCAGTGAGGACAGCACGGTGCCACAGTTTGAGGCTCCCTCCCCTTCACACAGGTATGGAGCTTGCAGCTCAGCTTGGATTTCAACCTGGTCATATTTCTCTCTGCTTGCTGGTCCTCCCCTTGCCAGGCCCAAAACACGAGTCCACCTCCTGTGTGTCATGCAGTATTGTTCTGTTTGTGAGTGGTATACATTTTATGTGAACAAAGAAGTGAAGGAAAAGCCATCTGAGCCTGCAGTTGGATGAAAAACCTGCTCTAAACCAGCTGCTGTGGAAAGCTGGTGGCTTTAAATGTCGTGTGGATTAGTAAACTTGAGTCATAAGCCCTTCTTGTGGTATGGAATATTACTGTTATTTACATGCTGCCTTTTCTGAATGTTATGCAGTTCTGCCTGGAATATGAAAGGTCCTAATTTTTTATGATATCAACATCATCTGACTTCTCCACTTGGTGTGAATAGATAAAGGTGTGGGCTAGGGATAAAAATTGGAAATATACAGCCTGTTGATTCTGTTTATCTCCTGTCTGTTTTGGTTTAATGAAATGCCTTTCTAATAACATAGTTTCAATGTGGATTTTTGTCTGGCATATTGCATAGTCTGGTTTATTGATGATAAAATTGCAGATGCTTCTTTTGTTCAAGTTGCACGTGCCAGGGTTTGAAGTGCTGTACTTTATAGATGTGTCTTTTGGTAGTAAGAAAGCTCTGATTTTTACAGGGCCAAGTTATGTTATGAAGTGATCATCTCTCCTGTCTCTTAAAAGTAGAGTTCTCTAAACTGTCAGCTTCTGTTATAAAATTGTACTGGTAGATATTTTGCTATTAGCAGCTCTAAACCTAATAGCCCAGAAGTAAGTAAGGAGAAATGATGAGATTTCTTCACCTACAGAGACTTAGATAAGGTACTCTGATGAGGAACCCAGCACTATTGCCTGGGATTTCCTATCAAAATGCTATTTCTGGACACAGAGGGTAGAATCTCATATTTCTGTGAAGCTCTGGCTGGCCCTGAGGGAAGGGACAGGAATGTGGCCAAGTTAGATGGGAATAACATTTCTAATTCAGCTCATCACTGCTGCTTTAATTCTTTTTGGGATGCAGGTGTGTTTCTTGACATGGGTTATTGCTGTTTTGCCAAGAAGCAGTTTTGTGAAGCTGATGAGATTCTTGTCAGGTTCCACTAGTTTTCTGGTTATTGGCTATTGAATAGATTGGTTTTGCTCCATGGTACTGCTGCTTGAGGAAAACCTGAGCTCTGCCTGGGCTCAGTTTCTTACATGTTGAATGCCTTTAGGCTTAGAAACCTTTCTTTCTCTTGATAGGAGATGGTACTCATGAGCAGAAATGTCTCTCTATTACTTGAGCCAGGCTAAGTAACAAGCTCCCAAAGAACTTTTATCTCTTGAAATCTGGAATAGTATTTTAAGCCCAAGGGATTTAGTGAATATTTTAGTGATTGCTGGATTGATGTGTCTCACCTGGGCTCTGCTGGGGGATGGCAGTGGGTTAGACCTGTGGTGGGAGTAGAAACCAAAGGCTCTTTCCTGGCCAGCCTTTTCACAGCTTTCTGGCTCTATCTTGGCTGTGTCTTGAATTTTTGGGGTTTCCCTCTGGTACAACACACCAGGGGTTTGATATAATAGGATATTTAGGGGTTCTCTGGGGGATATGGGGCTGCTTATTTCTCTCAGCTAGAAAGACCCGTTATCTGTTTCTCAGTGATGTCCCTGCATTAAGAAGCAACCTTGAGTGGTTGAAGATAAATCAGTATATGAATTACATGTACTTCAAATATAATGAGGGAAGTGTCTGAAGATGCATCAGTTGTTTCCAGACTCCTGTAACTTCTGTTGTGACCATTTTGTGTAATTCAAGTAATAGAATTGGTGTCAATTACAATAACTCAGATGCCAGAAAAGCCTACCACTTGAAATTAATTTTCTTTTCAACATTAAATGTAAGTTTTGAGGAATATCTCGAACTTTGCTCCTTGGAAAAAATGCTGCAGAACAGCTGATAGGAACTTTAAACTGTGTTGATTTTTTTTCCAGCACTGTTAACTGAAATATTTAATCTCAAAAGTGGATTTTAGAGATGCCTTGAACCACTAAGAATGAAATACAAATATAGTTTGAGATGGATTCAATTCCATGTTAAAATGGTATTAAACTTGCAGAGACTTTTTAATTTATCAGTGAATTAAAATGGTATATTTAAATTGAAATATAACTTGTTAACATGCTTAACACCCTGCTAATGAAATATAATTGTATAACAGTACTAATGTGTCTTATAGATAGTACAAGGTTATCACAGACTGGTGCTGGGATGAAGAAAATTTCTTTAGCCTTTGAATTTAAAGTTCAAGAAAATAGAGTTCTTTGGAATTCAGTTTTATCTGGTCTCTAGTGCCTTGCCCTTATTCATTTACTTCCTCTAAATCACAGGCTTGCCTCATTCATTTTCTGTTTCTTTTCATTGTTTGGAGCTTTTTTCCTCCCTGTTATTAGCATCTCCAAGATGTGAAATTCCTCTGCCTGCCTGCAGCTTCCTTCAGCAGTTCTTCAGCAGACACCCAAGCCCAGCCAGGGTTGTTCAGTGCATCCTGGGCAGCCAGGAACACGTGTTTTCTCTTGTGCCTACACAGGGGATGATGAAATATTAAATTGGGTAATAGCACAGTGCTTGTTTACAGCATGGCAGATTGCTGGGTTTGTGTACTAATAGAGAACAAGAGAGGAAGAATGAGGCAAGAGAACAAATAGTTCTGGGGAGGGTTTTTCTGAGCAGGCGCTCCTGCTATTTTTGCTCCCAGTAAATGGTGCAAACAGGAGATAGGAATAAGCAATTTCTCTGGGATTGCTATTCAGGAATAACAGCAATAACAAACTGTCACTAATAGGAGTTTCTGAGGGAGGACTCTGATCTGGAAACGAGTTGCTTGGTAACTCTGATTTGGTTACCAAAATCCTGATCCACTTTCCCTTCCATTTGTTCTAATTACCCTCCTCCCACCCCTGTAATGGGGCTTGTAGTCTGCAGATTGCCACATTCCTATTGCTGCTGTTCCAGGTTTTTAAATGTCACGTTGGTTTAGCTGAATTTCTTAGCTGGACCTAAAAGGGAACTGAGAGGGCACTTCTGTAACTTTCTGATTCCTTGCTTCCTGTTTTCTGAGAGGAGAAACACTGAGGCACATCCCAGTTAGCTCAGCTGCAGGCACTGCACAGCACTAACTTGGAATCTGTGTTCTGGTTAGGGGGATGATGTCTGCACTCCTGAAGGCTTTCCATCACCAGCCAACCTGCAGCAAAATGGGACCAGATACTCCAATTCTGTGTGTTCTGCTCTTAATTGCCACTGTACCTGCCTGGCAGTGAAGGACTTTTTCATTGCTTTCCACACCAGTGTGTTACTCCTGCTGTTCCTGGCAGGATCCTGTGTACGTTGTAATTGTTTCTTGTGGACACATTCTAATTTAAAGTTCATTGTCCCCAACCATGCCTGAAGCAGCTCTTCTGCCTTCTCCTTTTCAGCAAATAATGATTTTTGCCCCTTAAATTTTCTTGGTTTGCAGCTTTTGTTTTGCCTGGGCCAGAATTCCACTCAATCTCATCTTCCTAGCTAATTTTTAAGTCTCATTAGTGGTTATCTCTCATCTTCTCTTTGTATTTCCCTCCACATTCAGGGGAGCTTGAAAACATTGAGGAATATGTAAGCATTAGTACCTCTGTTTCATCCTTCTGGACTTACAGGTGCTCCAACTGACATTCCGACTGAACCACTTGGTTAATGACCAAGGATCTCAGGTCTGTGGATCAGTTCTGGCAGCTGTTATGTAATCATCCATAGGTACCATCCTCTTTGACAAAACCAGAACTTACAGCAGTGTTCTAGCAGCTTTCTAAAGGAACCTTCAGCTTTCCCAGGCAGTACTAAAATCTAAGATTAGCTTGTAGAAAAGACTCAGAATAACAACCAAGATATTTGGCTTGAACAGAAAAGGGCTAACACAGAAATTTGTTGCAATGGTTTCTTAAGGAACAAATCATGGTGATGTTTGTAATATGTTCTGCATAATTAATAGAATGGTGTTCTTGTGTCCTAAACTTTATTTGTCCTGAAACTATTTGAAATTTGAGTGATAAAGGTGCTTTAATCTGGCTCTGGTGCCTCAGTGGGAGCTGAGTATTTTGCCTGTTTGGAAGAACACTGTCTTTCTCTTGCAACAGTAGATCCCTTTGCAGTTTTGAAATTCGTATTTCATTGTGTTTGCATGTGCTGTCTAGGTTTTGAAAAAAGTAATTTAAGGTATGTTGTGTCATTGTAGGTACTACATAGCTATATATGGTGTAGCATTTTCTAATAACAGTAATCCTATGTCAGTGTTTTGGGTTTTTTTTAGTTCATTTGTTTTTCATTACTTGCCTCTGCTTTGTGTTTCTTTAAATTTGTTTGGAGTACTAGTCTGTCTTATGCTGATTTCTCTAGCTTTTCCCCTCACAGTGCTCTTCAAATGCCATGGCATTGAACTTCTTTTATTTTTTTCCAAAGGAACTGAAAACCAATGGTAACATGTTATTTTCAGAATATCTTATCCTGCATATTTCATACAAAAGATACATTTTTTTGCATTCTAATTAGAAATTATTTGATTGCACTACATATAATTGTGTGTGACAGAATCCTGCTCTAGGAGAGCTCTGTATTAAAAATAAAAATATAAAAATCTCTCCCAAACCTCCAAACAAAATATAACCTTGTGTTCCCTGCCTGTGAAATGGATTTCAAAGGCAAGTATGCTGCAGAGTGCCAAGGAGGGGAATAGCAAACAGGTTAAAAATGATAAAGGATGACTATACAGTGATTTAAGCAGACTATTTCTTTTATTTTTTGCAGTAGTATCATTGACTC
The DNA here is from genome assembly GCA_013399695.1 of Formicarius rufipectus. Taxonomy (NCBI): domain Eukaryota; kingdom Metazoa; phylum Chordata; class Aves; order Passeriformes; family Formicariidae; genus Formicarius; species Formicarius rufipectus. The sequence goes on along the minus strand of VXAU01003931.1, from coordinate 156,742 downwards.
CACGGAGTATAGCCAGCCTCCAGGCTTCAGTGGCAGTTCTCAGGTAAGATAATCCAGGTGTCTGTGCACTGGGGGGATAGGGGAGTCACTGTGGAGGTTGGGCAGTTGAGGTGCACCTTCATCCATCTCCAGGGTCCTGCTTGAGTCTTGGAATTGCTTCCACTGGTTGTATGTGCACCTGCACCTGGGGGAATGATTGTGAGAGAGAGAGAGATCTGGTCTAATATATTTAGACATCCTAAAGCTGACTCTTCCCTGGCAAAGGGGATGTTTTTTGCTCTTCATCTCCCAAATGGGGCAGCATTTGGGAAGGGAAGTAAATCCCTGACTCTTTGTATTGGCTTAAATAGCTCTGGATCAGGCTTGACTTTGAAAAGAAGCAGCGCTGCGAACACGCAGCTGTTTTGTAGTTTGTCCTCATCGGGGCCTCCAACTGAATTATAAATTCTTATAAAGGGTAAAAAGTTGCATCTCCAATGGAGCTGTTTGGCAGGCAGCCTCCAGACTGGTGTGCAGAGCCTCCTGAATTCCAAGCAGCACTGCTGTAGTCCTGCAGCTCAGAGGGATCCAGCTGGCCTGGGAAGGTGACACTGATACCCAGCTCCCAGGTTTGATTTGGACAGATGGAGAGTTGGTCACATTCCAGCTGTGCCTTGGGTGCTCTCTGGTGGTGGTGGTGGTGGATCCCTGGAGCACACCAGCAGCAGACTGGTAAATCAGCAAGGAGAAGTGCTATTGGATCTTATTTGGTGTAAAGAAAAAAAACACCTGAATTTTGGGCTGATGAGCATGTGCATGCAGGTTTTTGTTTGCAGCTCTGGAACTAATTGGTAATTAGAAAATCCTATCTATCAGTCTGGGGGAAAATGCTTGTTGTTCTTGCTGCTGTGGTCTTGGGAGGATTTTGCTTGAACAAAGAGTTGTAGTTCTGCCTCACTTGAGAGGGCACGTGAAATGTGGATTTTACGTTCAGGACTCTGATGTGCTGCAGTGTATTTGTTCTCCACTGACACTACTTGTCTCAGTGCTTCCTATTTCAAAGACAAAATTAATAGCAGAGCTATCCTGCTGGTGAGCTCCCAAAACAAACAACCTAGACTTTCTAGTCATTCTGTATGACAGCCTTATTTGTGTGAGAATAATCTTTTCTGTCCTCAAATGCAATTTCTTGTTCTCAAGAGTGCAAGATCTGTATTCTCTAGTACAAATTTTCAAATTAAACCTTAATATATGTTTGGATGGGGAGTTGAAAGAGACCTCTTGGAGTTAAACACTTCCTTCAAAGGTAGTCTAATTTCAACAAGACTTTACCATAAAAAGTAGTTTTAAGAATAGAAATTAAATTGTGCTTTTTTTTCCCCTAATTGTCAGTCATGGTAAAAATCATAGATTGGGCACTGCTGGCAGTAAGAACTATCTAAAATGGACAACACAGCTTTCTTTCTCAATATAATTACTTGGTGCATTGCTCACAATCATGTTGTTAGGGAAGAATTTATATACTACAAAGCTCCAGGACAGTTTTCTTTCAGAAGCAGATAGTGGACAAGTCACATAGGCCCTGTGGAATTCTACAGGTGGTGTCTAATGGCAGTACCTTTTTTCTGCCAGAAATAAGGAGCTTGTGTGTAGCTGTGAAGCTATTTCACAGTCAGAGGACTCTTTAGAGCACCTGGTGGTGTTCAGCCAGTAAAATCACTCCTGATAACAGAGCAATCCAAACTATGGTCCTCAACTAGGACAACCACAGTAGTTTTAGCCAGTGAATAAAAGCTGCTTGGGAATCTTTTCTCTCTGCCCTTATTTTTCCTCCTGTTGCCATCTATTGCTTAGCAAGTAGCCATGGAGCAGACTTGCTAGAAACTGAATATTTATTTTTGGTAGAACCTGAGCAGATTGAAGTGCTTAGCTGGGAATGGTCTGATGACAATGGGTTAATGCAGATTGATTGATTCCCAGCACAGCTGTGGGTCATCATGTGCCAACCTGAGAGCTGCTCTAAGGGGGATCTTTGGAGACCCAGCAGGTAATGGCATAGCAGACAAACACCGTGACTGATTACACCTCAGTGTGGACTGGGCTTACCTAGCAGATCAGACTTGGGCTTGGGTTCTGTCACTCATCATGGCACTGGCAGCTTGTCTTCACTTGAGACTAAGGTGATTGTTCTTTCCTTAAAGTTATCTTGAGCCCAAATCACTCCTGTTGTGCTGAGAGGGGCTGGAGACACTGCCAGCTGGTGCACAGAAATTACAGGAAGAGGCAAAAACCTGTTCCATTAAGCACTCCTTTAAGCTGTGAAATTTTTGAAAAATTATACTTGAAAGGTATTGATGTGGGAGCAGTTCCTGGTGCTGTGTGCTGAGGCTGGAGTGGCTTTTGAGATGAAACAAGCTGTGCAGACCATCGGTGCTGTCCCAGTGAGTCACGATGACTGTGTGGTGTCAGGAGGTTTCTTTGGGGTTTGCTTTTTCCCTGAAGTGTTAGATTGCTGTTCATACAGGTACAAGGGAAAGTGTGAGTGGGCTGTAAACTTAGTTTTCTGCTTGGCTGTAATGAGGACAGTCCGTTCCCCTGCAGGATTTGAGGGGAATTGTACATGGAGTGGATTTTACTGCCATTGAGTGGCGTCATGGGCCTTGTATGTGCTCAGGGATGTTGTTCATTAGGGAGCTTAGTGGTTCTGAAATCTTAAAATTTAGCTTTGAGGATGATATGTCAAACTTCTTAAACTAAAGCAAGGGGCTCTTTGTGCTCCTCATGTGGAGAAATCCATTCCTTTTCCATACTTGTGATTAAAATAGTACGTACTGCATTTTCAGTTTTTGCTTGAGGAGGAAAGTTTGCTTATGTAGTCTAAATCCTTTGGTTCTACCTCTCGCTATTACTGCTTGGGTAGGTTGGGCAATAGCTTAATGATGAGTTTCACGGGCTTCTTTTCAATTAACCTTTGAACTTCATGCTGTCTTCTCCTTCTCTCTTTATTTGCTTGGCTTTACAGAGAGTTACTGAGTTGTTTCAAAAGAAATAATTCAGTAGCTAACTCATTAAAATAAACATCTCCTTCTCTCTTAATGAGCTGTCTGCCAGCGATCTGGGGAGTGTTTGTTGTACAGTCTGTTTGACTTGTGAAGCTGGAAGATGGCCTCTGCTGTCTATCTGTAGAAATGCAAGACAGGACTCCTCAGGGGTTGGGTTGCCTGTCCTGTGTGTGAGGCAAAATTTTATAAAGGTTCAAGAAACAAAAACTGTCTAAAAGCAGCTTTTTTGGTTAAGTTAGAGTGTATCACAGGACCCTTAGAATAACTGCTGACAGCTTCATTCATTAATGCTTCATTTATTTTCATTTTAAACTTCTATCATGTTGCATATATTGTATAATTGTTTAGAACTGGGTAAAATCTGTTGAGGTGGAGTCCAGGCCTGGCTCTCCCTTTCTGAGGTGTTGTCCCTTCTGCCTCCAGACCAAAAAGCAGCCGTGGTATAACAGCACACTGGCCTCGCGACGCAAGCGCCTCACGGCTCATTTTGAGGACCTGGAGCAGTGCTATTTTTCCACCAGGATGACTCGTGTCTCAGGTGAGTTCCTCATGCATGGTGTCCCACTTCTGACTTCAGTTACCCTCAGAAAAGCCTTCCTTTTGAGAGAACAGCTTTCATTTCCTCGCATGGGAGTGTGGCTGTACATATTTATGTGTTAGTCAGATCATCCCATTTTGCTATTCTTGACCAATCTTTGAAGTTGCTAAATTTGGAAAACTTAATCCTCTCACTTTGGAGAGGCACGTGTGTTGCTTTGCAATGCTGTACTGTGAAGGGCAAAACCCACAACAAATAATTTCTCTGGTGCTCATTCTAAAGATGCAAATGCCTCAAAGCAGTGGTTGGGCTGTCTTTCTACTAGATGTGGTATAAACCCCATAGTTAAAAACATTGCTATTGAAATGCTACAGAGATAGAAACATAAAGTGATAAATTCTCCTCTATTTAGCATGCAATAGGACACTTGGAGGTTATCCTTTATGTTGTCTAGATTGAGTCTTGGTTAACAAATGGCTTGAAGCATAGCACCTGAGAGTGTAGCAGTGCTGTTGTCTCGTGGGACACACCTTAGATTTAAGGCTTGTTTTGTAGAATTAGCAGCTGTTTTCAAAATTGCCTAGATTGCCTCATTCATAATTGAGTAGCAGTGTGACAGCAGCAAGAGCAATTGTTACCTAATGGATGGATGGTTCTTAATTACCTGACAAGATTTTGAAGATCTTAAGCAACTGGAGGGTCAAATGAATATGTCTTGAGGGCAAGGAGAGTGGTTCTGCAGCCCCTCTGGGGAAGAAACCAGCTTGGGGGAAAAAAGTTTCAGGCAATGGACTGTGGCAGGCAAGAGATTTGCAGCACCAAGCTGTGAGCTGCAGCCCGTATGGAGTGTGACAGACTGCAAGGAGAGCAGCCAGCCCTCAGGGCGTGTGAGAAACCTTTTAGGAATTAGAGGGACCCAGGCAGAGGTTGCTGCAGCAAGATATCTTTGTGTGTGACCTTGGAAGGCAAGGATCAACCCCCTGGGGCTCAGATCAGCAGGGGAGCTGGGGTAGAAACCCCTGCTTTTTTATTTCTCCATGGATTTAGTTTGAGCTTTAGTGCTGTTAAAGTAAATAATTTAAAAAAAATAATTCATAAGTGGCTTTGTGTTTAAAAGCTGCAGTGTGTCTTAGGGAAACTCACTCTTAGAAATGTCTACATCTTCTACCTGATTCTGTTCTCATCATGCACAGCAAAATGACTTTAGCGTGGAGTGCAGCACCTTGAGAGGTGAACCCAGTAGGTGGAATATTGGAGCAGGCCATTGTGTGTGTGTAGCAGGTCCCTGTGAGGTGCCAGCAGGTGCTTTCCAGAAGGCAGTTCTTCCCAGATCACAGAGATGTTCTCATGCAGTGCTGTCCTCGTGACACATAACAGTGTTTATATAAAAATAATGCTTATTAGCCAAGGGTAACAAATGGACTCTTCCCAGCATTCCCCTGTAGAGGACATCTTTCTTCATAATTGGAACTATAAATATGAATGCAGCGAAGATGGTTTTTTGTATTCATGTGTGGCAGCTGCACCAAGAGCAGTGGATTTGCAAGTGCAGGTTTTCTCCTAAATAAGGGATAACCTATGGTACTTGATTAAGTTTTCCTCTCTTAAATCATTCCTGCGTTTTGACACATTTTAAATAGGATTTAATGTGGATTTAAAGCTTTTTGCAAGCAGTGCCTCTGACTGCAGGAGTAGAGACATACTGTAATTATCAAATGGCCTTGCACTTTGATGGGGAAAATGTCTTGAGAAATAACATTCAGTTTCCCAGACACAGATAGAGAATAAATTACAGGAGGGCTGTGCGCTTGATCTTTAAATGAGGGAAATGGAAGGGTAGCAGCTATTTGTCCCTATCATGGTGTCAAATGAGACAACAGTCTTTGAAAAACACTGACTGATGTTTGTGCTGCTTCTCAAGCTGTTCCCTGTAGTGGTCAGGTGCTGATAATTTTAATTTGGAGCAGCAGTTTGTTCATTTTGCCCCTTTTGATCCATCTGACATGGGTAATGTATATGCTAGTACCCTTAAACATGCTAATTACTAGCATTCAGTGCTCCTTTATATCATCAAGCATTGAACAGCATATAAGGGACACTTTAAAATGCCTTGCAAGTGTAGAGATAATAATTTCTGATGGCAAGGAATTACCAGGGTGCAGAAAAACTGATTATTCTGTGTGTTTTCCCCCAAGAAATCACAGCTGGGTTTTGCTTTTATAAATCAACCTCTTCCTTTTTTCACCCCAGTACTCCCAAACCTTTCAATAAGTGGATCTTGTCCTGTTCTATTATGCTGCAGCTCAGGACAGCTGAGCTGGTGGGGGGAATTTGATTTCAGTGGGGGGTGTGTGTGTGATTTCTCTGCTGCTGCTGTGGTGGAACAGGAGACAAGATGTGCAGTACCTGCAGACCAGCAGCTGTAGCTCCCCTAAAATGCACTGGTGGAAAAAGATAAAGTGAAGGTAGGGAGCTTTTAGAGCAGGTGGAGGACAATTGCTGCAAATTTGGGAGGGTTTGTCAAGGCCTGAGGGCTCTACCTAATGTTTGACTGCAAATCCATGATTGTGTTGGGAACTCAGACTTTGCCCATGCAGCATCGCTGTAAATTAGGAATTTTTCATTACAGAATATCAAAATTCAAAATTGTTTAAATAAAATTATGTTCCTACCAAGAAAAACTGGGACTTCTGAGAATTGAGGGAATGACTTTCAGCTATCTACACTGCAGTTAAAAGTAAACTTTTGTAGTAAAGTGTTCCATTTCCCACAGAATACTTATCATCATTATTCAATCTGACTCTACTTCACCTTGTAGGCTGAAGGTCATAATTTTCACAAAACTTCTAGTACAGGAGCCTTCTGGTTTCATGCTTGTCTTTTCTCCAGCCCTGAAACAATCCTCCCTTAGCTCTGTTGCTTTTGGAATAACAAGACCAGTATTTTTTACTAAAAGTATTTTGAATGTAGTTAACACGAAATGCAGACACACAGTAACAGAACAGGGAGAGGAATATACTTTCACCTCCACAGAGAGCTGGATATGTCCTTTACAGTGCTTTTTGATATGCTTAAAGGCTTTCTGTTAATAATCTATGGCCCATGGGCTCTCAATGTGAATAAAATAAACGAGCTTACCAGGAAAGCTGTATTTGATTTTTAGGCAGATTCTCAGCACAGTATGTTGGCCCAACATTGCAGCAGAAAAACTTAAATCTGTGCTCTAAGAAATCATAGTGCCTTCAGGGAATGGTAGAGGTGAGAGAGAGTCTGGTTTTGACCAGGAATCCCCCCCAGAATACAAGCAGAGGTAGTGTCACATGAAGACCTATATCTTGATTTTTTTTGGTTTTATTTTTTCTGTTGCTATTGAGTTTATCTTCTTCCTCTGTTTCTGCCCTCCCCCATGCTACTACCTCTCCCTAGATGACAGCAGAACCACAAGCCAGCTGGATGAGTTTCAGGAGTGTCTCTCCAAGTTCACACGCTACAATTCTGTCCGGCCCCTGGCAACGCTGTCCTACGCCAGTGACCTCTACAATGGCTCCAGCATAGTGTCCAGGTAAGGCACAGTGTGCTGCTTAGAGGGGTCTCCTGTGGGCACAGCCTGCTGAGCCTGGCACTTAATAACCCACATCAAACTAGTCTGGACATATGCCACACTTTGCAGTTGCTTCCCAAAAGCGGTTTTGTGAATGTGTATGTGATAATTGTGTGATAATCACAGATCTCTGGTACCTCAGTGGTACCTTTAATTCCTGTTGGTGTTGATCCAAGACCAAATCCAGGTCTTGAGGTGCCTGTGGGTATCAGCAGCTGTTGTACAAAGCCTCCTATAGGCTCAGTCCTCTTCCTGTTAGTTGTGTTATAAGTGATGCAGTGTTAGCATTTTAAAAACCATCAGTCTTGCCTGGTAATTTTAAGAATCTGTGGGGGTTTTGCATTTTATTGGTAGATCCATCGTAATGGCAAATAATAAAAAGCTGAGTTGTTCTTAACTGCAGTTGCTTGAAGTTTTGGCCATTGGAAGCTCTGTTTACAGTGTGAAACACCGGTGAGGGGGTGGTTGTGGTAAAGCCAAAGCGACAGCTCTGTTCTGGCCAACAACAGCTCTTTATCCCCAGCTGTGTGGAGTGTGTGTGTCCTGTGTGCTGCTGCTGAAGCTCCTCTGAGCCTCCTGTGGGTGGGTTTGGACAACTTCACTGGTGAAATGCTCGTAACTGTCTTTGAACAGAATTAGTTTCTTCTAGTTCAGCTCATGAACCCAGCTCCCTTAGGGGTTAGGCTTAAGAGAGCACATGGAGAGGCTCTGTCTTGCAACAGCCTTTGCTTTAAACTGGTTTCTCCCTCCCCTGGGGAATTCGCTCAGTCTGTGGTAGATTGTTTTGGAGCTCCTTGCGGTGGAAAAAATGTTGCAATGTGTTAACTGGGAAGTCTCTTTTTCATGGCACATATGCAGGACCCATCAGCTTCTTAGAGGCATCTTTCACTACTTTGTGTTTGTTCACAGCAGTGTTTGAGGGAGAGTAGTACCTTTGTTTTATACGTGGTGAGCAGGAGATGCAAAGAGCCCAGACCTGAGGTCTTGAACAAAACATTACATTGACAAGGTAAATTCAGCTTGGGTTTTCTGAGCCTTAATCTAGGGGCCACTTGGATAGCAACAGAACCGCTTGGATATTCGTTGAAAGACCCCAAGAAACATGCACTGTGTGAAGAAATGGGGGCATCTGTTCCATAGAACACACAGTTTGTTTAAAGCAGCATCGATTCCTTAACCACTGCAATATGTAGCAGGAATGTATAATGTCCGAGTTAGCCACAGGGGTCAGAGCACAGTAATCAGGGATCTGCCGTGTGTTTAACCTGCACTGATTGGGTTCACACTTGCTGCAGTGAAATGCAGATGGGAATCTCTCTGCAACACAGCCAAACTTCCTCAGCTACCAACTTCAGCATGGATTGCAGCGTGCTCCTTTGCCCTTTCTTCTCCTTGACATTCTGCAAGAGCAGCAGTTTTGTGGTATTTGGTTGGAAAATGCTGGAAGGGCACTAAATCACCCTCCTGTTTTGAAGGCATTCTAATTCTTGGGTGAAATATATGTTTGGAAAGTATGTGTGTTCCTCTTAAAATGAAGGTATTGTGAGGCCTCCCTCCAAGCCAGCCCTGGAATTGGTAGTTAAATGCATTTCACAGAAAAACAACTTAGTTTCCAACTCGGTGTTCTCCTTTGCTCCTGGTTTTTATTTATCAAAGCATGTGAGGGTTTTTAGGGGTTTTACCATGTGGGCTGAGTAAGACTGTTCACATCTGAGCATATCCTCAAGTGCTTTGGTAAAGCAGCGCTGCTGGATGTGCTGCTGCAGTTACTCTTGTTGGCTTCTGGCTGTTCAAACAGTTCCTGTAAAGTCATAATTTGGCAGTTAAGAGTTTGCACTTAGTATATGTTGACCAACACAGTCCTGTGTTCACCATTGTTCTTCATCCAGATTAGTAACCTCAAGTTCACAGAGTCTGTGGCACTAAATGAGGTGTCTTAGTGAGGGCAGCTTAAGATAATAAGATCTTTTAGGTACTCACAAATGAGCCAAATTAATTAAGGCACTTTTTAAAAGTGAAAATATGCATTTAAAGTGCTCTGAGAAGCTTTATTTATTCTACTGCTCTGCCTTTTATAGGTGTTGCTGGGTATGCAGTAGGAAACACTGATGAAATGACAGAAAGGAAGTCTTGCTGCTTAGCTGTTGCTGTTGAGACAAATGGGCTTAAATACAGACTAAATACAAGGCTACAATGCAAGAAATCTTAGGGATTCTTTTAGGAAGTTTTTTAAAGGCATGTTTTAAATATACTTATGAACAGAAGGAGAACTGACTGGAAGTTAAACTTCCTTGCACTTTGTTTTAATTAAGCTGCTGTTACAAATTGAATACAAGGGTGTCGTGTTTGATTGCTGTAACCCTACATGAAGTTCACACTCTGCACTCCAAAAGATCTGCTGGCTTAAAGACCTTTTTTAAGATGTGTTAGCTTTGAGGTCAGGAAGGAAGAAGATGGAAATGTTCCTCATCTGCAAAACCTTGAAGTTCAGAAGGGAAGTAAAACTGGGGTTATGGTAACAGGGTGAAAAGTGTAATTAAAGACAGGCTGAAGAAGCGCTGAAACAGGACTCCCCTGAGCTCCTTGCACATGAATATCTGGACTTCATAATACTGCACATGTTGTGTTCTATAAAAAGTCTGATGAAATGCTTAGCAAAGCTTCAGTTGCCTTTTGGGATGAGGGGACAAAACAGTCTTTGCGCTCCAGTTCCAGGTTTCACCAGCCTGGCAGGGAGCTTTCCTGAGGGACCCAGTGCAAGGCTGCACCTTCCACCAGGGGCTTAACACCTGGTTTGCCAAAGTGCACACACTGAGATTGTAAGTCCAGTGAGGGAGAGCTTCCCTAACCTTGCTTAGTGACATGCTCACAGGAAAAATGTCATCCCTTTGTTCTTTCCTCCCCTTATTTGCTTCCACAACAACCAATTATCAGGGAAGGCTTTCAGGGAAAACACATTCAAGGCTTTTTGAGTGCAGGTGGCTCAGTTTTGCTGTACCATCAAGGAGTCTTCCAGCATGTTTGCAATGTGAACATGTACCTCGATGTGCTAAATGACTTTTTAATGCACTCGGTTCTATTAAGGAGAAAGTATTTACACGGTTTTCACAAGTATATTAAGTTTTGTTAGAATTGGCCAAGAAATAAATTTCCCATTTATTATGCCCCCAGACAGAGCAGTTGTCAGAGCTTAACTTTCCTTCTCTCTGCTGGCAGTGGCACTAAATGTGAAGGCTTTCTTTTAAAGATGAGTCTGTAAACTGCTGCGTTAGCATTACAATGATTTATGGAGAAAATTGCTTTACCACTGTCAGAGGCCTTCAGAGAATAATGTGGCACTCTTTCATACTTGGGGGGAAAAAAAAAATAGAACAGAAAAATGAGAGAAATGCACTACAGCAAGATGTCTCTTGGAAACCTGGGAGCTGGTTCTCCTTGCTCTGTGGTTCCCAGCTCTGGTGGGGACATGGGTATGTCTTCATTTTAAATTCTTCTGTTTATCTGAAAGATCTTAAAATGACATCCAAAGGGGTTGGATGGTCAGCACTAAATGTCTTTATCTAAAGGCACAGTGACCTACAGAGAGGAAAGCAAACAACCCATGGTTTGGGCTGCTAAAACCTTACTCAACTCATCTGTTGAATCCTGATGCGGTGTTCAAAAACTGTTTTTTTACCTGTGGTGTCCCTTATTCTATTAATTTCATTGTTTGCTGATTATTCCTTTCCTTCTAAGTAATGAACAAGATGTGAAGAGGCTTCTCTGAACATCCAAACAGTGCAATTAAGTCTGTTTCAAAATTGCATTTTGTTTGTGTTGACCCCTGTCAGTAACATGACCTGAAATCCTTTCTTCAAAGGTGAGCTCAAAAGAAAAAAATCCATTAGGAGTGAGTTTATGTATTCATTGAACCATTCTATTTTTGTTTCCCTTTTTACTTTGGACTACAATTACTTGTCCATACAAATTCGCAGATCCAGACTTTAACAAGATACCTTTTAGTTCTGTGTCCACCATAAAAAACCCCCTTTTTCCTTTTTATTTTTTTTTCAGTGCTTGGGCTGTCTAGGATTAGATGAGCCATTTTATTAAGTTTGTGACCAGCAATGCTTCTATCTTGGTGCTAAAGATAAATGAATGAAATGGAAGTGGGTTTATCCTTCTCAGGATTATGTTTCAGAGTGCAGTAGATGCTTCTCCATGAGAAACGAGGGCTGGATTTTTCTTATAGCTTGTTAAATAAATTATTTTTTACATGGACTCTCATTTACAAGTGGCAGCTCAAAACTGTGGATGGGTCTGTCCTATTTGAACTGTTCTCACAAGTAGCAGGAAGAGAGAAATGCTTGGATAAAGAGACTTAAAACTGCAGAATGGCCAAGGAAACTTGATGAATAATTCCCTGAACCTCCTGAGAATTTGTGCTTCTGTGGTTCTCTTACCTTACTTCATCTGAGGTTTTGACCTGTAGACCTGAAGTTGGCTGAGGCTGAAATGGGCTTTTTGTTTAATTATTGCTGAGTGAACAACCTTTCAGTGACTGTGATGATGTTGCAGAGAGAAGTTTATTCTTCCATCAACCTCAGCACTAAAGCTTAAATAACTTGGAATTGAGAAGTTAATGAATGGAATTTACATGGCCACCAGTGGGACCTCATTTTTTTCCTACTAATTTCAGGCTATTTGGTAGTTGGAAGAATCTTTTTCCCATTAAATTCTATTAGTATTTCAAGCCTGTCTCCATCTGTAGATAATTAGATGAGCGTTTTTAGCTGGATTTCAGTTTTATGAATTTTTATAAGTGGTCTGCTAAAGTATCGAGCAGTCTTGTGATGAATTTGGGAATTGGCTTTTAAACAATGTTTTAAATAGTGATTGCACTTCAGGATTTTCATTTTTTTTTATCCATCTTGAAGATACTTGGTGCAGCTTACCTAAATATGTTCCATTTCTTGAGGAGTGTCTTGTGGCAGTTGCTGCTGCAGCCTGGGGCAGTCCAGCTTTGCAGTGGGTTTCCCAAAGAGGGGGTGCAAGGCCCATCCTCAGAGTAATTCAAGAACAGGCAGCAGAAAGCCCTGAGCGACCTGGGATGACCAAAGAGCTGCCCCTGCTCTGAGCAGGGTGTTGGACTGGAGGCCTCAGTCTTGGGGACTCTGTGATAGAGGCACATGATCAGATTGTCAGAAATTTGACATTTTGTCCTCATCTCCTCCTGAGCATCTTCCTCTGGCCTTAGGTTTTAAGGAGAAACTCCTTCCACGGCTTTGACAATGCAAATGTATTTCCCTTTGTACGAACATTGGGATCCCTGCTTGCAATTTTTTTTTTTTTACAGGATTGTGTTTATCAGCTTTGAGGCTGGTCATTTTTGAGAAGGAGCTTTATGAAAGTGCAGGTACTCAAAATGGATGCTGCAGCAGCAGGAATGTCCTCTGAGAGATGAATATTCAGGACAGGAGGATGGTACCTGTCCTGGAAGGAAGGTTTCCATTGTTGCATCCACCCCCTCTTGGCTGCTGAGGATGGCAAACTTTTCAGTAGGGCTGTAGGTAGCTGCACTCTGTCCCTCTTGGTGTCCTCCTGGCAGCAGTGCTGTGTCTTGGCCCCAGGAATGGCAAGCCATGAAAGCTGTGGTGTCTCAGCACCTTCTGCACAGAATTCCCAGGCTGACAGTGTCTGTAAAAGGCAAAGATGGATTTCTCTTAATTCCCCCCCCCAATTTTATAGCTGTCATTTGACATTGAGGGCTGATACAGGGAATTCTTGTTTATGCTTGAAGACACAAACCTGTTATTAATAGAAAATGGATTTCAGTAGCTTATTGCAGTATTCTTTTAATTTTCTAGCTGTATTTGTTAGAAAATCCTGAACTTGCTAGGAGCTAATGATCTGAAAAGCATTAGCATGCCTTTGGATTTTTTTTTTGTTCCTTCCATGCTAACTTGAGAAGTTAGTCTGTTAAATGGTAAGTAGTTAAAAAAAATAAGGTAGCGTGTTAAAACATGCAAATATGTATGGTGTGGGCTTCAATGCTTCTGAGAATAAACCTTACAAGCAGCCCAGCCTGGAGAAGAGGCTTGAGCTCATGATTATTAATATAATATCATTTGCATTAATAAATACAGTCTCTAAGTCTTGTTTGGGATTTATGTGCTGCATAGTTGTTTTGTAGAATAAGGCAATAAATAACATAGACTGAGTTATGAAGTGGTGCTCATGTTTTCACAGGATTATGTACAAATGTGTGCATACATTTGTGCAAGTGAAGAGGGAAAGCAGATCGGGTTTCTCTGGATGGGACTGACATTGAGGTTATACATAAACTATTCTTTAAAAAAAATAAAGGTACTTATGGATGGCATTCTAAATACTGATGAAATAAGATTCAAAATGCCAACAAAACAAATCTCCTGAAATAGATTTGTCAGTTGGATGAAAAATGCTTCAAATGATGTTTTGACCTTGTTCCATCATTACCAGGTGTTATAGGTTCAGGTTCTAAAGGAATTTCTCTTCCCCCACCCTCACAATGAGGAGTGAATTGTCCCAGCCCGGGCCATTTGTCTCTAACAAAAGAACCAAGAGTACCGTGCTTAAGAGTGGGGGAGAGGTGGCTCACGGTTTTTGGAAGGGTGGGCAGCGGGAGTCTGCAGGGAGAGACGGCGGAGGGAGAAACCCCGGAGTCTTGGGTTTCTTTCTTGCTTTTTTCCTGCTGTTTTCCCTTTCCCATACCTGGATTACAAAGCTTTGATTTTTTGGGACTGTTTGTTGACTTTCGCCCGAGAGAGAGAGAGAGACAGAGACAGAGGCGACATCGCTAGCCGGGGGGAGGCCCTTTACACCGGGCCTTCTGTGAGGGAGCCAGCGGCGCGCATCCTAGACGTGGGAGAACTTTCCTTACATCGGAAGCTCCAGCCCGAGACCAGCAGCCCGAGCCTTTCGGAGGGACACACCGGAGCTTTTCTTCCCATCCACCAACACCCCCGGGGGCATCCCAGCACCAACCACTCATCTCCTCGCTCGCTGCCCGTAAATACCGGGGACAGACTGTGTGTGTGTTTGTGGGGGGTTTTGATCCAGGAGTTTGTATTCATTCTGCCTTGGTTGTTCTGTTGTCTCTTGAATATACATATATATATATCATAGCTAGGAACTGTTATCCTTCCATTTATCATACCTTAATTAAATTTTGTTTTGAAATTAAAGTAGACTTATCGCTCTGTTTTAGTTATAAATTTTTCTAAGTTCTCTAAACTTAGACACCAGGCAAGCAGGACCATCCCAGTTTGTTGGCCCAGTCCATCCTTTGGCTCTGTGGAAAGGCTCATCTGTGGCTTATGGGCTTGGTATTTAGGAAAGCTGACTTGGGTGTCTGTTGGATTCAGATGAGGGGTTTAAAGGGGTTCATGTCTCCAGCTGTCCCTCCTGATGCTCGGCAGGGTGTCTGGCAGAAGAGTTGATGGTGATGTCAGGTGAATTTGGAGGCTTCAGTTCCTGGCCTGCAGGCTTGTGGTGGCGATTTGTCCTGTGAAATGGGACTATTGGCAGTGTGGTCAGCTGGAGACAAATGTCTTCAGTTGCTGTTGTAAAGTCAGGGAGGAATCGTGAATTAGAGCTTATGGACAGATTGCTTGTTGTTTACAGTTTCAGTATTGATGGAGGTCCCTCTCTCAGATGGTTTTGTTCCCCTGCCTCTTCAGCTCTGTCAGTGGCTGCCTTGCTCAATCTTCAACCAACAAAATCTTTGTGGGTCTTGTAATAAACGTGGTGGCTTGGAAACAAGGTTGCAAGCTTCTGAATGGCTGTAAATTTAGACTGTGCTTCAGTATCTATCACAGCTGATTGAGGTCCTTCCTACTTAGTGGTGTAATCCTGATGAGATGGTACTGCTGTCCACACAATCATACAGGTTGTTGGGGGGCAGGGTTTCCTCCCTCAAACCCCCTCCTGAGCTTGGGCAGAGGCTGCTGTCTCCTGTTCCACCTGAACACGAGGAAGAACTTCCTTCCTGTGCAGTGACCAAACACTGGAGGAGGTTGCCCAGAGGGGCTGTGGAGTCCCTCTCACTGCAGGTATTCCAGAATGGTCTGAATGCAGTCCTGTGCCAGGAGCTCTGGGATCATCCTGCTTGAGCACGGAGTCTGGACCAGATGAACCCACTGTGGTCCCTTCCAACCTTAACCATTCAGTGATTCTGTTCTGGCAATGTTTTCCAAGCTTGAAGGCAGCTGAGTATGTTTGGATGCTTGGGACCTCCTTCCCCTTTTTATTTGGCAGTGTTTGGGGCTGAGCTCTGGCTGCTGGCAGAGCTGCCTGTCAGCCCAGCTGGGTGAAATGACAGCTCCTGGATCTCAAATATGGGCATAGGTTACCCAAAATACTGCAGCAGGCAAACTGATCATCTGGCTCGAATTTTAAACAGTGTCATAAGAAACATTCTGCATTTAACCATTGGCATTTTTTAGTTAGCATTTCCCTACTCCAGCTTATTTAAAACTGTGTTTGTGGAAAAACTGACTCTAATCCTCATTAACTTGCATGGCAGTTGTTTGTAGCTTTGGCTCGTTGTACTTCTGTGGATCTGGCATAGCAAGCCTGGGATTGTTGTCATCCTCCTTTCAGCATGCAGAAGAGCATCTCCTCGCAGGAAAGTGGCTTTTCATCAATACACTTGGTTTGGCTGCTTGCAGAATTCAGCAGCTCCCTATAGGTTTTCTTATCATTAGTGCTAATTAAGCCAAGTTCCCCTGAATGTATGTATGGAAAAAACCTTATGCAGTAGAAGAGGATCTCTAGCTATAGTCTTATAGGCAAGGCTGTGAGTTTGCTATGGCTTTCTGGGAGATTTTGGGTAGTATTCAAAGGAGATGACATTCATGGTAACTTCCCTGCAAAGTAGAGAGGACCTTGGTTCTGAAAATGGAGCTACTGCAAGGAGCCCAATTAATCTCTATGCTCTCATTGCGTTTAAAAAAAGAATAACTCCGTTTGATCTAGGGATGACAAAGCATGAAAGTAGCTCTGTTGAGTTTGATTTCTGAGCTGTGAGGTGGATCTAAGCCCACCAAACCTCCTCGATTCAGGTTTAATATTCTCCTTTAAACAGGCTCTTTATGGAATGGGGGTAACTGCAAAGTGTTCTCTGTTAGAACTGCTGGCATTTCATTACACTGAAAAGGGGTTTTGTAAGCATGGAGTGGGCCTGGAAGGAGGGCTAATGACATTACTTTGTTAATGCAATACCTTTTTATGCCTCTCTTCAAACGGAGCAGAACAGACCTCCAGGCTACTGTGGCTGCAAGAAACATCCTAAAAGTGTGACTGCAGCATGGCTGGTGCAATGATGTCTTCCCAAGGGAGCCTGGAGCTGAGGAATGTCCTTCCTGTGCAGTGCAGGCTTTGATGGGCTGCTGTAACACCCTTCCCTCTCTGTTTTCCACATGTGGGGGTAAAAAAGATAATCAACACTCAGCTGACTTTCTGGTGGCTTCCTTTCATGCTTCAAATAGAGGTTTGCTTAGGGGGAGTGAATTCTTGTCAGGTGTTTGGAGACTGGAGGAGGCACAGTGGCAGGGTAGGGTACCCAGGGTGCATTCAACAGCTGCTGGAGCTGGAATGTCCCAAGTAGCTTCAAGGAATGGAATCAGGCTGAAATAGCTTGGGGTCCTCTATGCCACAGTTTTCCTTACATGTCCATTAATCTCGAATCTGGTGTACTGAGAGGAGCCAAGGCAGCTTTACTTTGATGAGAAGACAAATCTGGAGATTTTCTGGTAACCCATGGGTCACATCTAAGCCAAACTAATGTGATTTTTAAGGATGAAGGTGTTTGCTCTCTAGTAATGACTTTGAGGCATAATCTCATTTATACATTTAACTTATCTATCCATATAACAGTTTAGAGAATCAGTATTTTCCTTAAGTGGTCCTTTCTGACTAGAGGCTGCAATAACCTCTCTGGGATCGTTTGTACTTGCTCAGTTTGTATTTTGGAAAACACTCAGCAGCATGGGGATGTGAGTCAGGGAATACATTCTGCCCTTGTCCCTGTGGCAAAGGTTAAGGACTCTGAAACAGCAGCACTGACCTGCAGTTAGGAGTAACTAATGTAACTGTTGCTTTATGAAAACAAAACAAAAAAACCCACCACACTTTTTTGCATCACTCACAGCTTTAGAAAAACAGTCTTTTGATACTGAAACTTCATATGCTTTGTCTCAGTAGCTTTTGTTTGTGTGTGACAAAAATTAGGCTTTGAGCTGATAGAACACAAAACTTGAGTGCTTTAATGGCAGCTTCCTAGGCCTGAATACAGCTTTGTTTCTAAAAACCACAAATTAGTATGCTCATGCATGCTTAGTGACACTAATTACTTTGCTTTAAAATATCAGTCAGCTGTAAAAATGGTCTCTCAGGTGTGTGATAATAATACCAATTTCTGTATTGGTCCCAGGTGCTGAGCAATCTACACTGGTACCCACAGTGTTGAATTGTAACCTGAATTTCTAACCTTTGGTTTCACTGCCTCAAAATGAGAATTGGAAAGAGGTAGCCAGGCTATAAAATGGGGGACTGGGGATTGTTAGAAGTGACAGGATGTCCCTTGGAGGCCAGGGAGTGGAAGAACAGAGTGAGAAAGACTTCAAGGAAATACAAGTGAAGAGCAAAAGCTGCTGCTGGCATCTCTCCTTCCTCTCAGTCAAGTCTCCCAAAACTGAGAATAATATATCTGTGTTGCAATTGAGTGTGTGACCATATGAGTTGAGGTTAGAGACACAGAAATAGAAACAGAACCATGTTGGGTAGCAGTAGAATTGAAAGGTTGTGGTATATTCAGGGAAGAAAATGTATGTGTCTCTGTGTGTGTATGTATATATATATACACACACATACATGAGAGGATTGAGTCATCTAATTTGTGGAAATGGCAACTCCTACAGTCACAGATCTTGTTACCAAGTTGGGACTGAGGCATTTAAGGTTATAGTAGCAATTGTAGACTGTGTATGGAAAAGGGAGAGGAGCAGTTGGCTGCAGACCTTTAGTTGGAACTACTGATGCAGTTAAAGGCAAATGCAGTAGATGCAGCCCCCCCACTCTCCTGATTTGAGGGAGCAGATACAGCACATTCCTGTGAATATCTGGTGTGGACCAGATGTGTATGGATTACTATTGTCAGGTTCTCTACCACCGTCCTGTCCTCCTGGAGTAACTCCCTGGAATGTGTGTGTGGTTTTTAAAGTGTAACTGGGAGGGCAGAAACATTCATCTGTCCCAAATCAACCTTCTGGTGAGTGCCTCCTAGTTCTGATGTGACTTGTTGAACACCAGTGCTGCTGTTGCCTTGTTCCTGACCCTTTTGGTGAGGCAGCTGCTCCATTCCTTTCATCGATTGAGGTGCCCATCAGTATGCATTGCCCTAACTCAGCTCCTCCTCCTGGGATGTGGAGAACAGCTGCACACACCACCAGGACGGGAGTGGAGCAGGGCTTTGCACAATGGCAGAGCTGCTCAATGCTCCTCCTTTGCTCTTCCATCAGCATCAAGCCAAGCTTCCAAGCATGTTTCAGAAGTAATTTATTTCATAATTCCATTTGTTAGCTGTGAGTGCTCTGCAAGGTTGCAGGTTTTAGTGTTAAAATAAAGCAATTTATTACTAATCTCACAGATTGGGAATAAAGATAAGCAGCAGAGAAACCAGAACCCTTGAGGATTTGCTTTCTAGCAGCTCTTAATGGTATTTCCATGGGGATGTTGGTCATCAGCTTCTTAGAAAAAAGCAAACAGTGATTTGGGAAAGGGAGATGTCTCTCTTTGATTTTTCTCTGGAACAAAACAATCAGATCCTTTCAATTTGATTTCTGTAAATATTTTGGCTGCACATTTATAAAGCTCTTTTTCAAATATCCAGGAGTTCTTGTGTCCCCAGAAGATTCTTTATAGAAATTCAGCTAGTTTAAAGAAAAATAAAAAAGAACAATTGCTAATTGTTTTTAACAAGCACACCTTTGAGGAGCAAGGACCACTGCTGGTCCAAAAGGTAATTTCACTGGATTTTTCTATTATTGTATTGCATGTTATTATTGTGCTAATGATGAATTCACTTTGTAGAAATATATCACCTGCAAAGCAGAGTGTTGTCATCCTGATCTGACCCTGTTGTGTCTTTTGGCAAAACAAAATTAAGTTCTCTGGTGAATTTTTGTATAGATAATCTCATGTATAAGCAAGTGCTTACGCTGACACAAGGACTTGAAGCAGCAAATGACAGGAATACCACTGAGCTAGTTAAATGCAAATAGGCCTTGCTTAATAATAAAAGCATTTCAAAGACTTGCTGGAAAAAGCATTAAAAATAACTGTTGGGGTGCAGGTGGGCTGATTAGTCCAGGTGGAAGCAGAGCTTTGCAAATATTAGGAATGGTTCTATATCATATGTAATGCACTAGATTAGATACTTGGATGGGTCCTATTTTATTTTGTAAATGACCAGCAGAAAGTGAGAGCACTTGTACCAGGACTGTGCACAGGTGGTGGAGGCCAAGGTACAGCTGTGTTGGGTCTGCCTTCCTCTGTTACCACGCTGAACATCTGGACTGGTTTCTTTCTACATCCTTTTTTCTCTCTGCAGTGTCTTAGGTGCTGTTTGAAGGTCACAGGTCTGACAATCAATTCTGTTGCTTAATGCTTTTTATTATTTCTTTAATGATGTGTTAACTTTTATGAACATATTGAAACACTTACTTGTTATGTCTACAGCATGTCTTATTTTTTAAAAAATTTTGAATTAATGCTAGAGAAGCAAACCCACCCCAGGTGAGAAAGGTTCTGTTCTAATAACTTGGCTTTTTACCAGACATTGTAATACATTTTTTTTTCTTCAGCAGAAGGCTTGAGGGTATAAATTGAATCCAGGTAGATGAATCACTGCCATCAGTTTAGTTGTGCTTTCCCTGAATCCACAGGGCAGGGAGCAGGAGCAGAGACAGCAGTTCAATTAAGATTGTGGTACAAGTAAATCCGTTGTATTGTTCCAGAAGCTTTCCATTATAAAATTCTTCCACAGGACGGGGTGAGCTGACAAGACAAGACAGGCCTGAATGGTGTTTTCATCCCCTTTGTGTAAGAAGTGATTTAGACTAGTGCAGATCTGGGGAGTGGGGAGAACAGATGACTTCTTCCCTTCTCCCATTTTATTTAAATAGCTGCCTGCATGCTTGCTAAATCCCTCAGGCATAATCATGTTCCTTCCTGTGTTTTGGAGGCTCATGATTCTGCAGGCTGGACTTGACAAGTTTCTCTACCAAGCCATCATGAGTGGGACCTTCTCCTGCCCCTGCCTGGGAGATGTTTGGGTGCCTGAGTTAAAAGGCCACGTTTCAAGCTACTTTGCTGAATTATTTCATACCATCAGACTGCATATCAACAATCTTTCCTTGCCATAGTTTAAAAATAACCTGATGGTACCTCCTTTACAAGGAGCTGAAAATTCTGTTGGCATTTAAATTTATCTTCCCCTGGAAGCATTGCAGTGCCTTCGACTTCACAGTTGTGTTGAGGAGTTGAAAACTCTTGCTTTTACAGCTATGGGGGCAGCCTGAAAAGCCCTCTCTCTTCTTGTGGTTTATTTAATTTTCCTAATTGTGAAAGGTACCTTAAATACCCCTGCTCTCAGGATTTTGAATGTGAAATCAGCATAAACTCAGTGTTCCTGGCTGCCATTAAGAACTTCCTGCCTGGTTCATAGATGCTCTGGATTCTTGGGAGGGGAAAAAAGTGATGGGGCAGCAGAGATTGAAATTAATTACTAAGTGTCAAAACCCCAAAAGAGATCTCTCAAAGCAGTAGATTGATTGCTTAGTCAGGGGATTTGAGGAGAGCTTTACTGATTTTAGATACCTGAAGACTGAGGGTAAATGCTGCCCCCAAACCCTTTCTGGGAGGTGTCCAGCACACCCACCCTGCCCTGCCTGCAATGCCAGGAGCTGCAGGAGCTCCTAGGAAGTAGGATTACTTCCCTGACTGCTCAGTGCCTAATAGATTTCTCTCCAGCCCTTCTGAGCTGTGACAGTAGCAGTGACATGAGCTGTTTATAACCTGCTGCCTGCCTTCCTCTCAGATATATTTCATGAACAACCTCAGGCTTTTCTCATTTGCAGCTTAACTTTGTTATAAGGTGACTGCTTTTACTTCCAACTTCATTGATATCTATTACAAACTTCCCCTGCAGGTCAAGAAAGAAGGTGCCTCTGTTTCCATGAGCAACCCTAAATGGAAGTCAACATTCACAGTTTTTACAGTACTGTTGATCTGTGTTTCAACCCCCTGTTGTTACTCAGAGAATTTAGAAGGCTTTTTTTTCCCCATAAATACTAGCTTGATTTGCATTAACACTTAAAAGTTCACCAAGCTGCTGCACATAGGAGAAATCAATGGGCAGTCATGCCGTGGGATGTTGATGGTTTTCAGGGTGAGCTCTCAGTGTTGACATTTGGGTCCCGCGCAGTGCAGAATGGTGCAGTTGAACTGGAAAACCTCCAGAGCACCTGAACAAAGATCCTGGCTGCAGGAGGGTGATTGTGCCACCAAAGGGTTGGAGATGTGGGTGTATTGGCAGGGGGTGGATTAGAAAATGGTGCCTGAGAGCAAGAACTCCACAGAGCTGGTGTTTGTGCCAGACCTAACATGAGTGTTCTGAATGGGATATCTGCAAATTGTTCTCAACACTGCCATATTGAGGTGTTTAGGTGATAAAATACCCTCCTAGGAAGTACATGAGGTGTTTTGCACAGTTCTCAACCTATGCTTTTGTTCCTCAGTATTGAGTTTGACCGAGACTGTGACTACTTTGCCATCGCCGGCGTGACAAAGAAGATTAAAGTCTACGAGTATGGTACAGTCATTCAGGATGCAGTGGATATTCACTACCCTGAGAATGAAATGACCTGTAATTCCAAAATCAGGTAGGCACTGACTTGCATTTGAACTCAGAGGGCCTTTTCTATTTGCTTGTTTATGTGCAGTAACCATTTTGCTTTATTTATCCACTGTGGGAATGGAATGGGAAATGAGGAGAACACGAGCCAGTGGAGATTGGGTGGCACGAACACTGTTACTTGTGTATGCTGAGCTCACCCAATGTAATAACAGGCTCACATTTGAAGGAGAAAGGGATATAGGGGAGTGAACTTGCTAGCATATTCCTTCCAGTGCCACTGGATACCTACTCAAAGTACTGGATATGCTCCAGGTAAAGTCTTAGCTTGTCTCAAGGAGACTTCTCTACCCAGTTCTTCTTAACAGCCACTGACGCCTTCATGCTCTTTTACTGTGAGTGTGGTGAGTTGCTGGAATAGGTTGTGGATGCTCCCATCCTGGCTGTTGGGTTCAAAGCCAGGCTGGATAAGGCCTGGACCAACCTGTTCTAGTAGGAGGTGTCTCTGCCCATGGCAGGGGGATTGGGACTGGATGATATTAAAGGTCTGTTCCAACTCCTTAACATTCTACGATTATGTGCTCCCTTTATTGATCAGATCCTTTCTACTCTGCTGAGAGGCTGCTAATTCTCAGGAAATGTGCCTCATTGGCACCTTCTGCCTAGGAGTTTTTGTCTGCCTGAAGTGCTGTTCTGCTGGGCCTCATATTATCCAACTCGTGGGAAAAGACCTTGCTTCATATTTTGATTCTGTACTGCTGTCATCGCTGTCAACCCATTGGTTTATCCTTTCAGATATCTTAAACCAATGAAATATAGACCACTGTGTCAGAACTTCAAGTGAAAGAATCCAGCTAAATAATCTTAAAACCCTAATTCAAAAACTGTGTTAGAGCTCAAAAGTAAATAATACAGGCAATCAAACCCATTCAGTATTATAATACAAGTCTTCAGCATCTCTCTTGAACTCATTTGTTTTTATTTGGTACTCTACATTTTAAAAGCAGTAAAGCACCCACGGAAGTGTAAGTAATAAATTTATACAACAGTCCAGCTGTGAAAAGAGTGTTGTGCAACAAGATTAATACTGGTGGTGAGCTGACTTTGGAGCATAACAGTCACACTTCATTTTGTGGCTGACACATTCCTAAAGATAGATCTGTCATTCCTGTGTTGCTCATGTTCATTATTCCCAGCAATTGCATAACACTGTTTTATGAAGGGAAAGATGTAAATGCAGCTGACCCTGGACTGGCTTTCAAGGTGGGTCAAAACAGCCTGAGAGGGGTTTGTATTGATAAGCTGTACTGAGTGCAAAGCTTGGGTTTGCTGGGCTGGTGAAATGTGCAGCAATTTTGCCTGAGTCATAACAGAGTTTGCTCTGTTCGGCTTCATTTTTCAGGAGGGAAGAGCAGGAGACCATCCAGCAGTCAATCAATACCTTTTGCCTGAATTAGAAAGGGAAAAGCAGTGTGTTTGCTATTTCTCAGTCCATCTGAAGCAGCGAGTTTGGAAATTTTCACATTTGACAGGGATCTACCCTGATGATCCTGCCAGGCATCAGGAAGTTGTCAGTTGTCCCTTCTGCCCCAACTGCCGGAGAGAGCCGCGTTGGTGCCTTCAGTGCTGTTACTGATGTCAGCTTTGTGCTCCAGACAAGACACTGCTTGCATTCAAGACTTATTCTCATTCTCGAAATTCATGCATATTTACATTTTGTGTATATTACAGTGCTAAATGCATTGTCCTCTGACACTGCCTCAGCAGAGGAGGACAGGGTCCTTTTTCATTTTCTTGCTCTTGTTTCTCTCATTCCTTTGAAGAAACACGTTTGTGATTTGTTTTTGGTTTTTTTTCCCTCCATCCTCCTCCACATTATATGATGGTTCCTTTGGCATGTAGGTGCTTTTGGTTTTGACAAATAAAGTTGGTCTGTCAGTCAAAGGCATCCTTGCTATATCCATTAGCTGTGCTGCCAGTCACCGGTGCCGGGCTCGCCGGCGCAGCATCAAGCAGCATAATAACTTGCTCCTCTGAAGTGGCATCGCTTGAGGGAGAAGTTATATATGAAGGCTGTAATTTCATTATGGAATATTGCAGTGTGCTGAAAGTGTGCCTGTATTATAATAGAAAAATCTAAACAAGTGGAGCCTGCTCTGTGTAAAAAACCTCAGCTTAAAGCTGTTGATCTTAATTTGGGTGGAGGTGCAGCTTCTTCGAGAGGCTTTACTCCACCTGCGAGGGCCCTTCCTGGTATCTGAGACAACCATACTTCTGCTCTGGCACAGGAGGGGTATTTCCCCTCCCAGCAGAGTTGCAGGGGTCTGTCTGTAGACAAGGATTGGTGCCATGTCTGTCCTGGTTAAATTGATCCTGGCTAACCTTGTTCAGAGCAAGGATGCCAGAACATAAATCATCGGTGATGATGTTGGTGACTCAGCTTTCGGAGGAGCAGCAGCAGCTCTGCTGGGCTTTTCTGAAAGCAGCCAGGTGACAGCATTTGTGAGGCCTCGTGTCTGGCCAAGAGTGAGTGTGGCCTGGAGCAGCTGCGGGAAGGGAAGCCCCTGCCTGTGCCGGGGCTGGCGCCAGCCCAGCCCTGCTCTGCCGTGTGCCAGCTGGGAGCCTGCTGAAAGGCTGAGCTTCGTGCCAGCAGTAATTGATTGTAGGCTTTCCTGGAGCAGAGCCCTGGTACCAGCTGTAGCTGAGTCTCTTCCTCTTTTCCAATCCCCTTTTTTTTTTTTTTTTTAACACCCACCTGCTTCTTAAATACATTCTTTTTTCATCATCTGCTAAGCCTTCTCATCCCTATTTTTAAGAACGGGGAGGAAGTCGGTGTGTCGGGTTTCTGGTAAATGTGCATCGCATCCCCCGGGAACAACAGTGGCATAAGCTTCCAGGAAAAACACAAGATGACACATAAATCCTCATAAAAATCCCATTTACAGATTCATAGCTTCAGTACAAGAAACAAATCCTGGCATTGTGTAGTGGCTATAAACAGCACCGTGTGAGCTAATTATGACTTGCTGTGTCCCTAGCTATGGCAGGCACTAATCTGCAGCTCCCTCCGTAGGGGAGCTGGGAAGGTATGAAGAGGACAGGTCAGCAGCAAAGCCACAGCTCTGCTCTGACTTATTCAAGAGGCAGATTTGTTGTTTTGCCATAGGTCACAGGGGAGAGAAAAATAAGGAGATCTAGCATTCAGGTAAAAAATTGGCTTTAGGCCTCGTTAATCTACAATAGGTGATGTGTGAGTGTGGTTGGGTAAACATGCTTTTGAAATGCATGTTTAGTATTCTGCATGCTCGCCACTGTGTGTTTGCAGCATCTGTACTTCGGTGATAGATGTTAACACAAACCTCCAAAATCAGCTGCCTCTGTTTAGTCAACTGCAGTGAAAGCGAAGCTTCAGTAGCCGTTCTTTTTTAGGAGGCTGCTAATGTTTTGCTGTTTGCATTTCTCTGTGTCAATAAATCAAATGTGTGACTGCTCTGTCCTAACAGCAGTTCATGGGGGTATTGCTGTCAGCTTTGAAAATGGCAGCCAGTTCTCACTATTAAGTTTAAATTAGGCAAAAACTTGTCAGATGGTGTTTTTCATCATAAAGTCTCTGCTATTTGGAGAGGTATGAGCTGAAAATCCTGGTGGTATTGGTTGCCTGTATTTCCAGTGCAGAGAGTGTTTGACATTAAACAGTTTATAAGGACATGTATCCTCCACTTGCATAAATTCCAGGTCTTAGAATAACTGCTTCATTTGCAAGGTGTTTTTCTTTAAAAGTAGTTGTCTCTTAACCCCTAGGAGTGTTTTCTTTGACTTGATTAGAGGAAAAGGGTGTTGTTATGTTGTTTGATTTTTTTCTAACGTTCATAATAGTAATATAATTCCACATGTTTCTGAAGTGTTTGCTTAGCATTGTTATTCACGTGGATGTTTTTGCAGTAACAGATCGTGCCCTTAAAAACATTTCAGTCTTAAAACTAGCAGTCACCGGTTGACTCTTGGTAATAGAGGGGATCTGAAGCACTCGAAGCAGGTCAGACCACAGCAGTTTGTGCCTTATTAAACGCTTTAACTTCACTCACCTCTCCCTGCCGGGGGAGGGGGGGAGAGCAGTTGACACCGGGTAACCCGATCCTGGATTTGAGACGCTTCAGCCGCAGAAATCCTGGCTCATGAAACAAACATCAGCATAAATGACAGCGTGAACCGAGCTTGGCCCACTCGTGTTTCTGAATAGAATGAAGGACGCACATAAATCTTTACGGGGTCAGGATTTCTGTGTGGCTGCATCAGATGCAGAGGGTAGGAGTCTTTCAGAGGTTGGGGATTAGCTTTCAACTAGAGTTTCTCCACCTTAATCCCCTAGGAAGGAAAGCTATCACAGCTTCTGATAAGATAAACCTCTGGGGTGTAACTATCCCCCTGTTTCTGGATTAAAGAACAAAGCAAAAACTGAAAAAAAATGAAGCTGCTGTATTTAAACTAAAAGATAGCATCGCACAACTCCTTTTAATCCAGTGCTGAATTATATATTCTCTTGCCCTGGGTAGTTATTTTTATATCGTATCTTGGAGCCTCCACACCTCAGTTTCTCCCTGGATGTGTCTGCAGGCCATCTAAAGATTGTCTCCAAAGGGTTATTTTTATGAACTTCTGAGGGCTTGATGGTTAACCTGTTTGAGGACTGTGTAAGCTGCATTTTTGGTTCATCTCACCTCTGCCCTTGCTTTCCCCTTCTCCAGCTTTTTCCCTTGTGCCTTTTTTTGAATCTGTAATTCAAATTGTTACCCACAATAACATCTCAGGGGAACCCCAAAAAAATAGATGTCTTTGAAGTTTCAACAAAATTGCCTGAATTGGGCATGGAAGAAAAATCAGTCCTTCCCTTGAGGGGAACATGGCAGCAGGTTCTCAACCCTTTGTAGGTCCCTGGGAAGCCACATGGAAGAGAAACATGGTCATGTTCCGGCTCTAGGGCAGCCTTCTTCCAGGTGTGTGTTGTCACAGCTGCCAAAAGGATACAACCAAAGGACTTTTTACAGAGTGACTTTTTAGAGGCACAGATGGTGATAGGACAAGGGGGAGCAGTTTCAAGCTAAAAGAGGAGAGATCTGGATTAGATGTTAGGAAGTTCTTCGCTCAGAGGGTGGACATGCCCTGGCACAGGTTGGGCAGAGAAGCTGTGGCTGCCCCATCCCTGGGAGTGTCCAAGGCCTGGTTGGACGGGGCTTGGAGCACCCTGGGCTGGTGGGAGGTGTCCCTGCCCATGGCATCAGAGTTGGAGTGACATGAGCTTTAGAGTTCCTTCCAACCCAAAGCACTCTATGCTTTATATGAAAGGACAGTCAGCCCTTGGTAAAAAGCATCCTTTACCCGGAGGTGGAATTCCCCCATCCGGCCCTAAATTGTGCTCTATGAAGGTTACTTTGGGGAATTTAAGTTCAGGTATTGCAACGTTTAGAACAAAGCTCTAGTTTCAGACTTCGTGAAGAGAGTTGGGTGTTGATGAGGGGGGCATTAAGGCAGAGAGCTGGAACAGAGTTGATTTTTGTCTTACTATGATCCCTTAATCATATTACTTAAAAATGAAAGATTTATGGTGTGTGTGACTTAAAAGGTGTTAATTGAACCACTTAGTGGCTGCAAATCCCTAAACGTTTTTCACCTGCCAGTTCCTGTTTCCCCTCTGTCTACCTACAAATTCTTTCCAAATGAGTGTTAACCCCTTGTTAACACCATCCGACTGCGTGGGATCTTTGCTGTGCCAGACCCCATGGACGTGCTTTGGGGCACAGAAACCCTTCATTTTTCTCCACCCATATCGCCTAAGCCAGTAAAGTATTACCTGTCCCTACAAACCCGACACTTATCTATCACATCTTGAGCAGAACTGTTAAACTCTATCCTGTATATCTTTCTACTTACTCAGTAAATCCTAAATTTCATCGTCTGGGGTAATTTCTTTTTTGACAAGGTATGGTTATGGGATTATCCTCTTCATACTTCAGCTGCAATATCCAGCTCTCCTCTGCCAGTCAGATGTAGATCTTGTGCTCCAATAGCACAGAGCATCCATCCTCTGACCAGCCAAGGTGTCACCAGCACATCATCAGCCTTTCTCTAGGACCCTCTCCACTTTCTGATGCTGCTTGATGTACTGTCAGAGCCATCCAGAATGCCTTCTAAGATCTGGCTCGGGGCTGTGCTCTTCCTGCTTTTGTGTGCTGGCTACACTTACAGATTATTTCCTTTTCCCCTTAAGCTCCTTGAAGCCCTGACTCCAGGAGGAGATAAACTGGTAGGGAGCAGGTTTGACCTGATGAAGGTCTAGTGCTATGTGTACCCCCTGCCATTAACTGGAGTCTGCTCCCAGCCCAGCCCTCCCTGCTGCAGCTCCAGGGCTGTGAGCTGTCTCTGCTGCCACCGGGGACTGACCCGCCTGGAAACGGGACTCCACAGGTCAGAGGTGGTTCTCTCTGGGCTGCTCCAACCTTCGCCTCGTAGCTCTGGTGGGTGGTGCCTGCTGGCTTCCTCTGCTCCTCAGGGAGACACTTAAACCTCTCTGAATGAGGCTTCCAGGGAATCATGGGCTGTCGAGACCTGCTTTCCTGGGGGGGTACCTGGTGGTAGTAGAGCTGCAGTAATGACAACCCCTTGATGATACATTCGTGGACAGCCCTTTTGTGCCTACAAGGGCTGGGCACCCTCACATTTTCTTATTGACATCTCAGGGGGGAGGTGAAACCAGGGAAAGCCTGAGCTGTATCACCTCAGCCATCCTCTTAGCAGCTGGTGGCTAAAGATGCTGACTTACATTGGGTAAATAAAAATTTTTAAGTTTCTGAATGTAAAACTTTAAAACCAAGGGATGCTGCTCAGTGAGACCATAGTCAGGAGCAGAACACCAGTTCTGCTTGCTGTTGTTTAAGTAATTGGAAACTAAATGTTTATACTTAACTACCTTAAGAAAGAAAAAGCATTTTTCCCCTTCTGTGTGTCAGTTACTAAGGAAAAATGATACAAATGTATAGTGGAACCAAGAATTTGTCATGGTCTAATACTCCTAAGTCAGTATCCATGTACCTGCATTGTATTTCAGTGTGTAGCTGCACTGATCAAAGCAGTACTAAGTTAGAGAATCACGGACTTCTCGTTTATATTGTTGGTTAAAATGTGGCCCCAAGGCTACTGTAATCTAGTTATCTGTGTCAGAGCTGCTTGAGGACAGGCACGAATTGGATCTGTCAGCTCAGCTTCTGCCACGTGCACCACAGTTGATAGCAACTGGCTCCCTTCTTTGCCAGATGGTCTAAAGACTGGTGAACAAGTATTACAAATTTTCTTACCTCTGTGACATTTTTTGGGAGTCAGAATGCAGGCGGAGTGCCAGAGTGTTACTTGGCAGTGTCCCCACTCTTGTTTTCTCTGCTGATGGTTAGAATTTGTCAGTGGAATCATTATTTCATTTTGCACAACCACGTAATTCGGTTTAAAATGTAAATCTGTGTGATATGTTTTGGAGTTCTTGATTTTTCTAAAATACAGTAAACAAACTGCTGTTTCCTTCTGGCTAGGAAGGGTCTTTTTCAGCATTTCCAGAAAGCTGGAAGTAGTTTCTCAGAAGGCAAACATTCATTTGCAAGAGGTGCATATATAGAACATTAGATATGTGCCAAGGGAGAGGTTGGTTTACCATCCCTGCTGCCGTGTTTTACATGTGTAGCTGCTGTTAGGTAAGTAGTTATCTTTATGGTAATAATAATAGCGGCAGCTATTGGTGAGAGGTTAGGGAGTCAAACTTTGAGCTCTCTGAGAACTTGTGTGGAATTCAAGTAGCAAAACAATCACAGTATTAGAGATAAATGCATTTGTAAAAAATCCTGAACCCTAGCACTTCATACCGAGGGGGCAATGTCACTTTAGCCAGTAAAGCTGTTCTTTCAGTTTATGGAGGAAGGTTTGTTTTATTTCTGGTACATTTTGATTTTTCCTATCCTGTGTGTTTCGGCAAGATGCTTTGATCCAGCACTGTCCTTTGCAAAGATACTTATTGCCTGATGTCTTGCAGAAGTGGTTTTTGGGCTGTAAGTTACGATTTACTGTGAGACTGACCAGGGCTCTTTCTTTTTCAGCTGTATCAGCTGGAGTAGTTACCACAAGAACCTGCTTGCCAGCAGCGACTATGAGGGCACCGTCATCCTTTGGGATGGATTCACGGGGCAGAGATCCAAGGTCTACCAGGTAACACACAGGCAGGGTGTGCTGGGGGAGCAGCATCCAGAGGCTCTGCTCCTGGGCCAGGCTTTGCCATCCCATGGGGTGAAATAGATGCTCTTCTCTAATGGTCAAACACGTTCTCTGTTTCAGGGTAAAACAAACATTTATTCAAACCAAGTTTTGCTGTCTATGGGTTTATCACAATTAGGAGGCTGGGTTATGCTAAGTGCGGGGTGGATCATGCTAGCTAAGGGTTATTTTGTGTTAATCATGGAGAAGACAGGTATCTAGAGCTATTCCATTATTGGCAGGCACAAGGCAAAGGAGGACAATAGGATGTTGCCAAACAGATTTTGTATCATGCCAGAGACAGAGAGGTTGCAGTCTTATCAAAAAGTTAAGAGTCTTTGGGGATGTCTGAGACTGGATCAGCATCTTGGGACAGGATTAAGTTTTATCATCCTGGGAACCTTCCTGGCCTTGGCATACAGTCCTGTCAGTTTTCTTGTTAATAATCCAGTTTCATATTCCTACACTCTTCCTGCTTGGTAAATGCCTCAGCCATAGAGCTTTACTCCTCCGAGGGAGGCAGCTCTGTCTTCCTGTCACAACCACGAAGCAGTTTGACGTTTTCCCTCAGGCAGGGAATCTGCACAGGGAGAAAGGAAGTTCTGGAAGCTGTCTCGCCTTTCTTTAGAAGCCTCTGTCTCTCCACACCTCTTCCACTTCAGTCTTTGTCAAAAGCCTTTTGTGAAGCCCTGCAGTGGGTGCTGATGCAGGTGCTCCTACAGCGGAAGTGCAAAAGGCAGACTGAAGTGGTGATGCTGGGAGAAGGGAGCAAAGGCAAGACCCTTCCCTTCCCCATATGGTCCTCGGCACACAGACAGGCTGAGCCCCACAGAGACCTGTCTCAGGAGAAGTTTCTGGCCCTTTGTCTCTTCTTGGAACTCAAGCACTGTGTTTCCCTGTAATGGCTCCTGACAGTCATGTGATGAGAACGAGGAGGCTGGAAGAGGGTTGTATGTGCTGGTTTAGAGTTAAACTAGCAGGAGAAACGAATCCAACTCAGAATGGGATTGCAAGTCAGAAGAACAATTTAATAAAAAGATCACAAAATACACTGAGACAGAAGGAAAATGTTTGACCCACAAAAACAGATGTGCAGCCCAGCTCAGTGGGGCACGAGCAGAATGGAGCTCACCAACCCCTGTGCTGAGTTCAAAGTAAAAAGAAAGAAGGAACCTGCTGGTGAAGATGATGGTCAGACTGGTTAAGAGTGGCAATCCCAGTCCTGGTGAGGCTCTGGTCCTCCTCTGGATCTGATGAGAGGTTCCAGTCCAAAAACCCCAAACTTATCTGCTTGGGCTCAGAAGGGAACACCCAGTCCCTCCCCTGGGGTGGGGAGTTTCACAAGGGGTGACTTACTCTGGGAGGTGAACAATGGCATATTTTTGGCACCCCTGCTGGCCCCTGAGCAGACTTGACTCCTCAGGTGGGTGTGAAGGTGCTGGTGGCTCCTGGAGGGGAGTTCTCACACCTGAGTCATTGGTGTGAAGACAGGAACACTTCCTTATCTCCCAGAAGTTCCCAAACACCCCCCTGTGTCCTGAGGGGTGGGGTGTGCCCTGGGCAGATGCTGCCAATAGACCATGGTGGGCGGCTCACGAGAAAAATGCCATAGAGGGTTTAGAATCCACACAGTGATAAAACTGATCCTGGCTACTCTAACCAGGACAGTTGTTGCCTTTGGGGAGAGGCTGGAAGTGCTGCAGCCTCTTGTGCAGGTGGCACAGTCCACTGAAGTCAGTCACTGATAGTGAATGAACTGCAGACTGGCCTTTAGTTCCCCCTCCTTGACAGTTCAACCTAAGTTTGAGTTCCTATTTAAGCCTCTGTTTACTCTTTAATTGTGTTTTAGCCATTTTATAATGCTTGTTTTCACTAGTCTTTTGCATATTTCAATAAAAAAGAAATTATACTGGGGAAAATAAATCTTATCTGTTTTCCTCTCAAATACATTTTGCATTTCTTTATGAGGCTGAATAATGAACCTAGAGAGGACCAGCTGTTGCTTACATTAAAACAAACTCATTTTGCTTCCTGTCAGATTACTTGAATTTTTTATTTGGATTTGCATGGAGGTTGCATACTGACATTTGCTTTACTAGTATTGAAACACTTTAGTGACTTCATCCTGGCAAGCTTTTCATCTTGCAAGCCCATGTGAAGTCTTTAAACAAAGAATTTGACTGAATTTCAGTCAGTGCAATGTTCAGCTTCCACGTGGGATGTGCCAGCATAGCAATTAGTGTTTCGGGGAAGAGTGTGCAGTCTTTTAAGAATATTTGTTTGAGTGGAAAAACGGGATTAGACACCAGAAGATTTGTTTAATAGCTCAACAGGAAGGTGAGGATTTCCTGGACTTTGAGAGGAGATGTTTGAAAGGGGCATCTTGTCAGTATTGGGAGATGCTTGTAAATTGCAAATTGTGATGCCAAAACAGGTTTTCAGTTTATATCTCCTGGAATATTTAATTTTTTTTCTTTCAAGTACAAAATAATTCAGTTTTAGTTTTAAAAAAACCCAGTCTATTATTTTCTGCTTTCCTGGCACATCTAGGATGAAACTGAAAGGTTTGGTCTAATTGGGAGAAAAGATATTTTTTGAGACATTACTGAATACAATAAGCTTCTCTGTTCAGGACTCCACTGGTGTTTTATACCAACCCACACGTGTGTTTTTCTTCCCTGTTTTATCATATTACAACTCACTCTCTTGCAATATTTTTCTTGTTTCTCTGAACAGGAGCATGAGAAACGGTGCTGGAGTGTTGACTTTAACTTGATGGACCCAAAGCTGTTGGCTTCAGGCTCTGATGATGCCAAAGGTATTACTGTTTTTCAGTCTCTGTGCAGAAGGCTATTATACTCTGTGTATTCCCTTGGAGGAACAAAAATGGGATATTTCAAGGAGCTGATTCCTTATGTGCCTTCAGGATTGTCGTGGTAATGTGTCAAGATATTACTGAATTGCTTGGATCTTAGCAAAGGAGAGACTTTGTTTGGGTTAAGATCTCTTGCTTCACATTTTTGTGAAATACTCTCTCAGCCAGCATTTTCCAGAACTCTAAACAAAGCAGAATGTGTTTTAACATTAGTTAAACTTTTTTGAGTTAAAGCCTTGGGGCCCTTCAAGAGAACAGCATGTATTTTTATTTCAAAAGCGAGGCTGTCAGTAGAAAAGCAGCAGTTAAAAAGTGCCTGCTGCTGGTTTACCTGTAGCTCTGAGTGTTAAAAACTGTGCACATGAGGCTTCCCTCTTTACTGATGTGCCCTGTGTTTTTTGGAGCTTAAAGGAGTTTGGATGGTGGGCTAAGTGGAAGTGCTGGGAGCAGCTCTCAGCTTTCCATCCTCTGAGTCCATTTGGCAAAGCACTTATGGAGAACCCTTAAGACAAACCCTTTACCACATGGTGGTAGAAAAATGTTCGTCTTCTAAGAAGAAATAGGAAGCTCCTAAAGAAGGATAGCACTGAGCAGGATGTAGTACTCTTCATCCTAATGAAAGAGAATTTATCTGTAATATGTTTACAGTATCAAATCAGAGTTATTAAACAGCAGGAGCTTAAGAGTTCCTTCCCTAGTCTGTGGGGATCAGCTCTCCCAGATGTGCTGCTGGAGCTCTGGACAGAGCTTTCCAGGATTTGCTTTGAAATGATAAATTAATTTTTCATAAGCATTAAACCTTGTAAGCTATTCCCCTTTCTAAAATGCTTGTAAATGCTGCTTCAAAAGAAATTAGTGTTCCTCAATTGCATCTGGTGGTCACAGAATGGTTTGGATTGAAGGGACCTTAAAGACCATCTCATTCCATCCCCCTACCATGGGCAGGGACACCTCCTGCCAGCCCAGGTTGTTCCAAGCCCTGTCCAGCCTGGCCTTGGATACTTCCAGGGATGGGGCAGCTTCCCTGGGCAATCTGTGCCAGGGCCTGCCCACCCTCCCAGGGAAGAACTCCTTCCCCATATCCCATCTATCCCTGCCCCCTTCCAGTTTGAGGCCATCCCCCTTGTCCTGTCACTGCAGTTCCCATAGCTGGTAATCCCATTTACAAAATGCAGCTTTAACTATTGTTTTCTATTTAAGGTAGGGTTTCAATGTTTGATACACTTCCCCCTCCCTTTTTTTGCTGGAAGTCAGTAGTGTTTACTGTTTCCTTAAATGCAGCAGGAGTGAACATTGACCTTGTAAGTTCTCAAGCTCTTCATCAGTGCTCCCCACTCCTGCCATGCATGTGAAAGAGGATCTGCCAGGTAGATGTGTATTTATTAGCATGTTAAGGAGGTGTCCAGCTTTGCAAAGCCCAGCTGCAAGCAGAGTTCCAGTCCTCAGTTTAACATTCCCCTCCTTCAGTAATTGTCTCTGAAAGTGTACTGTTTACTTAGAAATAATTGTAATAAAGCCTGCAGATCTACAGAACCTGCATTTCAATTCACAAAGGTCTTTTGAAGGTGTATTGGGGTTTTGGTGGATAAAACTGGGCTGGAACATTTTATCCTTTACTTTTACCATGGCCTGCCTGTGATTTGCATATATAAAAAGCCAATTAGAGACAAATGGAGTCTCAGCACAGATACTGGAAACCTGTAAGGTACAGAGCAATAGTAGCAAATGTCCAAATTAATGTTGTAGTGTCCACCTTCAGTTTTGGTGATCGCACTTTGAAAGGGTTAAATGTGAGGGAAAATTAACACTAATGACAATTGTCTTAATTCAAACCTGCCTAACAAAATGTTGTCCTCCTGGTGATGTTCATGCCTGTTTGGTTGAGTTCTGGCCAGCTGTGAGTACACAGTAATACATGTTTGGCCAGGTATGCAGTATCTGTCAGGAAAGATCATCTTTCTACTCTTCCTGTCCTCTTTTATTCCTCTGTTTCTGACAAGAAATCTCCGTGCTGATAGATGTTGGTGTGACCAGAGCAATCAGAGCTAACCTGGCTGTGCTTCCCCACAAAGCACAGGCATCACGTTTTCCTGTCAAGTGATGAGGACAAG
This sequence comes from Formicarius rufipectus, assembly GCA_013399695.1. Taxonomy (NCBI): domain Eukaryota; kingdom Metazoa; phylum Chordata; class Aves; order Passeriformes; family Formicariidae; genus Formicarius; species Formicarius rufipectus. The sequence goes on along the minus strand of VXAU01003931.1, from coordinate 121,352 downwards.
GCAGCAAAAAAAAAAAAGTGACAGCTTTTCCAGCTCTTCCTGCTTGCCTCTGTCTCTGCTTAGTCTTTTCAAGCTGGAAGCTGATTTTGAAAGCACTTGGTAGGCATGTATTGGAGAAGGAGCTTATAAATGAAAACCCCTGTGCTTCACAGCCCTCTGCCAGGGCTCAGGCACAGCAAATGGAATTCTTACAGGGCTATTAGGGAGAAAATGATTCCGATATAATTAGAAGCAGCATCCTTGGGCCCTGGGTCCTGCATTGTCCATATCCTTAGATGAAGATAATCCACGATGCTTATTTGTGGAAGCTCTTTTTACTCTAATAGCAGATAATGAAAGCATAAAAACATGATTGTATTTGAAGTAACTACTGTGTGTATAAACCCCTCACTTTTATCTCCAGTTGTTATGCCCTTCCCTTTTCAAGGGGCAGAGGTGCTTGTGTGTGTCTGTAGGGACCCAAAGGTGTACTCCAACCAGACAGCAGTGAGCAAAATTGGTGCTTACTTCTACTAAGGCAGCTTGGGGAGGGGGCACAGTCTTAATTTCAGTTCTTTTATGCACATAATAACGGCAGGAGCTATGATTCCTATATAAGTGAATTTCTGCTGTTGGAGGAGAAAAGATTATTTAATTTTGTGAAGGCAAAATGATGCCATCAAAGTATCAGGGTAGGGCTGGAGCTAATAAACTTAGCTAATGGCTTAGAGCTGTCTGTTCTGGATTAGGGGTGTAGTTTAATGGCTGTGGTAAAGATAGCAGATGAGGGAGAATGAAATCTTTTGTGGTGCTCTGTGGGTACTATTTAAGTCTCCACTGGGGTTCAGGCCTGTTTGGGGATGATGAAGTATTTCTCCTCTGGGGTTCTTTTTGAAGTTCTCTGAAGCTCTAGGAGACAGAAGCAGCACTGCCAAATTCAGTTGAAGAAGGAGTCCTGGTTTTGCATCTGCAGTTCATTCCTGGCTTCAACTGGAGAGGTGGAGTAGAACAGGAGCACCTGATTGCTCTGAGCTGTAGCAAGAGGTTGCTTTCCATTGTCTCATGGCAAGGAGAAACACAACATCTAAGGAAAGCAGTTTCCATGCTGCATTGGTGAGACCCTGATACCAGTCCTACAACTGTTTTTTATAGTGTCTCTGAATTCAGAGGGGCAGCTGAGGTTTGCAGAATTGGCTTCATAAAAAGACCCAGACACACAGCCTTCTCCAGAGGGCAATAGCCTGAGAACTGCAGGTCACAGTTTGCTCCTCCTGCTTCCAGAGGGTTGTTTGAGGCTTCATTTTCAGCGATACTTTGCTCCTCCAGCTTCTGCTGACTTTAACATGGTGTAGGTGTTTATTGCTCTAAATATCAGGTTGACCCTTCAGTTTGGTCATTTTTCTGGCCAAAAAGTTCAGTAATTTCCTGGAGATTTGTGGGTTGTTGGATTCACTTGGGAGGACCTTGAAAAGGTCAAGATGATGTTGATAGTTACAGTACTGACCATAAACTGTGTCTTATGCAGGGAGTCCCCTGCAGTGACTGCCTACTAACAGTCATCAGTTTACACCATCCTCACAGAAGGCAGTGGATCAAAAGTTATGCCTGGCAGGACAATTCAGCAGTTTTCTCCTTTCCTGGGGATTCTGCTAATCTCTGCAAATGAATTTTCTGGTAGCAAGATCCTATTCCTGGCTTATAGCTTCTTCACAGTAGCATCACATGAGCAGATGAGACTTGCAGGAGTGACAGCCTGGATGAAACATCCTTACTCTGTGTACCAACTGTGTTCCTCAACACCTTCAGCTGTTGTAGAACAGGCTCCTGTCTCTTCTAGTCAGTGTTTAGACACAGAGCTGATGCATGGAAAGTTAATTTAGAAACTTACATGTTTGGTGGAAAGCNAAAAAAAAAAAAAAGACTTGAAAAAAACCAAATATTTTAAACTGAAAAAGCAGTTCTGGAGGCATCTTCTGACTACTTTGGTGACAGGTGGGCATTTGGCCACACAGAGATGTCTCTGTCGGCAGCTGCAAAATGAGGAGAAATATGCTTTGAGAACATGTGTTTCAGAAATAGTCAATCTCAGATGGTTGCTTGTCTCATCAACACAATTCTAGATGTTACCAAGACATCTGCGTGTTGTATAATTACTGCCTCGACCTCAGCAAAATCGCTGAAAGCTATAGCAAATAAACTCTACCCTTATGAATTATGCTTTATTAACCTGTCAGTGTTTTAAAAAATAATGGGCAGTTCTAGGTAAAACTTGACATGTTTCATTATGTGTTGTTATATGTCCCATCTATCCTTTTTATGGTCCTGACTAAGATAAAATTGGAGCCCAGAGTATCTCACAGCACTTAGATCACAGAAATTGCAGGCTCTAATCTGTGTCTGTCAGTTGTAACGAATATTGTGATGACTTCAAACGCATGGGTTGTCTCTCTTCACCAGATTAAATGGCTCATCCTATGACCTGCAAACTTGAATAAAAAAAAAAGGAGCCAAGGTGAAAATGAGCCCTCAATTAGCTTTTGCTGCAAAGCTGGGACCAGATGGCCGTTTGTTGGAGGTGATGTCAAGGGAAGACTTGGCTGCTTGGGATGCAGCTTTTTAAATATTGATACCTGGTTGGAAGACTTCAGGACAAGCCTGTGTTGATGTAGTGCTAGATTTGGGCAGAGCATCACTCTGAACTTGAGCTCATGTACCCACCCCAACTTCCTCAGCCTAAGGGGATGTTGTCTGCCAGCACTGTCCTCCTGTAATCATGTTTCATTTGCTTCCTACACCATCTCATCTGTAAACCTGATGTCCTTTACTGCCACTGGAACTTAGGCTACACATCTGGTGTCTGTTCATTTAAGCAAAATGTAATATTTTATTTTTTTTGCAGAATTCTTCCCTGCCCCTGTTCCCCTCTCTGTCCCCAAGTGCAGAACACAGTGGAGAAGGTTTATCATCCCACCTTGCCTGGGAGAAGAGGGCTTCTTAAGCCATGCTTGCCAAGCTGTTCTTTCATTTAGAAATGTAGCCAGGTGGTTACTATAAATATTATAGCTCTGATCAATGAGGATGGATTTATTTATGAAACCCAACCACAGGCCTGGATGATGTTTCCATTGAATTTTACATAATGCTTCTGTGCAAGTAGTGTGTGCACTGATGTTTGTGTTTCTGGTGTTTGTGTGTGCTGCTTTCTGAAGGTTCCAGGCAACTGCCAGATACCCACACAGTGCTGTATTTGAAATGACTCCATGGTGTGCCCTGAGCAGTGCTGTCTTTCCTCCATTCCTGAGGCAGTTCTTCTCCTTGGTGTGGTCAGGAATGGTCCAATTTTGTTGCTTTTCATTCTTGCCATGCTATAAAAAAGTTGGCACACTAGAACCAACCTGCCTTTTCCTTTTCTTCCTTTTCCTTCACTGTCTAAACCATCCTTGAGTAAGCCACAAGGAAGCCTTGCTGCTCCTTCAAAGCTCTGGGGGAAGGTTTACCAAGAGGTGATGCAGAGGACCCCTCAGAGGGTGAGGGGACACACCTTAAGGCCTCTGACCTTGTGGATTGACTTCAGTGAGTTACAGGATTCCTGGGTTTGGTGATTCTTGAGCCTTTCACCTCCAATGTGAGTTTTCTGTATAAAGACTGTGGAGGACCCATTTGCCATGGACCTGAAGAAGCCCAGGCAGCTCGTGGGGAGCTCTTGAGTGGTTTAACCCTTTGGGTAACTCCTGCTTGTTCAACCATTGGTTCCACCTTCCTCTGCTTCATGGCTCAGTGTCCTGATCGTGATACTCAAGTGCTGTTCAACCCACTCATGAAGGGAAAGGGAGGACATTCAAGTCATATTTTCTGTGTTGTAGGCATCAACAAGCTTGATGCCAATCTGCTGCCCCTCCATCTGGACCAAAGGCAGTGGGTTGGTTTTTTTTTAACTTTTAACCGTATTGACTACTTGAGGAGCACATGGCACTCTTCATCTTAAGGTTAAAAGGTACTTGAAGTGTTTCTGGTGGGTGGGGAAGGCTGTATTTTGAAAAGCCCTGGTGTTTTCTGTTGGTCGTTCTGTGAGGCACTGGGGTGCTTGAGGGGAAGAGATCATTCTGTAGCATGTAGTTTAATCAGTGTTCATGTGATAGCCTTGTAGAACAGGAAAGTTCTTGTACCGAGGGAATGTTGCATCATAGGAAGCCAGCATACTGATTTCTTTCCTGTCTGTGCCAGTTCCATGAGACTAAAACAAGTTGTTCTCTCTTGCTGTGCATACAATTAGGTATATTTATTCTGTGCAAGGCAATTCTGCCACAGAGCATGGAGTTCCTGCATCCCAGCACAGGGAGGAGGAACAAAAAGAATATTCTTCCTGTTCTGGGTTACATGAATCTGCACTGCAGGAACCTTTAACACTGAGATTGTAACATGTGTTTGGTCACCTGCCCTGATGGTCTCAGCCACGTGGGATGGGGACTTAAAGCATCTCCTGTGTGTGTGGAGACGGGCAGGATATTTACAGTGTGGACTTGAGAATGTGTTCAAACTCACCAACTACCAGTGCCAACTGATCCTTCATCATCACTGATATCTTGGCAACTGAGCCTTTCCAGAATCTTGTTCATGAAATAACAAGATTTGAGGCCTTTCAGACGAGGTTGATGTTTTTGTTGGGGTTTGTTTACTCATGTCTCTTTTTCTCTTTCTCTAGTGAAACTCTGGTCTACCAACTTGGACAACTCAGTAGCAAGCATCGAGGCCAAGGCTAACGTGTGTTGTGTCAAATTCAGCCCCTCTTCTAGGTATCACCTAGCTTTTGGCTGTGCAGGTAGGTAAAAGGGTTTGGGGTGAAGGGACACTGTTTCTTCCTTCCTTTATTCCTTATTCCCTCAGAATTGATGAGGTTGGCTGCTTTGCCCCAAACTGAGGTGTCTTTGCAGTTAAAATGCCTCTGAGTGAGATTTTAAGTCCCACAAGTGTCAGCTTCATCCCCCAGCCTGACTTTTTAATTCGGCTGCCTCTGTCAGAGATAAAAGCCAGGAATACAAGTCCTTAGTGTGTTTATTGGGATCACTAAGGCAACCAGGCAAAGCTTGGTTGTGGGAGTCTCAAAGTTAATGTGTTAATGTGGTGATAGTTGTTCTTTCTGATTTATAGCATTGTTCTATAAACACCACCAAGCTATACTGGGAATTGTAACTGGTTTTACCTGAAGCGTGGTGTAAAACATGAGTTCCCACAGCTCCAGTCCCAGAGGTGGGCTCATGATCTCCTAGGCTGGGCAAAGATGGCTGTGAATGTTTTGAGTTTTGTGAAGTAGTCAGCAGGGAAGGCCCAATGAGCCTTTTATTCATTTAGATTAAATGGTTTTGGTGATAATACAAAGATTTGAGAGCGGAGCAGGTGTCGCTTTGGGAGGGAATTGTGCCATGCTATGCATACAGTAACTGAGACTGAGGTGCCTATAAATGTTTAACCAACTCTGCATTTCCTGTCCCCTCAGGGAGTTTTAATGCACTTGTAACTAGATGTTCTGACAACATTTGCTCTCTCTGGACTTCAGGAGCTGTGTTGATCATTTTTGCAGCCGCCAGTTTGCTGTTTCATTCAGGTGTTCCCATTTCCAGGCTGGTTCTACTTTGGTTGTAACTCTTAGGAGGGAAAAAATAAATTTGCATTTTGATGTGCTGCAAAAAATGTATTCACGTTGGAGTATAAAATATTGACTCGCTTGGCAGGCATCTCTCTGAATTTTAGTGAATTACATGCAAAAGTAGAATTGAATGACAATACCTACTAGAAGTATTTGAATGAGAGGGGCAATCTGGGAATGGCTCTAGGGAGAGACTGGCTCCAAATGGATCAGCCACTGATCAGCATATACATGTAAGGCATCATGAAACAGAATTCTTCCTGATAAATCAGTAACTGGGATTTCTTGCACCTTAAAGACAGAGAGAGGGATAAGGCACAGATAAATCCATGAAGGTTTTTGGAGCTGTAGGACACACAGGGTGGGAGCAGGTAGGAGTGTTTCTATCCCCATACTCATGTCTGACAAACCATGATGGGCTTGTCTTCAACAAGCACGTTGTGAAAGAAGCATTTGCAAAGCCTAAAAGTTACATGGCGATTTTGAAGACCTACATGCATGTTTTTATGATTTAGAGGATGCTAAGGGGTAAAATGTTATTTGTACCAGGGAAGAAGTGTTTACATCTGCTTAATGATTGGTAATTAAGTCTCTAAATAAAAATTAAAATGGATATTTAACTGTGATTGCTGCAACAATTACATGGAGTAATTGAACTGATGGGAATGACTTCCCACAAAGGAATTCTAATTGACCTTTCAGCCATAAATACATGTGGAAAAAACAGCATATTAAATTAAAAGAAATACTGGAGTCTTAAAAGATGTTATTTCTGAACTCCTAAAAAACAATCAAAGCAAACAAATGACTTAGTGTCTACTTTCATACTTCATATTGTAAAATGGTCATGTTTAATGTGTTATGATGGCGGCGAAGGTTTTTCTCCTCCATCAGTTTCAACTATTTTTGCTTAATTTCATTTAGTCTGTGGGAAAAGAAATGTAACTTTTAAATAGTGGGAGTTCTCACGTGGGCTATAAAATTAATAAGGAAAAGTCAAAGCTGGCTTCTTTGAGTAGCATTCTTTAAAAAGAGCCAGTGGACTGGACACACTGACTTGGCCATTCCTGTTTGCCCCCAGCAGGAATAAAGATGAGCAGGGCAAAATCTGAACACTAATTCAGTGATCAGTGTAGTGGGCAATTTAAGAAAACTGCCCCAGCTCTTGCCTTGCCTTGCTAACATCCTAAAAAGATTTTCAGGTTTTGAAAATTGTTTCAATTACTTATTTAGTGATTTATTCAAGGATAAAAGAGCCAAGGCTTCCTAGCATTGCAAGCCCTGCACAGGCTTGTACAGTATTTAACAAGAAGTGCTGTTCCAGTACATGCCTCATCTTATTTGTTGATTTGATGGAGCTTAATGCTATATATGTGTGTATTTATGTGTATGTGTATTTATAGTTTAAGACTTGATGAGATAAGCAGATGATGAAGTGGTTGGGGGGGAAGTATTGGTACTTAATATTTGAGATATAAAAGGAAGAAGTAAATTGATTTACTATACTATCATTAAATTACATACACGTTTCAGTTCCTCCCCTTTTTCTGTATGCAGAACAGGGCTCAAAGCCAGCATAATTTGCCTTAGCAATGTCATTTTGACTGTAAGTCTTTAAGTTTTTTCAGTGATAATGTTTTGAAGTTATGATGATTATTTTTTTTCAATTGTCATTTCCTGTTTTTATTTTGTCTTGAGAGTCTTTCTTAACATCCACAAAGCTGGAGCATCTTTTCACAAGGTCCTGTTCTTTCACACCTTCCTCAAGTAAGGATTTTCCTCTGCCCTTGACAAATGCATCTTGCCCACTTGCATCCATCTATTCAGAATGCCTCCCTGCAGTGGGTCTTCCTTTTCCAAATAAAGGAAGGGAACTGAAGGACTGGGGATGGATTTTGAAGCAATCCAGGTCAGGCTGTGAACCCTGTGGCAAAAATGGGAGTTTCCGTCACAGGAGTTGCTGTGATGCTTTGGTTTAGATGTAGCCATGGTCAAAAGTGTTGTTAGATTCTCCCTCTCCATGAGGAACACTCTCCTGTAGCAGAGAGCACTGAGCTGGCTCCAAATGCTGTAGAGAAGCATGTTTTAGTTACTACTGTAGAAGCAAATCTCAAGATTAACATCTAATATGAATGATATATATATTTCTTTTCTGGACTGTTCACTCTGAAAGCTTTTAGATGACCAAAAAAAAAAAATCGTTTTGGTAGCCTAAAACAGAAAAAATGAGCAATAAACTGGAAACAGAGCATATAGAGGAGAGAAATGGGTATTTGGTTTGGGAAATAATTCTCTTAAAATCAGACAGGCACTTCAGGTGAGAGGGAAGCTGGTGTGTCTGGAGCCTGATAAAATCTGTTGCAGTGGAGGAGGCACATAAGAAAGAAAATACCCCTTTTGTCTGTTGCTTTAATAAAATATGCTATTTGCATGCTTACTGAGTTGAAACACTGGCCAGTATAAACTGTAATCACTACTGAATACAAAATCAGGTAATTTTGTGGTCTTTTCCTCTTTTTAAAAATAGATAGGGCTTTATCCTGAAATTAGCTATATAAATCATGACTGAAGCTGTTATTGTTCTGCCTTGGCAATAGCCCTGATGTCCTCAACCCATATATTTTCCAGCAGTCCTATTTTCCTGCTTTAAAAGAAGAAAACTAAGGGCTGAAAATGCATCAGGCCCTTTGCAGGTGGGAAGTCCAAGCTGGGCAATCTGGTGAGATCAGACTGTCTGTGAACTCGGGTGAGCTCAGCGTAGCTATTGATAGCAGCAATGCTTTATTCCCAGCATGCTGTAATACTGGCAGCAGCTCCCACTGACCTTTCATCCCCCATATATCATGTAGAGATCGTGGAAGAACTCAACAACCTGAAGTTTCAATGACATTAGATGCATCCTCTTCTCACATGCTGTATTTTTTCCCCCTGTAGGACCCACAAATGTCGTGGGGTGAGAGGGGATTCCTCAGGGCTGCAGAGGTGCAGGACAGGCTATCTCCTCTCCAGGAGCACAGATGAACAGGGGAGAGCAGGAGAGCAGCAGAACAGCTGCAATGTGGTCAGAATTTAAGGTTTTACTGGGTTAGCTTTAGCTTTGACCAGTCTCTAAAGAGCTTTGCTGTTATGTCAGAAACTCTTGGCAGTGTGGGTTTATGGTGACCAGGGCAGGGAAAACATGGGGCAACTCTGACTGATACTGATTTTACTGCTTACAGCTACAGAGTTTGAGGATGCCATGCTCCCTCCTAAACATCCCAGATTTTGCTTTTGCATTTCTTCCTTCACACTGGCAATTGTGTGGTCAAAACTGAATCGTGGGGTTTTTTCTGGATTAGCTTATAGAGCACCAGTGCCAGCCCCAGAGAGGCTTTTGGCAGCCTGAATCGAGGACAGTATTAACTAAGAGGCAAATTCATGAGGGCTCGTCTTAGTGCTGAGCTTTCTCCTATTTCTTGCCTGCTCTCTCCTCCTTATTCCCTTCCCTACTTCATGCTTTTCCTTAAAAAATGATTTTGCCTTTCCCCAGCATGTTATCCATGCTGTTTAAAGATGTTTCTGTGCACCATGGCAGTGTTAGTGATGTTGTGTTCTGACTTTGAATGCTGCCACCTTTCTTTCGCCACTGAATAGCCACTAAACTAATAAGGTACTGGGGGTCAGTATCAGCACAACAGGCTCCTGTTGCTTTGTCAACAGCTTTGTGTTCATTTGCAACTATTTACCCACCCCTTAAAGTGTCTGCATGGCCCTGATGCCCTTAGAGTTCAGGGTTACATGTGGCTGTATCAGCATCATTCCATTTTCCTAATAAACCTGGTGTCCAAGCAGGACCACTTTGGAGTCCATCCTAGCCTGTGAAATACGGATTTTTCTGCTGCAGTAACTGGAGCAGTGATTTCTCCTTTTCAAACATCTCCCTGTAGAATTAGCCTTTCATGCTGCCACACATCTGGGTGACTTGCCTGGTTTGTCACTCAGCTCAGAGGAATGATGGGATATTAATGACCGAGAAGGCAGTGTGCCTTTTTGGAAGAGAGTTAATGTTTTCCAGCTGAAAGCAAGGTCTTACCTTAATAGATTCTCATGGGTAAATACTCTGCTCTCTTGAAAAGTCTGCAGTGGCTCGGAAAGAATCTATTTGTGCCAATATATGGCATGTTTAGGGTGGAGTTAAGCAGCTTCTTTGGGTTTGAGCTACAAGATTACCCTCAGTGTAGGAATTGAGCAGCGTTCAAAAGGCACAGGCAAAGGTGAGGCATTTCTTTCAAGCCTGTGGAGAAACTTCACAGCACTGCTCAGAATTCAGCTTTTATGAAAGAGAAGTGGCATGGAACAGTCCTGAACTTCCCTATTACTTATGCAGGACTTTAGTGTGTCTTTCTCTTTTGTGGATATTCGATAACCTTCCTCTAGTCGGTGATCTGTGAGGTTGTTGGCTGGGGCAGGAGGGGACAAGGTCTGTGTTTTGGAAGTGCTCACTTGTCACCTTCAATTCAAACTCTTTCCCGAATTCATTGCGAAGGTTTTGTTCGTTGTAACCTTTGAAAGCATTTGCAGCACTTCAAGGGTAGTTTGGAGGAATCTGTATTTTTGGCCAGTATGGCTGTGATGATATTTCTGTCCCAACAGTACCTGTTGTAGCAAAAACCCTGAGCTTACTGGGATTTTGTAGGTGAGAGCACATCCTTGAAGGCTTGGCTTAAATGTTATCGCTCTTCATGGATGCTGGGATTTAAATGAAAGTGAAATATCTAACCAAGCCTTGCTGTCCTGGTGAAGACAATCTTTCTGGCTCTGGTAGGTAGATCACATTCTGCTTCTGCTCAGGGCTGACCAAGAGGAGAGCTGCAGCTGTGCTGTTATTTAAACTTAGGATCTTAGCAGTTAAGATGATTTTTCTCTATCTGCACACCAGAGATGCTGCCAGATCTACCAGGCAGTGCACACTCTTCCTGCAGCTGCTTCCTAGGAAGTCACAAAGGGACATGAAACCTCCCCTCGGTGTGCAGGGCATGTTGCATGTGCAATTTTCACATAAGCCTCAAGAGTTTAAAGCTGATAGAACTTTTTTACTCGCACAGAAAAAGTAGTATCTGGCTTGTCTTGGATAAAGCATTTGCAATGAACAGTGAGGAGCAATATAGACCTACTGGGAGTTTCCTGACTTTATCCCAGAGGTCATCACACTTCAGTAATAAGTGAATGAATAAAATGAACTTGAAAAGCTCCATTTGATCCTCTGGAGAAAAGGATAAATCTGTCATTAGCAGAAATGAGCGTGCTAATTGTTTGCTTAAATATTCTTGTCCTGAACATTTTGTCTTACAACTGGCACAGAAGTCATTTAGTCAACGTTACAAAATTCAGATTTAAATTTAAATGAGCCTTGAAATTCAGGAACAGATAGGCAACTCCAACATTCATCTTTTCCTCAGAATGCCAAATGCTCTTGCTGCTAGCTGCTGGTGGATCCCTTAAGAGTTTAATCCTTTCCAGCCTCGGCAGTTTCCAAAGCTGCAGTTTTTCCTAGTAGCACATTTAAAGGAATTGCTCATTGGAATGGCATCCTCTGGAGTGAATTCCTGTGTTATCTCCTGTTCAGACTGATGTGTAGATTAACTGTTCCAGCCTTTTATTTGGATACTGTGCACATTCAGACTTTTCTAATATCCAAACTGGCAAAAATGGTCACATTGCACAGGAAAATCTGTAACTTTTGAGTGAAGTGTGGGCTCTCACCCCAAAGGTGTCTCATTACATGGATTTTAAAGAGTAGAAGTTTGGGTGCTTGAGTGAGGTCCTTCTTAGCCACCTGAATCTCAAGATGACAAGAAGAGAGACTGTAGATGTGTACAAATCTAGTTGCTCTCCACATGGCCCATTTCCTTGTCCAGGTAGAGGGTACATTGCTTCTTTTCCTTATGGGATATCTGTGTGTCATCACATACTTTCCTGTGCTTGTTTCCCTTTCTGCATAACCCACCATACCTTTGGCTTTTGGTTTAAGCATTCTTATCTGAAGCTTAAATACCAGCAGTTGTGACACTGGATGTAGGATGCATCCTCCCTTCCAGTGGAGTCTGCTCTGAGGGCAGGTTAGGTAACCAATTAGATCTTCAAGAACCTAGTTAAGAAGGCTAATATCTCCTCAGGCTAGTGAAGCAAAATGTAGTTTGGGACTGAAATTGGGTTTGACTGATAATTTGGCAAACTCAGGTCCTCAGCTGTGTGTTGTACTGCATATGACAGCAGCCTGCACTTCCCCAGAGCCACTTGGGCTGCTCTGGAGCTCTTTGTATGATGTTTGCTGAGACCACAAACCTTAAAGCTGTTGCTTCATAAATGCACTCCTGAAATCTTAGGGAGGATGTTCCTGTTCATATCCATTGTCCTTAGTGTCTCAAGCCCTTATCTACTTGATCTTGACCTCTTGGAGTGTGTGGTTCCAGGGAGTCTGTGCTGCCCTTTCCCTTCATCCCACTTCCATGGCATGTGCAACTTAGTCATCCAAGAACCAGTGCTGACATGGCTTTGCAGCAGGAACAAGTGTTGTGTGCAAAATGTACCTTGAATTGAGAGAAATCTGTCCAACAAATGCTGGGGATGGGTGTTTTTGTGGCTTTGATAGATGAACCCAGCACTCATTGTACAAATAAGGCTCCTGCTGCTCATGAGAAAAGCTTCACCTCTCCCTTTAAACAGTGTGGATTGAAGCACCTTTTGCCATAATCTGGGGGTTCTTCACGTGTTCTGGGTGTAGTAAAAGTTTGGGCATCAGACTATGGGTGTCAGAGCAAGGTACAGTTAGACATGTTACACAGGCAATGAGGAAAGTTGGATTAGGAGTCTGAACAGTGCATAATTATTTTCTCTTTCAGACATAAAGAATGAGTTCTTCCAAAGGCTGCAAGTTGTTACTGCCGTTGTCTTCATTAGTTTTGTAGCATTAGTAAATCTTCTTTGTGTACTTTTTTTTTCCTCCAAAGTGTGATAGTCGACACTCCTTGAATTGCACAAAACCCATCTACCCCTTATTCCTGTGAGAAATCACTGTAGCTCTTTAAAACCATAAAGGTCAAAGTTTCAAAGGAGTTCTAGAGAAATCTGTTTTGCTCCCCTCTCCCGTCAGAGCCCTTTTCTCAACTGATTAAGATCTCTAATGTTTTATGTCTCCTCCTTCTCTCCTTAATGTGAACAAGTTATTTAGGGTGGGGGTTTTATGGCTGCTGTGTCAAAAGCTTTAGACAAGTCAGTAAAAAAAATGTCCCCAGTGTGCAAAGACCATTATCCATAACCCTGCAAATGTCATCTGTAACTTCAAGCCATAGGGAATCCATGGAATACAAAGGTTAAAAACCCAGTTGGCAGTTCCCATCAAGGCTGCTGTTCCCTTTATCTGTTCAGCAGAGGGAGATATAGATCTTTAGCGGAATGCTAGTGTTGATATATACTTTTTTAAAAGTGCAGTTGGTGTGAGTGAGAGATGAAAATCAGTGGCTGAAGCAGGGGATCATCTTTCCTGCAGAGCTCTGTCAAAATATTTCAAGTGCTGACCTGAAACTCTCTGCTGTCACATCCCTCACAGAAGGAAAAGTAGAAGGTGCTTATTGTGCCGTGGGTTTTGCCAGAGATTATACTGAGGCTTCCAGACATCCTCAATCTAATCTCAGCTCTTCAGTTCAGTTTTCAGGGAGTGGGCTTGTCCCATGGTGGTCCTTTTATCATCTAGTCTGCTAAACAGAACACTGTTGGGCATTTTCCTTCTTCTCAAAGCTGTGCTCTCTGTTCATGTAAATGAAAATCTGGGCTGGATTTGTGTTGAATTCCCTAAATATGATTTTTTCAGGGGGCTGGATTTCTGTTGGGTTCCCTAAATCTGATTTTTGGAGGCTGTTGCCCACCGTCTGTTGCAGTGTGGGATGATGAGATTAAGTTGCCGTCCCCAAATACCCAGGTGCCTTCCTCTGCTTTAGAAACTTCCTTTCATCTCCTCACTAACATCACAGGCTCTGTGGCTTCTTCACTTTAAAGGTATTTTTAAGATGTTGCCACCAGCAAAATGAATCATACAGACCTTGCTTAGTCTTGTCTAGTCTTCAGAGCACACGGGGGAGGCTTTGACCTACAGGGAAAATATCTGTTGAATGCTTTTCTGAAGTTCAGTCCTTTTTTGGGTGGCCAGTGAATGCTGGACACCTCTGAAATGTCAAACACTCGGGTGGGGTGTGCAGGAGCCCCCCAGGCATGGGGTACCACTGTGTAGGAGACCACTTGTCTGGACAGAGCTCTGATAGCAAATATAAATGAAGTGCAGCTTCCCAAATCATCCTGGGCACACACATGAAATATAAAATAAAGGCATTTTTCCACTTTGCTGCTGTGGACCAGAGCGTTGCTTCTAGAAGAGATTGCTGAGATTTCCCCAGGGCAGCAGAAAGTGGTTATTCAGAGAAAAACTGTTCCTTTGCTGCAAAAGAAATTCCAGGTAAAAAGAGGAGGAAAAAGCAAATGCATCAAATGAGTAATTTTGTCTTCCTTATGGAAACAAAGTACCTGCCGTTTCTGCTGGAACAAAAAACTGTGAATCCAAACCCATATCCAGCAAACATTTTAACGTGCCTGTGCTAATGGCTATTGGGATGAATTTTTCTTGGAGCTTTTTTGGAAGGGAAAGCCTAGGCCGGAAAAATAAAGAGTCCCAGTTAGCTTTGCCTGCTCTGCAGTGTTCAGTGGGGAGGCGCTGGGGGGCAATGGATTTATTTCTGCTGTCTCCTCCTCATGTGATTTGTCATGCTGCAAGAGGCACACAGCACACTGCATTCTTCAACAAGATGCTCCACTTAGTTTTGTTCTGCAAAGGTTCTTTGCTTCAGGCTGTATCAAACCCATTTTTAATCTCTTTCCTTTACAGTAAGGGAAATGGTTTGTACAGAGGGCACTGATGTCAGCTCACTGTTGTTGATATTATCTAATTTCTTCTTCAGACTTTTTTTTTTTTTTTGCTAATTTTTAGTGTGCGGGGCTTTGTTCCCTTGAAATCAAGTCCACTTTCTCCTATCCCTAATGTGTTGTCATATCTTTTCTTCTCCTGGAGTATCTACTATTTTTATGTAGTAGAAAATATTACACTGCCTTCTTTCCCCGAAATGGCTTGTGATAGACCAAAGCCTGCACGGATCATATCCCATCCCAGTGTTACTCTGTGAAGTGACATACATCTCTTTTTAGTGTTCTGTTGGCTGGAAGGCTTCCCCACCATTCTTTATCAAATGCCACCCAGCATTTCTCTTGCTCTAATAAAGACCCTTTTTTCCTCCCCACCCTTTTTTTCTGCCCCGGAAGAGACACAGGATTAAAATCAGTCTCTTTTGTGGTCCTTGCATGAAGGTTCACTTGCCTTGAGTTGGATTATTCCCAAGGATGGAGTGTTCAGCCATGCCATGGCCCCAGTCTTCTGTCCCCAGAGCAAGACCTCCACGTGGATGTTCAAGCTGCCCCTCTGCCATAGAGGAGATGAAATCTCCACCCTAAACTTTTTGAACAAAGCCACCTCAGTCACCTGAAGATCTGCAAATGCTGCTGTTTGGTATTACAGGCTTGACAGCAGTTCAAGTTCAGCAGTTCTTAGTGAAACAAAGGGAGAACTAAAGTTGTACAGCAGTGCTTCATGCCACCCCCACTGGGTGGGAAGAGATAGACAAAACCTGAAAGATCTAGGAAGCCAGAAACTTGTGCAGCAAAGCACAGCCTAAACATTAATGCTGTAATGCTGAGAGGTGGGCTAATGCCTTTCCTTTCTTCTGGCAACAGCAAAGAGCTTAAGCAAATTCGGATTAAAAACAAGTTCTCCCTAATCCTTTGACATAAGAGCACTTTTCACGGCAACTGAGGGAGGAGTTCGTAGAATTGTCTTTGGAAACGCTCAGAGCTTGACTAAGTAGGATTCTTGAATGCAATTATTTAACTTGGAATTTGAATCCAGCTTTGCAGTTGTCCCTTCCCTGTGTGGGCAGTTGGACTGGCTGGATTCCAGAGGACCCATCTAACCTACAGTATTCCATGACTTTTAGGCCCCTCAAGCAAAAATGGATTTCTAACAGAAATTGCATGTAGGATTGAGTTTCAGTTCCAGCTTCCCCATAATTAAATTCCAAGTTGTCTCTTAACCAGCCTTTGTTATTGCTGCCTTGGCAAGGAGGCTCCGTTTCCTGGTGCTCAGGTATGTAGAACATGTACTGGAAAGGTTCCACTTTCTTATTAATAACCTTTTAGTTAGCCTCTAAGTAACTGCAGCCTGGGAGATGGCTTCTGGAGGACTCATCTTGAATTAAAGGAAACATTTTCAAGCATTTAATTTTCAAAGTCTGGGCTCCAAGAGCAGCTGTCTGTCTTTTCTTGGGTGTTTGAGAAAGCAGCACTTGTTTACCTGGCCCTTGTTCAGGTTTCTCTAAGGATCAAGGCATCTAATGTGCCAAGTCATCTTCAGTGTACTCTATTGCAGTACAGTGGTTTGAGTTTATTTTTAAATCAGGATGTTTTTCCTTTTTATCTCCTTCCTCTTTCTCCTCACAGAAGAAGAAAAGTTTTCCTGGTGGAAATGGAGGTTTCATGTGAGCCCCTTGATTCTGCTTCCATTTTTAGTCCAGCCAAAGACTTTACCTCAGAGGATACAAGCTTCCTTTTTTATAGCCAGAAATCACACTGAGCCTGGCGGAAAAAAGAGACTTTTGGTTAAACCATCTTGATGTTCAAGTTCCTTTGTCCTACTGCTTGTTTATCTGTGTTCAACAAATGTGCATGACGGCTTGTCCCCTCTTCCATGACACACCACTGAGGGAAATAACAATGGGTGCTCTTCCCTTGCACCCAGAGACACTCAAAGCCAGCTTTGATTTGAGCCACTGGACTCAGGACACTTGAAAGCATAAGGATGTGATTATATTTTCCTGCTAAACAAGTTGCCTGGATACAATTGTAGGTAGCTGGGAAAGCTCCATTCTGTCCAGTCTGTGCGCTGAGTGATCTTACTTACACTTGGTGAACAGAGGAGGAATGAGTGAAAGATCAATTTTTACAGGTAGATGTTTAAATAACTGGATTTCAGCTAACCCCTTCGATGTTTATTGAGTGATGGCGACTTCCTTCAGGATCTCTGAAATATTTATTTTTTTTCTTTAACCAATGGAAGTGAAAATGAAATGCTACAAAATCATGCCATTCCCCTTTCTGTGATGAAAAGCATTTAGTGTTACACCCTTTTAATCTAACTGCCGGTGAGCAGAGGTTCCTCGCACCAAATTTACTCTCACTCAGTTTGTCTTGTTAAACAAGTGATTTACATCCACCCCTCAGACTGAAAACATCTCTTCCCACCGCTGATGCACAGAGCTCCACTGGAGAAAACAAGGCAGCCTTGATCCAAGCTCGAAGTTCACACAGAGGAAAACAAATAGACGAAGATGAGGGAATCATGAGCTGAGGACATGAATTACTGGATGTACCAAATCAGATCATCGTGGGCAGAGAAGCACAACAGAAACATTAAATTTTATGCTTCAGCCTGGGCTTCTGATTCAGTAGAACATCTGTAGCACAAGGCATGCAGGACTGCAGGCTGTAGCCAGAGCATTAGTGTATGAAATTATTTTGACCTTTAAATTTACTATTAAAGGTCTGTATTATTAAAAAAAGGGAGGAAAAAAAAGTTCAAAATGTGCTTTGATCACAGAATACTTCCACCAGACCACTTAATTAACATCTGCCTGCCTATCCCAACAGCTTTGGCCTTGAATACAGGCATCTTGTCTGTGGTATTCATCTGCTGTGTAGCAGTAAGCACCACTTACATTTTGGAGTCTATAAGCCCTGGAAAATCCAAGTAATGTGAATTGCTTATTTTTTTTAATGGATCAATAATCTAAATATTGAACAGTTGAGAAATGTGCATTTTTAAATGATTGAAATAAGAAAAATGGACATTGATTCTCCAGCAATTTAGTTTTCCAGAGGAGAGCCACAGAACCTTTGTATGCAGCGCTTGGGGCTTTCTAGTTGTTACATCCTTTGAATATAAAACTGTTGCATTGCAGGTAAATTTTTGTTTTGCTGTCCTTGGCTTGATGTCCCTTCGAGTAAGTGGTTCTTGGTTAAAGAAAGCCTTGAGGGTGTCTTGTGAATTAGCCTGTGCTGGTTCATGCTCATGGTGAAGGTGGGTGCAGCACATGACCTGAAGGGTGAATGTTACCTGGAGAGCTGGATTTGCTCTGCTCTCTTTGTGTGTGTGCTGGTGCTCAGGGAAAGGTGACCCTGCTGCTGTGTGATGCTCTGTCCTAACCCCTGCTGCTCTTTGTGGAGCTGCTGCTCACCAGTAAGAGCTTTACAAGAGGAGGTGTTGAACCTAAAGCCTCCTTGTAACAGCTGTTTTGTGAAGTTTATTAACAAATCTAAGTGCAAGAAAAATCGCTTTTGGAAAAAAAAAAACAGGCTTTGTTTAGTTTAAGCGACCAAAACTCCAAGATCAGTTGTTTTTCTAAACAACTCTGAGATTAGCCAAGGTGCCACTGGCTCCATTAGCAACTCCCAGCTCTCTTTTTTTTTTTTAGAAATTCTTGAACCTGTTTTCTTCTGACTATGAAATGACATCATCAGTTCATTTGCTGCATGCCCACCCCTGAAACCAAGCTGAACCTGAGCACTGAGGTGCTGATCCTGTCACCTGGTTCATCACAAACCCATCCTTCTCTCTCCCCGCGTTCCTGCTGGCTGCAGTCTTGGGAATTATGAGCTGCTGAGCAGTGAGGGATGCCATCCTTTGCTGACACGGGTTATATTTACTGGAGAGGTGGCAAGAGCTCTCAGAAGTTTGGAGAAGTCTGGATTCTTGATGAGTTGTCACTAGATGGCTCAAAGGTGAAGGCAGCAGTGTCTTAAGGGAAGCAAACTGAGCATTCTGGAAAAGCACTTTTTAGAAACTCAGGCTTGTGGTCAGAGACCTCTCAGCAGCAGTGACAGAGCTTAGCTGCCCTTTTTGCCTTCTGAGATAACTTAAAATTACATATAAAAACAGGAAAATATGACCTGCCAGCAAACATTTGAATTCAGAAGCTGCAGCAGCAGAATTCTGTCGTGCTTAGCCTCTGCAGTGACGTTGAATGAGATGAAATTGCTCTGGAGTGTTTAATTTGGTACGATATAATATACATGTTCTTTCCCATTATTTCATAAATATTTAAATTAAGCCTGAATGAAGAACAAAAGGGATCTGTTGCTGCCCAAGGGTTGGGCATGAGGCTTTCAACTGTGCAAATGTCAACTTGAAGATGAAATTGTTCTAAGTGAGTTTTCTGGTCAGGGTCAAAACTGGAGCCTAAAAAAACCTGCAGACTTACGCTTTTAATGCTAATTTTGAGGACCAAACAAGAAGCAAATCCCCCTGAGTTGCTGGTTAGCAGTGGAGCCCACTCCATGGTCTGCCAGGAGTGCCAAGGACAGGAGCCAGTGCTGGGATGCTGGATGACTTTAGTTCAGGAAGTGTTGGATTCCCCTTGTTGCCCGCTCCATTTTCTTTACCTTCCGCTGGGAATAATTCTCAGAGCTTTGCAGAGTGCCCTGCTGCCTCACCTCAGAACTGCTGCTGTGCTGGGGATGCTGCCCATCCCACACAGTGTCAGTTCATCCGACCCCACCCCTGCCAGGGCTGCTGCTGGGCTACCTGGGAGTTGTATTTTTCTCATTTAACTTCACTTTTGGGCTCTGTGCTTCTTCAGCAGATGGCATTTTTATCATGTTTTTGCAAAGCCCATATGGCCTACAAGAGAGAGTATCTCTTTAATTGTAAAACATGACCACCTGTTCTGATTTTAAATGAATGCAGCGAGCATTCTTCTTCATATATCCACTTAAAAATAGCTGCTTCAATTGAATTAAAAAAAAAAAATCCAAACCACACAACAAAACTCAATTGGGCACCACCACTTCGTCTGCTGAAACAATCAATTAATAATTAAGTGGCTAATTTTAGAACCCACTGGCCTTGCCCGTTGCTCGGCCTGGCTGTGATGAGAGCAGACAGTGATTGATTGCCCTGCCGATGCCGAGAGGCGCAGGCAGGGCTGGCACCAGATGCCCGCGGGCTTCGAGCTGTTTACTGGGATATTCAGAAGGTGAATGCGCTGCAAATGGACTTGTCCCCCCTGCCACGGCTCTCTCCTCCCTGCTATGCTCACACACGGCAGGTACCTCTTCCCCTGCCACCTTCTGAAGGGTAAAATCTGCTGCTCAAAAAGGTGCCTTAACGATGGGCCAGCTGGAGAGGACGTTGAAACTGTAAGCAAAAATAGACTTGAAAGACTTTATCCACTAACTGGCTCTTAATAGAAAGGCCTGCTAGAATCATTCTGCTCATTAAAATAACAATTGCCGGTTAACTGTTTCACAGCTCCCACAGGTCTGCTGGATGGATGAGAAACTGGAGGTTTTTTGGCTCAAGCTTCCAAAGAAGGGACCAAGGCGCCCAAATCTTGTTAGAAGAGTGTTAATGCTGAATTCAAAGTACCTTTGAAAATTAACCCCATATTCAATAAGTCTGTTGTGACATCATCTTGCTCTAAAGCTAATTATAATACCCAAATGGGAGGAGCACACTGGGATTCTGATTGATTAGTGTTGTTCAGAGGTTAAATATTTCAGAGATGAAAGACACAGGAGCTGTTTGAAAGAATGCTTTGGGTAAGGGGTGCTGGATTTCAACACAAAGGAGTAATTTGGCAGTGTAAGAGATGGAGAAAACTTGGTGTGGCTGCTTGGAGCATCTGCTTTTACACTTTGGGGAGGGAGAGAGCCAGAAATCCTTCTCAGGGAAGTTTCTGAGCCTGTCAGATGCAAGACAGTAAGGTGCTAAAGCAGTGAGAGAGGAAGGCCACTTGCCTACTCACCTTGTTTTACTGAAGGTTCTCCTGACACAGTCACCCTGTCCTGCTATAGCCACAAATTAACCCCTTATTAAGGAGGAGAAGCTCCCCTTGTTGTTCTGATGGTGGTTGCTGTATCCTGATGGATGTAAATCCTGTTATCTCTCAAACCAAGTGGGATTCTGAGGCAACAGATCTCTCAGCTGTACAGACACCCAACTTGGAAACGCTGTGCAAGTACAAAACCAACCACAGCTCTTGGCATTTAAATTCATTTCTATGTAATCTTTGTGATAGACTTCCACTGGTGGGATGTTACTTCAGTGGCACGAGGGTCAGAGCAGTTTTCCCCTGATGTCTGGATATCTTGGTGAGGAAGGTGCCCAGCTCGGTTCCCTTGTCTGTGTGTGGCCTTCCCACCCTGCACTTTCAGGATAGCAAGGGATAATTAAAGTTCAACATTAAAGGCCAAAAGTTGGGAAGGGAGAAGCTTATTAACCTTGGTGAGCTGGAAAGAGCACTGGGGGAGGGTGTTTGGGGCTTTGGGTCCCAGGGGGTTTTCTCTTCTTATTTTTTCTGTTTTCTTGGGAATTGACACTTAGCTGTGCAGGAAAGAAAATGTATTGCTAATTCTGCTGTGATCCCTTTTATGTGGTGGTGGCACTGTGGAATATCTGTGAATTAAATCTTAAGAAGAACTGGAATTTAGTCTGTTCCCTCAGTAGCAGAAATGCTAATTCTTTCTTGATTGGTAATAAAGTCGAAGAGAAGCAAAAAAACCCAAAAGTATGAAGGTTATCCATCTAGAGCAAGCATGAGAAATGTAATCCCTTTTTTCCACAATCCAATTAAAGTAGCAGACTGAGTTTTTAGCCTCGAGTTCTTCAACAGTTTTCCAAGAGGGGCCAGCTTGAGGAGGAAGAAGAAGGTGATGCTGGGAATTAGAAATAGCAATTGGAGTGGCTGGGCAGGGAACTGAGAAGGCAGGTGGGACGAGTGACAGCCCTTTTAGCTGCTGCCTTGACCATGTGTCCCGTGGGGTTTGCAGGAGGACACGAGTACAGCCACACACATTGAGTGCACCTTTTCCCCTCACTGACTCTGGGAAGGGCAGAGTGGAACTGCACTGGACTCAATTTTGGGGCTGTCTGAAGAAGCCTTCTTGAACACACTCCTTTGCTGTAGCACAGCGCATTTGTCTTAGACGAGGCTCATGGTTATTGTGCTGATTCCTGATGCTGTGCATCCTTCCCGACTGACTGAACCGTGCCCCTTTTCTCCCTCTCCTGCAGATCACTGCGTTCACTACTACGACCTCCGCAACACTAAGCAGCCCATCATGGTGTTCAAGGGGCACCGCAAGGCGGTGTCCTACGCCAAGTTCGTCAGCGGCGAGGAAATCGTCTCTGCGTAAGTAGCGCCTCTCGGGGGGAGGGGCTCTGCGCTCGGCAGGAGGAGCTTGTGATGCCAAAAAGCACAAAATCAATTAACTGCATACAGACAATTTGGTCTTTAAGCAGCGAGGTGTTTTTCACAGCGCTGGGAAGCAAGGCAGTTCACACCGCACAAAGTTGCTTCTAAGTTTTCAGTAAGGATCAAGGTAATTTCTCCAGTTGACATTCAAGATTCCATCATCTTAACATACATATTCATACAGTTTTATCATTTACTTATCATATTCATAGGAGGTGGGGTTCAGGCAAGGCTTGGGGCGGAGCCTTCCAGAATCTTCCCTTGGCACAGTTTTTAGGTGGTCGTTCCGGCCTTTAGCCTCACTCCAGGGGTCGTCTTCTCATCTTCCTTACACTGAACCTTCAACTTTTCCTTGTTAGCTAACTCACTTGCTGAGTTGTATAAACTCCTTGGTTCAGGCCTTCTCAGATGCCTACCATGTCTATATTTATGACTACTAGGTCCTAAGGTATAGTACTCCCATCTTCTATTTTCTGATCTAGCAAACAGAACAGAACGAACTGCCCACCGCGTTCCACAGCCAGGCTGTAACTCTCTAACAAGACAGTTAACTCTTTTTGGGCCTTGCTTTTGCTTCACTTGGTGCCCTCCCCCAGTACACCTGCCTGGGTGGGTGCTCTGCCCCCACTGCAGTGCTTTGGGCAAGGGGAGTGTTGCTTCTCTCCATGACAAAACAAGAGTTGTTCCTCATGTCACTTGGCACTGCCCTGTCTCCTGGAGCTGAAGGGCTTGAGAGGAACAGGATGGTGTGGCTCCTGTCTGCAAATCCCAGCTTTGGGGAGCTATGGGTGGAGTCTCCTCTTGCTGGCAGAGCCCTGGGACAATAATCTGCAGTAAAACACACCTGATGGGTGGCAGAAGCCATCAAATGGTACTGCTCTGTCTGAAGAGAAGGTTTATCCACAGCCTGAAAGCAACTCGAGTAGGACTGACTGTTTGATGTATTCTCTGGTAATTTGTCTGCTCTGTGAAAGCCCCTTTTAGGATTGCATTTGAGTTAGAAAGTAGACAAGGAGAAGCTGTGTTTTGTGGTCCTAGTGGCACGGAGCTTTTCAACCATAAGGTCTTGCTGTGGAGGCCTCAAGGAACAATACATTCCAGTTTCTGTTCACTTCCATGGCCATGTGTGTCTGCCCCCAGGCCAGGTGTGAATGCCTTGGTTGTAGGTAGGTTTTCAATCCCCTGGGCGTTAGTGTGTCTGACACATCACACAGTGGAAGGCTGGGCTGACTGACTACAAGCCTCCTCAGTAAAACAGGATGAGCCCCTCTGACACAGTGGGGAAGGTGCAAGTGACCTTGGGGGGCTGCAGAGGAATCTTTGATCTCAGCACACTCGTGTACAACACCCAAGGGCAGCAGGAGTGGGTCTATCCCAGCAGGTATCCCTGCTGCCTTGTGCTGAGCAGTGATCATCCAGCTTGACTCTGTCCCGTGTTTTCACAGTTTGCTCTAGAAGCCTGGAGCTGAAAACAGAGCATTTTAAGGTGTATTCAGGCTGCTAGGGAGTTACTCTGAGCTGAGCTGTGTGATGAAAGATGCCCCGGTGACTTCTGGTACTGTTTATATTTAATCAGCTCCTCTTCTCTTATTTCCATTAACGTTATAACTCTGTAAGGCTGCAAATTCATATCTAGAACACAAAGAAAATTAGATTTAATGCTTTGAACCAAATCTGCATAAGAGGAAATGTTTAATAGAAGCAGGAGGAGGCTGGGAAAGTTTTACAGCCATAATCAAGTGGAGCATCATTTGTGGGATGTTTTAGGACAGAATGGCCCTGTCTTGCTTGGGCCAACCTTCTGTGAGAGCTTATCCCAAAGTTCTGAGAGGAATACTGATAGGGCTGTCAGACTTGGACAGGAAACAACAGGATGAGGGAACTAACTGAAGGGTTCGCCTACCTTTTTCTGTGTGAGCAGGGAGAAATGTCAGAGCAGATTATTTTTCCTGTCTTTCTTTTGCAAATTGAGGAGAGGAGACAGCAGTAGTGATTCTCAAAAATCAAGCTCTGATTTCTTCCAAGAAAAAATTACATGTATATTCAGATTCTCTAGTTTTCTAGCTGAAGCTGTTTTATGGATTGCATTGATTTACTTTGCCTTGTAGAGTTAGGTTTTGACCTCAAGGGTGTTCAGAACTGCCTGGTATTTAGCACAACACATTGATTGCAGTGCTGATTTACAGAGAGACAGATTTACCAGAGCAGCACATCCATGATATTTTTGTTGGAGAGGGTATGAAACCAGAAGAGCAGAGTAACACCAGCAGGATCAATGGCCTTTTCCTCTTATCCTTGCAGTCCAAGGGTGAATAACTTCCTTTTTTCATGGCATGCTTATACTAAGTAATGCAAATATAGCTAGAGCTTGATGGGAATTTGTTAACAGTAAAAACATTCAATTAGTAATAGTCTTCAAGTGTTTTTATTTTAATGAAGAGACCTAGAATGTATGCCACTAAAATATATAGAGGTTAAGTGCCTATATCTGAGGTCTTGTTGATGGGTTAGCTAATAGGAGCAGCTGTCATAGGAATCTGACAACTTGTAGACCAGGGATTAGTCTTTTGCTGCTTTACCCTGCCTGCAGAAAAGTTTAGTTTCCAGGCAACTCTGAAGCTTTTAAAAGCAGCATTTTGAAACTACAACTGTCCTAATAGCATAGAAGGTGCCTCCCTGTACTTGTGGGCCAAAAAAAGCAGTAATATACACCTTTTTGCCCTCTCTGTGAGCTATGCTGCTCCTCTGAGGGTAAGGACAGGGGAAGGGAGAACAAGCAGCAGCATAAGGCAGGGACAGATATGGAACAAGCATCAGGCAGAGAAGCTGAACGCTCTTTTTTAGGCCTCCCCACTTGAGACCTGGGGTGAGGAATGCACTCCTGCTTAAGTTGCAGTATTACAGATAAAATTCCTGCCTCCATTCTGATCTGACCTCATACCATTATTACAAATGACTAACAAATCTTGCTGCAGCTCCCTTATCGCTCCTTTGTCATTCCAGCTGTCATTGAGGACTGAGATAAGGTCTTTGCAGGAGAGCACAAGGTGCATCTCTCCTCTTTTGTGCTATATTTTTAGGTAAATGGGACTGGTGCAGGGCTAATGTCTTACATCACTGCTAATGCTTGATGGATATTGGGTGGTTTGATTTTTTTTCCTTTCAGCTCTAAATATTCAGAAGGCAGCAAGGTTGTGTGACATGAGCTGCATGAGGGGAGCATTGCCTGCTCCCCCTCCCTCCCACCCAGGAGGCTGACAAGTCCTGCTCCCAATCTCTTTCAAATTTGACATCAGAACAGCACTAACCCTCTCCTCAAAAGGGCTTCATGGGGCTCCACCATATCACCATTTGTTCCCCAACTCTGGAATGCATCATAAGTCAGTGAGTGCCAGAATATCAGAGCCATATATCAAAATATAATCAGTGATTGCTACAGAAAAATGCCTGTGAAGTGAGAGATGTTCATGTCCCCTCAGCTTTGAGGGAACAAATTAATCTTGGAAACGTGGGATCCTCCTTTTTAAGCTGAGCTCTACCAGGCAGAGGAGAACACCTCCACTTCCCTTTTAACAAAGGCGGAATGTTTTCTCACAGTAAACACAAACATTTTGGAGTCAGGTATGTTTGCATGCAAGCAAACCATAGAAAACAACAGTTTTTATTTAATCCCAACACATTTTGGGTATTCTGTGTAGTAATACTTACGGTGATAAAAACAGAAGCTTGAGACCTGTATCCCTGCAGTCTCTATTACACGTGAGAAAGCCAGATGGATTTAATGCTGAAAGCAACTTTGAGCCCCCTTAGGTTTTTCTATGCTGCTGCTTGGTATTGGGCAGGAGGAGGAAAACATGCTTCAGGACAGGTGGAGAGGGAGGAGACTGCTTCCTACCCAGATCTGGAAAGACATGAATGAGAGCTGCAGCCAGCATGGAGTAGGGAACAGATTTGATTCATGCTGTAAAGGTTTTAAAATTAAATAAATTCAGTGTGTCCTGGATCTGTGAGGAGGCAGTGATAGCCCAAAGGCCATACAGTTCAGTGGAGGGCTCTGCAATTGATAAGGGGAAAGGAAGAGTCACACTTGAGGGAAGTTTTTATTCAAACATGTAATGCATTTTGACATGCTTTTAAAATAATGTGATACCTTTCTGAGCTCCAGCTGAGCTGCATATGATTGAAAGTGGGATGGATCTCCTGGAGTTCACTGAGGCTTCCTTGCAAGGAGGGTGTTAAGGAGCAGGGAGGCAAGGGAGGAGTTCCTGCCACGTGGCAGCAGGGTAACTTTAGGAATTGTTTTCAGGTCAACAGACAGTCAGCTGAAGCTGTGGAACGTAGGGAAGCCTCACTGCTTGCGCTCCTTCAAGGGTCACATCAATGAGAAGAACTTTGTAGGGCTTGCATCCAACGGAGACTACATTGCCTGTGGTGAGTAGAGCAGCCATCCCAACGTGCTAATGGGATTCCTCAGAGCTGGGGCCCCTCCAGTTCCAGAGCACACCAGCACTTGTGCTGTTTAGCTGCATGGTCTTTATTTTAATAGAGAATTATTCTGAACCTTCACCCTCCTTCCCTACCCAGGAAATGGCACAAGCAGCCCTGTCCTAAGGGGAGGCCAATGGTTGGTTTTGTTCTGTTTCAGATGAGTTGTTTGTTTATGATGATTCAGACCTGCTGTCATCAAAATCAACCTCTAATGTAATTGCTGTTCATATGACTTATGTCTTTCAACTGTAACAAGTGGCACATCCTCCTGCACCACCAGTAGCCTGGGCCACAAGAGGGTCCTGTACTTGTCACTCTAGTGCAACATTGTGCATGCAGAAGCAACAGCAAACAGAAAAAAAATGAAATCATGAAAACTGAATCATCAGTTACCCCTTTGGCTGTGCCTGTCCTTTCCCTGCTTAGGTTGGTCTGTTGAAGCTCTGTAAATCCACAGGTCTCGGTGGGAAAAGCAGTGACAGGCTGATAGCTGTGGGATGAGTGGGACAGCTGTGCCAGCACTGAAGGGGGGACCTTACTTAGCTTGTGTGTTCTCTAATCTCTGTACAGCTTGCAAGGCAGAAATCAGGATGGATTTCTAAATAAAGCCTGCACAGTCTAGTCTCTCTTGCTTAAGCCTCCACAGACCAAACTGTCATACTTGATTATGGCAAGCAGAACTTTGACAAGGCTACCTGCCTTTGAGCTGTGACACTGAGCAGACTGGGTGTAGTGCTGTTTCATGTGGTACTGTAGATATTCTGCTCCAAATGCCCCGAGGAAGCTATGGAGGCTTGTCAGGATCCTCTAAGTTTTGCAAGTGTGCTGTATACTGCAGATGTCTTATAATAAAAGCTGGTCCTGTTATTAAGCATGGTGGAAGTTTGCTATGGAGCACTCCCAGCTGTCAGGGCACCACGAGCATGATGATAGCTACAAGGAGGAAACATCTGGTCTTGTCTTAAGCAATGAAAGAGCTAAGACTAACAGAACCTAATCTTGTATATTTTTTTTTATTTCTAGGAAGTGAAAATAATTCCCTTTACTTGTACTATAAAGGCCTCTCAAAGACACTGCTGACTTTCAAGTTTGATACAGTCAAAAGTGTCCTGGACAAGGACCGGAAAGAGGATGACACGAATGAGTTTGTGAGCGCCGTGTGCTGGAGGGCACTACCGGATGGGGTAAGCTTTCTGCCAGGGTGCAGGAGGAGTGCTTCCTGCTTCTTCACAAAATGGCATTGCTGAGGGTTTGTCTGCACTTGGTATTTTCCCATCTATGGCAAAATTATGGGTATTGCAAATCAATGTGAGGATGGGAATGTCTGCAGGGTAACTGAAATGCTGGAGGCGAAGGGACTGCTGTGCTCTGAACTCTTCCACCTGTTTGAATTTCTCTATGTGGCATCTGAAATCCCAAAACCAGCTTTGGATCTCTGGCATGCAGTGTTTTTTTGTGGGTGCCTTGGGGTTTTTGTTCCTTTAGTGATGGCACCTGCAGGTACTCCCCATGGAGCCTTGTCTCAATGTTCCTGTGTCTGTCTGGGGTTACTCATTGAAACAGCCCCTGTGTTCAGATGAGGAGATACCTAAAGGAGGTAAGTCCAGGCTGCAGGCACCTCAGTGACTGTTCCAGTGACACTTAATTCATATCCATAGCATGTGTCCTGATGCTGCAGGCAGGCCTGACACAGCTTTTGTGAGTGAGGCCTTTCAGCATGAGACTGCTCTGTAGGACAAAATGCAGCTTTTGAATTCAGAGTGCTCTTGAAAAGCTTGCATTATAAAAAATGGAGCGAGTAACTCTTGTCTGTACAAGGGTTTGCTGATCAGGTACTTAATGGGCTTGTTGGGATGGGAGGAAAGGAGCTCGTCTTAAATGCAGTCTCCCAAGTAGCTGAAGTGGAATGTTGCCTAATTGATGTCCTGAGATACTGCATTCACAAAGACAGACCCTGGGAGGGGTAAGGTCTACCAGTCTGTTTCTGTATGAAGTAGCTGCCCCCACACTGGTGATTCAGTTGTTCCTGACATAACTTACTTCAGAGGAATGCTTCTGAATCAAAACAAAAATAACCCCACATGTCTGGAACTGCCCTTTGTGTTTAAAAGTACAAAATGGGCTATCGTGGTTTGAGCAGCAGGCTTGAGACTTGGTGATGTAGGGTCACTAGCTTCTTTCTGGATGGGGATTTAGGAGGGTCTGGTGTATGCAGGTGTCATGTCTTAGATGAAGAGTGGCTGTTGTAAGTTGTGTAATTTGTCTTTCTGCTGGGTAAAAACGTGATGTGGGAACCTGTGTGTCCAGAAATGCTCTTTGCTGAGCTGCCTTCACTGCAGTGTTTGGGTTGTCCTGCCCGCTGCCCTCCTGGGCAGCTCTTCTACAGGGAATAACAGTGACGTCCCACCCCTGGCCTTATTTCTGCTGCCACCTCCTCCTTAGTAATCTTTCCACTGATAAATGTGCTCTACTCTGATAGACCTTCTGCTTATGTCACTGAGAACCTTCTGAGCACTCACCAAGAGCTGTCAAGCAATTCTTCATAACCAGTATGAAAAATACCATACAAAAATGTAATAGTTAAACCAAGCCCATCAAGATTGCACCAAATAATGTTCAGGCTTCACTCCATTAAGCAGCATTCAAAATCCACTGCTATTCTGAGCTTTCTTGCTATCATTCCTCTCCTTTTCCCTAGGCTTCTTGTAAATGAGCCTGTTTCTCCCATGGCAGCCCCAGTACCTGGCTCTAGTTTGTAGAGAGAGCAGCAAAAAGCTGCCTGTGGTCAGAGAGCTGCTGGCTGAGTGGTTTTTACCTCTGCCTGTGGTGCATGCCATATCTCTAGACAAGAAAGACTTTTCACTGATCCAGCTGCACATTCCTCTTCCCTCTTGTACCTGCACAGTGATCCTCTCTGGCCTAATTGACTTTGCTCATGTTCTTAGGAAATTAAATTACTCCACAGCCAAAGGTCAGTTACGTCCACAAAGTCTTTCTCAAATGGTGGAACTCTTCTATTCTTCATTTCAATAATGTTTCTTCAATTTAGCATGACTTTTTTCAAGTGAGCTTCATATATAGAGGCTTCCCTAAAAGCTGACACCTTTTTTTCTGATGCTTGGGCAAGCCAGAGAAGGCCTGTACCTCACAGTGCTGTCAGCATCTGCAGGTTTTGGGGAACCCAGAGCTTATTCCTGGCTTAATTGCACACTTTGATCCTGGGTGAGTCCCTCTGCTTTAGTTTCCTAATAAGAAGAATAACCCCACCTCCCTCTCACTGCTGGTGGTGATCCCTCCTGCTCTGCTGTGTGCAGAGCAGCACCAGCCCAGCACAGGCTGAGCAACCTGCCCCAGGTCCACAGGGAACACAGTGAGTAAGCTCTCTACTGCTGTGGGCACTTTCTTCTCTGTGCCTGGGTGGGTTGGGTCAGGGCATCTCTCTCCTTCCCATGCCCTGCTGGGTTGGGTCAGGGCGTCTCTCTCCTTCCCTTGCCCTGCTGGGTTGGGTCAGGACATCTCTCTCTTTCCCTTGCCCTGCTGGGTTGGGTCAGGACATTTCTGTCCTGTCCTTGCCTTGCTGGGTTGGGTCAGTGCATCTCTGTCCTGTCCTTGCCCTGCTGGGTTGGGTCAGGGCATCTCTCTCCTTCCCTTGCCCTGCTGGGTTGGGTCAGGACATCTCTGTCCTGTCCTTGCCTTGCTGGGTTGGGTCAGGACATCTCTCTCCTCCCCATGCCGTGGTCACCAGGCAGCAGTTTCTGTTCCTACCAAGGGCTCCTGCGAGGGGCAGGCACAGCCTTTCACTGGGGCTGTGTTGGGGGGAGCAGGCTCTGTTTCCTTCCAGCCTTGCTCTCAAGGATTGTTCTTTAATTAACCTTTGGAGATGAGATGAGTAAGTTTCAGATCTGTCAGTTATCTGGGGAAGCACGAGTGCATGTGCTCCTTCACTTGGTGCACTTAAGTGCAAAATCTCAGATCCTAATTAAAACTTAACTAAAACTTTCAGATGAAATGTCATCGATTCTTTCTTAAATCTATTTTTATGTAATTCAAGCTTTTACTTCCTCCTGAGCCAAAGTCAAGCTGTGCCAGCAGCCCTTGCCAGAACCCATATTTTTATTTTTTTTCCCCCCTTCTGTGTTGCTTTTCCTTTGCTTACAAAGATGCAGACACCTTTTTGCTGGAGCTGTCACCTTTCCAACTGCAGAGGTCCAGCCAGCACCTTCTTTCTACCTCTATCAAAGCCATTACAAGGGAGAGAAATTAGTCTTCCTAAGTGCTTATTAGCATTTCGCAGCAGGATTACTCACTTTTCAACTCTTAAAAAATATTTAGAAATAAGCAGTAGCTTGTAGACTAATATTTTTTAGACTCTTTGGAAAAAAACCAGGCAAACAGACAGCCTGTCAGCAGGCCCATTATGAAGCAAACCTCTGCTTCTTGCAGTGCTGTGTTCTGGACAAGGGGAAATAGGGTGTTTGATATTTTTTAAATGGCACTTATTTATTGTTTAGGGGGGAAACCATTTCTCCCTTCTCCTTTTACACTAAAAATTGATCAATATTTAAAAGTAGAGAAAGCTTTCAGGATACTTTTGGCCTAAGTGACCTGACAAACATGAGTTAGACACAGAGATACTTTTCAGAACCTTCCCTGAACAGAATCTTTTTATTTCCCAAATCAAGGATTTTATAATGTATTCATGCCCTCTCTTTTAGCCAGCTTGCTTTCAAACATGAATCTGGTTTTGAAATTGGATTGGAAAACAACAGTCTTCTATTTCAGTAGCATATAAACAAAGGATGCTCTTGAATACAGGGATGTTCTTGTATAGGGAAAGGAAATTATAGCAATGGGAGTAGCTGAATGCACTTAAGTGGGTAGAGATGTTTTATCTGTCTTGGAAGGATAACTCCAGTTATGTCTAGGTATGTGGATCATAGCTGGAGGAGGTTGGTTTGTAGTTTGTTTTCCCTCATGTGTCCTATGGGATGTTCTCCCCTGCCCTGAAGGGAACACCTTTGCTTTGGCCTGCTCTGCCCTATTGCAGAATTGAAGATGTGCTTCATGCAGCTGTGTTAAGTAATTACATCTCAAGTAGCCCTTTTTGCAGGCACGGTTAGTTTTTCTCTGAAAGAAGCTGTCAAAAGAGAAACCAAGGCTGAACCTGCTCCCAGGACAGCAAAAAGGTATTACAAGTGAACACAGAAGCAATTTGATTATGTAGATTAAGCATGGCTCAATCTATCATAATCACTGTAAAGAAGCCATTTAATTTTGTCCCTGTTTGCACGAGTATTCATTACTGCCGATAAGGAGGTTACCGGGGAAGGATTTCACAAGCAGAAATGTTGAGGCTTTGATACCAGGGAGGAGATGCAGATAAGAACAGGAGAAAACCATGCAAATTAGCTTGGGTAAAACTTTATGTGCGTTTGGGTTTGTTTTTT
The DNA here is from genome assembly GCA_013399695.1 of Formicarius rufipectus. Classification (NCBI taxonomy): domain Eukaryota; kingdom Metazoa; phylum Chordata; class Aves; order Passeriformes; family Formicariidae; genus Formicarius; species Formicarius rufipectus. The sequence goes on along the minus strand of VXAU01003931.1, from coordinate 89,409 downwards.
TTTTTTTTTCTTTTAGAGAAGTAAAGAAAGGAAATCCATTGAGAGAAAACTGCAGCCTTTAACCAAAGAGTGTGCGGGTGGTGGGACGTGCTGGATGGGAGCACAGAGGTCTCCTGGTACCTGTGAGGGGTGCTAGGGAAGCATCTCCTCTGCCTCAGCAGAAATCCGTGTATGTGTTTTCTCACCTCATTGTCACTCCTCAGAAGTTTTTTTTAATTCATGGGGGTCTCAAAATAATCATCTGTCCATGGGTGAGAGAAGCAGGCTCTGAGGCTCCAGGCTTCGGGTTCTGTTAGGCACTACCATGTGATGGAAGTATCTTTGTAATTAGCCCTGTACCTCTGAACTTCTCTTTGTTAATCTAAGAGGACGAAATATTTGCTTCAAATAGGGCTTTGGTGCATCTTTTCAGAAAACAGGCTTTTCTGTTGTTTATTTTTTCTTTCCTCTGAACATTCAGCTTGGTTTCCTAATAATGTCTGGTTTGAATTCCTTAAATAGAAAGCTGTAATTGTACCAACTGTAAGCTGGTCACTTAATAGGGCTGTAATCTTGTTCACAGATGAAAAGTAGCCATCCTTTGTTTCCCAGTAGCCTAATAAATGGCACACAGGAGATAGTCAGAGGCTCTGATAATTTACAATCAGCAAATTGGCTCCCTTCACAGGAATTAATTTAGCCAATACAAATTATTTCAGGAAGTGATTCATTGCCATTTTAAAGTGCTAATTAATTTGGGTGACTTATGAACATTAAAAATGAAACCTCCTTTGTCATTCCCAAGTAACTGAAGGCTAATTCTATGTCATTCTTAAGTAACTTGTATCAACTGTAACTACATCTTGTAGCTTGAAATACAAAATCCAGTGGGGTTTTGAGGGGGAAACAAGTGTAGTACTTGATACTTATCCTTCCACTTTGCTGCTGAAATTGATGAGAATTTTGACTTCCAGCTTCAGCTCTCTGTTGATTTATTTCTCCATCATCCTCAGCCAGCTGTTCAGGTGTCAGTTAGGAGGTAACCCAGGTACTAACCTAAAGCTTAGGAAAGGCCTGCGTGGAGTGCTCAGCCCCAGCTGCCCCTTGCCTACCTCTGACCCAGCTGTGGCACAGGTTGCAGTGTGAGCAGCTCCAGCTGCAGGGTTCTCTGGGAGGGCACCTGCTGTTTCCTGACTCCTCCTTTCTGTCCTGCACCTGTAGCATTTGTGTGCAGCCCCTCCCAAACCAGTATCCCTGCAGGGTGTTCTCCAGTGCAGTGCTGCTCCTTCATGCTGGAAACACAGAGCTCTTCCTCCTCCCCTCATGATTGAAAGGCACAGCAGTTTAGGGGAGGCTGAGAATGAGCAGCTTTTTAAAACAGCGAGATGTGACTTTGATCAGGTTTATTCTACTGGGTTTTCTCCCCCATGTGAAACTCTTCAAAGGTTTTCCTCCCTCCCGTGGAAGCTGTCCAAGCCCCACAGCCTGTGTGCTCTGAGGCTCTCAGCTGTCTGTGTGAGGCTTCCCACTCCTCCTGCCATGCCCTCTGCTCCCTGGCCTTTGGCAATGCTTTAAACATGAAGTTTTCTTTGACTTTTTTTTTTTGCTGCTTTGCACTTTCCTTAGGTAGTAAATGTATTTGATTTCTCTTCCATCTTACTTGTTTCATGTCTATTGCTCCCTTACTCGTTTGAAAAGCTTAAATCTTTATTAAAAACAAGCAGAAACCGGAAGATACATCATACATGCTTGATTTTCCCCCCCCAGATTTCAGTATATTATTTATGTAATTGACACACAGTGTCTACTGGGTTTTGTGCTGCTTGAAAACTGTTCTCTTATGCAGAAATCTTGATAAAAGATGTCACAAGTTGAGTATGTATGTGTTCCTTTGTGCTGAGTGTGCTCATGTACTTTCAAACCCCTGTCTCTTCAAATGCTTATTTGGGGCTCTATTTTTTCTGTGGCTAAGCAGAATTAATTAAAAAAGGCTCAGATGGCAAGCAATATTTTACTACCTGTCACAGATCTGGGAGCCCAACTGCGGAGAACTTTGTGGGGAAAAATCATACTCTATTATTAACAGTTCATGCATTATATTGAAATCTCAATGTGTTGACACCTCAATCCATGTGAAAGACCATCCTGAGAATGTGATTATGCAAATGACAGGCTTTAGGAGAAAGTGTTTAATTTTGAGTCTTTTGTAGAAGAGGAAAAATCACAGTAAATGTTCTTTCCTTGCTGCCTTCTCCCTGGTTGCAGGACACCCTCTGAGCTCCCTCCTGGTGAGGGCAGGACCACACTGTTGTGACAGTCAGGTGTGGCAGGGATGAAGGGAGCCAAGCAATTCCCTGATAACCCCAATCTCTGTTCACTGTGCTCCTCCTGCCTGGTGTGTCTGGGGGCAGAAAAAAGGGTATCACACTATTTATTTTGCTGTCTCAGGGCTCAAAGTGGCTGGCACAGCAGTACCTGAGTTAACTCTTCCTTTCCTAGGTGCAGAGCCATCCATGGCCATGCCACCACTGGGAACAGAGGGGCTGAGTCTCACTTTTGTTCAGCTCTGGAAGTTCAGGTCCCCTGTGGTACTGCAGCACTCTGATACCATTCCAGCTTCTATTTTAAGAATAGCTTCTTCAAGAAATGTAGGTGGCTCGGGTTTTTCTTCTTTGTTGGTTTTAACTTTACATTTGCAAACTCAGTTTCTCTCCTACTGCAAGGTGAGGTGCTTTTTTTTCCCCCTTGCATAATCAGAGAAAATTGCCAAGGGGTAGATGTTTTTTTGAAGTGAAGGCAGATGAAAGTCACACATGTTCCTTGAATGAAGGCAGTGTTTACTCTTTCAGAGTTTCACAGATGATATTTGCTTACCAATGTGTGTCTCATAATGCCAAGAGAAGCAGACAGTGTGTGCTGTAGGTGGGCCTGAGGTCCTTGTCACTGGAGTCATCTTCCCTAGACCAAGTGAATGGCACAGTGGCCAACATAACTCTGAGTGCTGTTGACATTCCGGTTCCAGTAGCTAATCCCAGTAGTGCAGCTGTACAGATAATGGATTGCAGATCATTGCTGGCACAAGCAGAGGTCTGAGCAGGCTCTTGCTGCTTCCTAGGCTTTTCAGGATAAGAGCATCCCAACGCAGTCACCAGTTGTATTGCAGTGATACCCACCATGAGCTGGGGACGCACAGAAGTGTCTCTGCAGCTGTGCTTAAACTTGTAAATGGATAGGGTTTTCTCCTGTTGGGTCTCAGCTGTTTTTAGTAGTCATCAATTATTTTATTCAAGTATAAGTTTTCTAACAGATGAACCCAAGCCAAGAATTCACCTGGAACCTGGACTTGATGCCTGACCCCATCCCCAGCTCCCTACTGAACCGTAACATTACAATGTGTATCGTGTGTCCCAGATACCTTCAAAGAAAATTGTTTTTACTTCTACTGGAGTGGAGAGAGAAAAAAGGGCAGATTCATATTCAGAGAGAACTTGCTTTTAGAATGAAATAATTGGACAACTGTTTCCCCTTCCCTGCAGTGCTGCTGTTGGGCAGGTGTGCTCTCTGCTCCCCCACAGCTCAGCCTTTGGGCTGGAAGGCTCATTTCTGGTATTTTGGGGGGAGTTTACAATTGCAGAATCATAGAGTAGTTTGTGTGGGAAGGGGCTTTTCCAGGTCATCTAGTACAAGCTCCTGCAGTGAACAGGGACAGCTTTCAGTGGAGCAGGTTGCTCAAAGCCCTGTCCAACCAGGCCTCAAATGTTTCCAAGGATGATGTATCACCTCTCTGAGCAACCTGTGCCAGTGCCTCACCACCCTCACTGTAAAAAAAACTTCTTTGTTGTATCTAATCAAAATCTAAATCCCTCTTTCAATTTAAAACCATTCCCCCTTGTCCTATTGCAACAGGCCCTACTAAAAAGTTTGTCCCCATCTTTTTTATAGGCCCCCTTTGAGTACTGGAAGGGTGCAATAAGGGCTTCCTGAAGCCTTCTCCAGGCTGAACAACCCCACCAATCCTCACAGGAGAGGTGTTCCACCCCTCCAACCAGCTTCATGGCCTCTCCAGACCCACTGTCTGTAATGTTTGATGTGTGGTGTAGTGTTCTGGAGCAGAGCCCCCTGAAAGCAGTGAGTAACAGCAGCAAACCCAGCAAGTTCTGTAGGTACTGAGCCAACATCTCTTGCTTGATCTCAAGCTCCAGATAAAAGCTGGTCTCCTCTGAGTCAGAGCCTCTCCTACGTGAGCAGCCTTGGCTTTGCTTGCCACAGCTCCTGCTGGCCCCTTTCTGTGTGAAGTGCCATCTGCTGAAGTCTCTGGCTGGCACAAAGCGCCGCTGAGATGCGGTGTGAGTGAGATGAGGTGTCAGTGCCGGGAGCTGATCTCGGTCGGGCAGGATTTAGTGTGCTGCAAAGCAGAGGAAGGGGGTCACTGAAGACAGGACCTGCAGGGGGGGAGCTGTGTGTCCCAACATCTGCTGCCAAAGGAGGACTTTGGTTTCTGACCAGAAGGAGTGAGTGAGGCAGGTGTTGAAAAGCCATTGATTGGCACTGGGCTCACCGCCGCCTTTGAAGCCAACTTCAGTGCAGCCCCACGAGGGTGGTGGTCTGCTGTCACTGCTGGTTGCAGGTGGGTTTATAACCTCTTTCCTTCTAACAAGTGTCTCTACAAATACAGCCAAAACAACCTCACAATGTTGGCTTTTTACTCCCCTGCTCCCTGCCCCCATTCTTCAGTGCTAATACCAGTGGCAAGTCCTGCCAGGCCGCCACCATTCAGCAGTCACAGCTCATGAGCTGCATCAACCTTTTGCTCTAGTGCTCCTAATTAAGCAATTTTAATGACAGGATTTAATGTTTTACAGAGCCTAAATGAAGTGGAAAAAAAATATGAACTTATTTTTTTTCTTTCCAGCACAAGGTTTTGATCAGATAATTTAACCTCTGGGTAGAATGGAAGTAGATGCATTTATGCATAGGTGATTTTCTCTGCAGAAGCTTTACTTTATGTAGATCTCTGCATTAATAGACTTGCTACTTGGCTTTGGGCAATTGTTCTGAAGGTCTTTGTGTGTTCTCTGCCCTTCTGTTATCAGTAACAAAACCTCAGAGCCCACTAACTTGTGACCAACTTAATGCCAATTGCATTCCATGTTAGTAAAGCAAGAATTGAGGCTTGTGAAAACAACTGCTCAGACTGGTTTTCTAACAGGAACATGGATTTGTATCCTTTTAACCTTTTTAAATAAGGCTTATTTTTCTTTGGGTGGTGTTCTGCTCTAATTGTAGGGATGTGCACAGAGTGGAAATGGTCTCTCCTTTGAAAGCAATCTCGTGTCTGAATTGGAACTACTTGAATATGCGATTGACAGATGTGATTATTTTATATAGGATACACACAGAATTATAATAATCACTCCTTTCTATGGAAGAGAAAGCCAGTATGACAGGAAAGTTATGTTTAGTAATGTAATGAGTGCCTTTTTGACAGAAATGGCACTGTTAAATTTGGGGTTGTGTGGCTCAATGGAATTCACCCTTGCACGATGTGTTTTAAATTCTGTGAGGGAAGTGCCGCTTCAAATAATTATGTCTCTGATGGTATTGTATATCATAATCACTTCCAAAACTCTTATCTAGATGCAAAAGCTGAAGGAGGTGAGCTGTTTGGTGCAGGACTGGATTTTTTTTTTTAGTTTTACTTCAGTATGTCTGAAGTGAATATTAAGTTAAGCAGAGAGGTAGAGCTGGGGCAGCCTGGGGAGCTGCAGATGAGGCAGAGCCTTGTTTCCCATGTATTTATAATAATGAGAGATACTGGGTGGAAGATAAGCAGTATTACATATACTGGGAAGAAAGATTGGTTCAGATCCATTATATAAATAAATAAAAAGTTCTTTTTACCTGGAATTTGCAGATAGCACCTAAATTAACTGCAGCAGGAGGGGGACAAGCTGTGTCCCTCCTCACTACCCACCCTGGCAGAGGCTCAGCATTGCCAGCCAAGAATCTCCATGTTAATCAGACCTAGATGATTCTTTCTTACCAGTTTCTAGGTTGATCAGTTGAGATCTCATTGTCTTTTTTTTTCTTCCAAGAAAGTCCTGCTACAAAACAGACTGCTCTGGACAAGGTTCTTTTGACACCAAATAAAAGCAAGCTGCTCTAGCGAGGGGAGTGTCTGCTTGGGGGATGTCTTTACTCATTTAGAGTGAAATATCCTTGATTAAAATAGGTTAGTGGTTCTTCTGTGTGTGTCTTGCTTCACAACTTGCACATCAGCTCCAGTGTTTGAAAATATGAATTTGGGCCAGCAGGAGCAACAAAAAGAAAAAACCCATAAAAAAATAGGAGAGAAAATGAGCTGAAAGTAAAATACAAATGTCCTTATTTAGTACAAAAGGATTCAGTTTGCTGTTGGCTTTCTCTTTTTGCCAGGTTCAGGCTTGACAATGCAACAGAAGAAATTTAAATTGTTGGGAAATGCGTGAAAATCTGAAATAAAACAGGAGTTAGCAGCATGTGAAATTTTTTCTTGTAGGCACCAGCCCGTGCTGGGAGCTTGGGAGTTTCCTTTGTTTCAAAACTTAGGAATATATATATTTACCTTGCCAAAAGTAAGCAGAGAGCCACAGTGAAAGTTCCTCTGAGGCTCAGATGTTTGTATAAGAAAAAGTGCTGCTCAGCCCTTCTCCGTGCCTCTTGGCCATCCCTCCTCTCCTCATTGGAAGGCTCCTTGGTTTTCCCCATGTGCATGGAAGGGGGGACATGGACAATCTCCTCATTCCCATCTTTGGGAATTGGGTCTTTGGGTTTTGCTCTGCATTGTGAACCTCTGAATTGCCCATTGTGGAGTGGGATGGGCAGCCAGGAAAACTCAGTTTTGTACAGATCTTTGAAGTTCCCATTGTTTTCCTTTGAGAACAGGTTTGAGGCGGGTTAATGATGGGTTTTCAGCCAGGCAGGGGCTTCTGTCTTAGTTTTGGATAAGACATGAATGTGGAGCTCATTACAGATTGGAGTTAATGAGGTAATGAATGTGACACATATCAAGCCCCATTGTTTCTGTCTCTCCTTATCCCAACAAACATCCACTGTGTATGTTCTCTGTGTGTGGGTTTTTTATTTTAGGGGCCATTTCCTTATGCAGTCATCTGTCTTTCTTGGATGCTGTACCTGGGGCAGGACATGATCATGAACTCTTGGTGAGATCTTTTCTGCTGATGTTTGTAGCAAGAAATAAGTCATATAGTCCTGACAGAGGACAGTTATTTTTATTTTCTTCTATCCCCTGTATCTTGTGCTGTATTTCTCTCCATCTCTGCTCTGAAAGACTTCAAGCATTGTCAGGCTGAGAGAAAAGCAGGGGGTACCTTCCACGTGCTTCGGCTCTGTGTGTCTGTTGAGGAGTGAGTCAACAGCAGCATCTCTTCAGAAAGAATATCTAAAATCAAGGGAGCATGAAGCAGATTAGCTTAAAAAAAAGATCAAGTGCCAGAAGTGTTTGTTTGTCTTCCCTCACCCTTTGTCAGCAGAGCTGGGGTTTGTATTCTAATATTTATGTAGCTGAAGGGTATTAGAAAACAGAGGTACTGCGGTGCAACACGAGGGGGTTTGATCGCTCCTATAATCCCAGTAGGTAATTCTTTTTTTGTTATATACTTGAGGCTTTTTAAACTTCCTTTTTTGCTATTAGAGTCATTGGTAGCTTAATGGATTTCTTGATTGTCGAGCTCTTCTTTTTGATGCAGTATTGTTAGTCTTAGCATGCATTCAGAATGACAGGGAGCATTAAAAACAGTCATTTCCATTTGAGATATCTCGAGATAATTTTTTTATACCCACTGTGTGAAAATAACTTGAACAGTAGCAGAATCATCCATTGTAAGAGAGATGATTTTACTTGTGAATCATGTTTAAAGATAAAATCTGCCTACTTCCCGAGTCATGGATTTCCTATTCATAGCTCTGTTAAGATTAATCGGGAGCAAGACTTAATCCAGAACAAAGATGATTGAATTGTCCTTAAACAGTGATGCAGAACATTAACCAGATCTCACTTTGGTCTCGCAGTGCTGAGAAACCACAAGTGTGAGAGAGCTGCACATTAGATGAAGAGAAATGCTTTTTTACTAATTTGCTGGCTCATTAGAAAGAAAAATGCTTTCTGTTTCTTCTGGAATGTCATTGTGAGGAGGCGTGGTATGGAATGGGGTAAATCTGTGCAGTGAATGAGCTAGAAATTATTTTGGCATGCAATAAAAAGGGCTCACTCCACCTGTAAAAGCCTCTGGTGGCTGTAAGTTTTGCCATTGCCTGAGCTGCTGCTTGGTTTGTGGAGCAGCCAGGATGGAAAATGAAGTACCTTTATGCAGCTTTGATTCCTCTTTGGCAACCCAGAGGAGAACAAGCTCAAGCTCCCCGAGCCCATTGGTCAGTGTGCCCAGCAGCACAATGCACTGCTGCCCTTTGCTGCCAGCCCCAAGTGCCCATACAGTGGTGCTAACAACAAATCCATGCTTTTAGGAATCAATGTCTTTTTTAAAATCTCTTCCATCAGAAACTATGTGGAGCTATAAGGTTGTCCTAAATCTCCCAGTTACAGCCTAGAATGGGGTTATGATGTCATCTGGTTTTTGCCCTTTCAGATGGCCAAGGAGAGAGCATGGAGGGAAGCATCTAATTCAAGGACTTCCAGGCTGTGACAGGAGAACTTGACAGCGCCTCAGTTCATTACAGGACTCCTACCTTAGAGGGGACTGTGACCAGCAATGTTTGGGAGCTGGCATAGCTTGTTTCAGACTTGTGTACCACGTTGAAAATAATTTAAAAAATAAAAAGGGTGGGGAGAGCATCTTGCTGTGTAATGGCATTGCCTTTGGGATGCTGGCAGGCAACAGAGCATTGGCAACTGTTCCCTGGAGTTTGGAAGTGTGTTCGAGGCCAGGAGATTTAGGGACTCACTAAGGCACTGCAGCTCCAAGCCCTGCTGTTTGTTGGCAGTTGCTGAGAGGGTAAAGAGGGCACTGTTGGTGCCACATTTGAGGCTGTCAGGCTTGTGAATGTGCCCCATGCAGCATCTCTTTTTTTTTTTTTTTTTTCTTCTTCTGACCAGAATGATTTTGACCTTCTGAGTTAAACTTTTCCACTTCATGATATTTCTCTATTATTTGAATCCTCTCTTCACCAGCTTATTTGCATGCATTACATCATGTTTCATTTAGGATTTGTTACGGTCAGGAGCCCAGGATAAAAGGCAGTGCAATAAAAGGTTGCTTTAGTCATGACATTCCCTAGGACTGGAAGCTGCTGGGACCAGTTGTGGGCAAAATAAATATTTTTTTGTCCACTTTTTCAGCCTTCCTAGAGCAAAGTGGAGGTCTCTGTCTGCTTTAGGACAGCCAACTAAACTGGATCGTTCCCCTCCATACACAAGTGCTATCCCACAATGTGCCGAGATGGCTCCTGCAGCTTCCTGACCAGCCCACCACATGGGGACAGCCCCTGGGCAGGATTTCGTCGGCAGCATCCAGGGCTAAGTATAATTGCCAAGTATTATCCAGCTAGGTCGTTTAAAGCGAGACTGTAATCACAGTTATTGGGTTTTGGATTAAAATGCTCTTTTTTTTTTTAAGGTCTTGTTAGGTTTAGCAAAGAGGCTGTAGAGGTGATTGTGTTCTGGTTGGAGAGATGTGCATAAGTGGAGCAGGGCTGCGTGTCCTGAGGTTCCCCTCCCCTCTCTGTTCTTGCTGCTTCAAGAAACAGTCATTTGCTGTAAAGTTGGGTTTGCAGCTTTGATTGAAAATGACTGTGCAAAACCCCATCAAAGCTGTGCATGCCACAGAGTCATTGAAAAAAAAAAAAAAATAAATCTAAAAGGCACCTTGGAGTGCGTGAGCTCCCTGGGACACCAGGGGCCATCACCTGTGGTTTGCTGATGTCCCCAGGCAGGACCTAGAAAATCTTTGTCTGCCCAAGGAGCTCAGAAGAAAAGGGAAGAAAGGGAGAAAGGCTGGAATTGTGCTCTCTCTGAGGTTTGGGATGATTATTAACTGCTGGCCCACTGCCTGATGGCTGTCACGGGTTTGCAGAAGTGAGACAGATCTGGGGAGAGGCAGCTGCAGTTGTGTAGCTGGGAAGTTGGGCTTTTAATTACTAATTAAAGTTACCATTTGCATTTGGGGTTTTCCTTTTTAAAGGACGCCATCCTGTTCCTCAAGAAGCCACAAGCATTGTGTATTTATAGCACAGCCAAACTGGCAACTTCTCCTGCTGCTTCACTGCTACATCTGTATTTCACCTCTTGTCTACTTTTGCTTTCCCATCTGTATTTTTTATGACTTCTGTCCTGACAGCCCTTGTTCTCCTAGTCCTTGACTCCCTTCCCGTGCAGACACACGATCCCATAACGTTTTCCTTTTTGTCTTTATAAACAATAGGCAAGCAGTCTGATAGCGTAAGTCCAAAGTCAAGGGAGCTTTGCAGATTCAGCTTGACAGCTCCTCTCTGAATTATTTAAAAGCCATAAACAAAAGAAAGCCCATCCGCAGCTTCAGGTGACATCTCCTCCAGTATTGTGGAGCATGCCTGGTAGGCAAATCCCACTGATTTTGCCCATTTAAATCTATGGGATCTGTTAGGATGGGAAAAACAGTTAGAGTTCAGGGGCTGCCTCATGGTGTTCCTTAAGGGAGGGGAAGTTGTAGGGAGGTGAATGAGCAAGTTGAGGAGAAGGGAAGTTGGAAGGTGAATGAAAGAGTAGGGAATTTCTTTCTAGTATGAATTGTGTATCCAGTTTGGAGGTTTTTTTCCTGTCTCACGATCAATGAACTTGTCCAAAGACATCCTGCATTTTGCTTCTGACTTTAATCTCAGTCCTTGGTGGGTTTCCTTGTTTGTTCTTTTTACATCCTTTGTTTTCAAATCTAAAATGCTTTTCCACAGCTGAACGACCCAGTGATTTCTGAATTCTCAGGTACATTTCGGCTGCTGGTTTCACTCGTCCTCCTGGATCCAGCGTGGTTTACACGGCTGGGATTAGAGAAGCAGGGAGCAGGCACAATTGAGTCCTCTACATGATGTGAAGTTCATTATTACCTTTTGAATAGTTCATTCTGCAGAATGAAGTGGAGAAGGTGTCATGCTTTGCATTTATTGTGCTAAAACTATAAAGCTGTGCTCCTGTCATTCCTAATAACTAAGGCATAGCTGTCTTCTCTTCCCACTCCCTTCTCCCCCCAGATAAATACAATGGAGAAAGCATCAGCAGTAGGATATTAGAGGCACAACTTAATATGTATCATCTGTCCTCTGTATGGTTGTGTTTGATGAAGTTCTTCACCTTTTATGTACAGTCAGACCTTATTAAAATGCAATTTACTGTACTGTCTCTCAATACCAGCCATACAATTTTGTCATCAAAGTTGATATTTTGCAGTGTGGCCTTACTTTGAAAACTGACCTGCAAAAATAGCTTTGACATATCTTCTTTCAGAGACTCCAGCATCTTTCAGTGTACAAACCAAGGATCCCTCTCTCCCAAACAACCTTGCAGACATGACCCAGCCACAGTTCAGTTCAGCTCCCTCTTCCAGTACAGTTATAATAGACTTACAGAGCCCTCACTGACCAAGAGCCAAACCAGCTCTAAACCTTTTCTTGGCCATAGGTGTAGAGAAGGTGGCTCTGCTGGCTGGAGAGGATGCTCAGCTCTGCTGCCCTATCCTTACCTGTGTCACAGAGACACAAGACAGTAGACTTCTTTTAGCACAACCCTATGACTTGAATTCGTGCAGGGAGAAGATTTAACTGGAATTTCACCGAAGTGCTGCTCAGGGGAAAACTTGTGCTTGTGTCATGAAATGCACTTTTGGATGGCAACAGAACCTGCTGCCTGCAGGTGTAGGCTCTGGCCATTTTTCTTTGCCATTCCCGAGTTTGTCAACATCTCGTATTCATCATTTTCCTGAAAATATGTGCCCACTGCACTCGGGGCATTTTTGGAGCAGCATTTTGAGGAGACAAAGCTCCCTGTTTCCCAAGTCACGTGCTCTGGTGCAGCTTGCCCAGCCTTGTCTGCATTGCGGGAGGTTTCAGGTAGTGCTGCTCTTGATCCTGTTACAGCATTAGCTGAATTGGATGGTGCAGGGGAGCAGCAGGTTGTGAATTCCTTCAAGATTAATGGAAACTTTTGTTTTACCTTAATTAAACTTCCATTCCTTAAATCAAAGTCCTCTTTCCCAAAGAGGTGTATGTTATAAATAGCATTGCTATAGGTATAACTTCATGACGCTCCTATGTGTGCTAATGTTAATGTTTGTGCCTTGAGTTTTCTCTGCAAGAAACAATTTCTCACTTCTTTTATCTCACCAGGGCCTGGTGATTTCACTTCTGTGGCACATGTTGCATAGAAAATAGAAGGAAAAAATATATAATTTTTTTATATATACAAATAATGGCTTATGAAGCTACAAGCTGGGTTACCTTGCAAGGTACCCTTCCCTTTTCTGTTCTTACCCCAAGCAGATGGTGACCCTTTGGGTGGAAGGAGCTTCCGGGATGAGGTGTATTTGCTTTTCTGCTGTGTTTTGCTCCCCCTCCCCTTGCTGTAACCCTGTTTGCCCCAGAGATGTGTGATCCCCCACCCTCCCTGGGTGCTGTCATCACACCCTCAGTGCTGACACACCCCTGACTCCGTTCCTGTTGTTGTTAAATATGCTGTTCTTGGCCTGCAGAGTGATGAAGGCTTTCATTTCCATGGCTGCCAGACTTCTGGCCCATCCAGTAACACAATTAGAAGGCTTGCAGAAGCAGTGAAACCATCATCCTTCTTTTCCAGCTGGCATGAGCAAAGCATTTTAGAGGAGTTAATGTGTTTATTGAGCACTCGAGTCCCCCTGCAGTGTTATTCCCAGACCCACTAATGCAATGGTCAGAATTTTAACATATGTCCAGAACTTTCAAAGTTGGTTTGTTTCAGCTACTTTGAGTTTGGCTTTGGTGGTGGGATCCCACTTTAAAATGGTTGGAGATTTGTTCAAGGGATGTTGTTACAGTTAAAGCATGGATTAAATGTCAGAATTCAGGTTGTACCTTTTTTGCATGTCTTTGTCAGGCCAGTGTTGGTAGTAGTTCAGGAATAAAGTCTTTAAGAAAAGGGGAAAAGAACCCATCTCTGGTTATAATGCATTAATTGTTCTTCCACTTTTGCTTTGAGAGGACAGTGTCCTGTGAGGGGTTTTTCCCAGCCTGTCCCAGTAGCACTGGCCAGTATGTGTTCCCACCAGTTACATGGCTGCAAGACCTCTTTCTCCTCAGGTTAGTTTGTGTCCTTCACAAATATCTTCTCCACGGGAGCCTGGTGTGAAATTCCCCAAGGGAATCTGGATGAGTTGTTGGAGCACCTGAGAGCTACCAGAATTAAAGAAAGACCTTGCCAGTCTTCAACACCTCATTGTGAACATCTGGATTAACCTCTGGCAAATCCAGCTGTGTTGCCTCGGTTTCCCCACATGTCAAAGTAGGATAATACTTTGCATTTGTTACACTTAATTAATGTTGTAATGTGTCTTTGGTTCCTCTGATAAAATGTGCAGCATGAATGCAAAGTTGTTTTTACTGATTGGATTGTTAATTAAATGTGCACATATAAATGATTTATTGGCAGTAGAGAACTAAGACTTAATAATTTAAAATATTAACATCAAGGTGGTTGGGTCAATTTTGAGCCTGTATCATTCATCCATTTAGAGACTGAAACTAATGGCACTGGGAGAGGAAGGGAAGCAAGAGCTGGGCCAGCTCCTGGCTTATTTTGTGGTATTTCTGGTGGGGGGGAACTGATTTAATTACATCATTTGAATTCTGCTGCCTGGCCCAGGGGACTCACTGGCAGCATCAACAGCATGCTGAGCTTCACAGAACACAGCAGATGTGTCACCCAGCAGTGATCCTGCTTGGCTCAACTTGGAAACCCTTTGTCAGCCTTGGGAGGAGAGTGCTCCAGCTCAGCCCAGCAGCTGATGTGCACCCTCAGCTCTTGTGTATCAAGAAAAAACCTGAAAGCAAGGATATCTGGGGCCTGTGTGTGCCTGCAAGCTGCTGACATGGATCACCTTCTCTTCTTGCATGCTTCTGGCCCAGAGGCAGTTTGGTCCCAAAAGATAACATGGGGTTGCAGTCTCTAACCATGAGGCTTCTGCCTCCTTATGTCCTTCTGACCTCTGGGGTTTAATGTAGGCAGATGTTTCTTGGGTAGACATGGGAATGAGCTGTAGCTGACAGCCCAGGCAGGGCCCAGAGGAACAGATGTGTCGTCCTAGCACACTAATGAGTTCTGGGCTCTAGCAGGGAAGGCAGCCTGTGGGAGCAGATACACCTGGCTGACTGGATACTGGGACCAGAAAGTGAGGTGAACCATCACCTCTTCCCTTTCTGACCCCAAGGAAAATGTCCACACTGGCGTTGGTGCCAGTAGGCTGGAGAGGAAACTGGTTTGTAAACAGGATTTTCAAAGGTGGATTCACAAGGGGAGGAAGAGAGGATGGGAAGATGTACACAGTGCTGTGGAAGAGGCAGTTGAGACCAAGGACACAGTGCTGAGAGTAGGGTTTTGAGGAGAAATGCCATGCAAGAGACAATGATTCACAAATACAAAAGCCCTGAAGGGTATGGGACAGATGGTCTGGGAAAGATGAAAGTGTTCCTGCACAAAGTAGGGAATTGCTGATTCAAGTGTGAAGGAGATTGGGAAAAGGGAACTGAGGGGTATTTGGTACAGTGGAGCTGGAAGAGCAATCACTGACTTCACAAAAGGAGAAGGAAGAACAGAGAAGGCAAGAGGAATGGGAAAAACACACCATGAGTGTGAAAGAGGCACAAGAGAACCATCTGAACATGAAGCACGGCTTAAACAGGCTGGAGTTTGCCCTTCACAGTGGGGCAAGAATGTGTTGTAAATTAAAGAGGCCCCAGGAGCTGTGGCAGAATCACAGAGTATCTTGAGTTGGAAGGGACCCACAAGGATCAAGTCCAACTCCTGGCCCTGCACAGGACACCCCAATTATCCCACCATGTCCTGAGAGTCTTGTCCAAGTGCTTCTTGAGCTCTGGCAGCCTTGGGGCTGTGACCACTGCCCTGGGGAGCCTCTTCGGTACCTGACCACTTCCTGGGGGAAGAACCTTTTCTCTCAGAAGTTTCTCACCACCATCCCTTCCTCCCCTGTGCAGCAGCTGGGAATGGTGGTCCTTGCTGTGTTTTGGGACTGGGCCGTGTATTTCTCATGGAAGGCTGTGCCTGTAGGGTGGATTGTCTGTCTAATTCAGGGTAGCTGGGACTGCAAAGGCTTCTCCCATTCTGCTGATTTCTGTTCACAGCTCTGATCCCTGATGGTTTGCCACTGGGCTGCACAAAATTAAAATCCAAAAGTACCAGATTTAGATGATGTTTCTGAGTAATCTCATGCAGATTGGTAGCTGCTTTTCCAGATCACTCACTTTGTTTCTGATGTAGGTTTGGAAGGGAGACATAAGCACTAGCAACATTAGTGGTAGCCACATGGCTTGGGTTTGCCACATACTGCACTGATGGGCAGGGCAGCCTGACCTTGGCTAGGGAGGGATTAAATACATCACCCCCAGCACGATGTAATGACTGACTGCAACAAACAATAGAAGAGAAAGGAGGGAAACCTACCGGCAGTAGGAATGCAGGTCCAGGGACCTATGGCAGTGCTTTATGTAGAATTGCCAAATGAGCATTTGGAAGTTTTAAGTATTAAGAGAATAGATCTTAAAAGCTGTTTTGACTGAACTAATGCTTAGCCATTTCCTGTGGTTTTGCAATAGTGATGTAAATGTGCTGCATGTTTATGTATGTATTTTGTAAGCTTATTGCAAGCTGTATTTATACATTGCTGCCACTTCCTTCAAGGCCGTGAGCATATTGTTTATGGGGAGCGTCTGAAATCCCAGGATTTACGACCACAGGAACAAGTAACTCTAGAGACACTGTCACAGGTAAATGGGTTGTGGAACGCAATATTCCCACACAGAGAGGAGGAGAAGACTTGCCCTTTGGGGGTGGAGGGTTAATGCCATCATAATTTGGTTTTAACATGTGCCTCCCTACCTCGCCTGATGGGGAGTGTGCAACAGCTGTTAGGGCTGTGTACTTTGCCTTGCAGTAGATGCAGAATAATAAGTGTCTAACAAGATTTTCACATCTTGAATTCCAAATAAATCAGGCACTCATCAACACCAGTTTTGTTCCAGAACTACTAAATTACAGAGGCTTTTGCCTGTAATGTATCAGCAGTTCCTGGGGTGGACCTTGCTGGCTGGCTCTCCTGCCTTTGCAGAGCTTCCTTTGCCCTCTTCTCATCAGTCTCATTGGCCTTTGTTTCCCCCTTGAATTCAGTGTAGAAACAAGGAAACTGATGCCTGTGTGAAGCACTGGACATGTGTGTGCTTCTGTTTCCTTCTGGCTCTGTCTTCACCTGGCTTGTTGATCTTGTTTTCTTGAGAGTTACATGCTGAAATGAAAGGTCGTGCTAAGAAAAAGGGATTCCTCACTTGGTTGAGAGATTACTCCTCATTTGAGTGTGTCATTGGAACAAGCCTTGGTCTGCTCTCTCCACAAATGAGAAGACTATTTCAGGGAGCAGAGAAAAGGGACATACTCATGTCTTGAGTCACAGCTAGAAAACAACAGATGTGGAAGTGTCAAGACTTGATAAAAGAATGCCAGGTACAGAGGTTAAAGTCTGCAATTGCTGAAAAACGAGGGGAGGGATTCCAGGAGGTGTTGAATTCTACCTGTGCACGTTTCCTGGTGAGACACACTTCATCTTGTGCAGAGCTGCAAGCCCTGTGTGATGTAGGATGATGAAAACACTGATTTGTTGGAAGGCTTTTCCCCCTTTGCAGCATGCTCTTGGATTCTGATGTGAGAAGAAACAATACACATGGGCTTGGGATTGCAGGCAAGTCTTTCTACAGAAAGCCAATCAAAGCAGTGCCATGATCTGTAAATCTGCGGGTTAGCCTGTTTAAAAAATATCTTTTTTATGCTGGGTGGGTATAATTGTGTCTCATTTATGTACTTAAAACCCTCAAAGACTGTGTATTTGCAGCTGGATCTAGAAGGAAGCACAGGCAAGACCTTTTTCAGATACATTGAGTTGTTGCTTTTTATCTGGGGCTCAGCTAAACCTAAAGAGGCTTTATCCCTGTGTATACAAAGGAATTACCTTCAGAATGAGATAAAAATACAGTTTCTAAGGATTAAAAGGCACGGTTTTGGCATGCATGTCCTGTTCCAGGTTTAAAGCCCAAAGAGTTGGGTGCTGCTGCTCCTGAAATGTTGTGGTACAATATCTTTTGTATGTAAGACCTTGTTCTGTAAAGAAGTGCTTGGTTTCAAGTAATTAATTTCTGCTTGGGCCTGATATTCACAGTATAGATAATAAATATTCCTTTAAATTTGTTCAGAAGGGATTAATGTTAGGTGAGTGTGATGGCATAGAAAGTAAATTCTGGCTCACAGGGAGAGAGAGGATTGTGCACCACCACTTCAACCATCCCACTGTGCCCCCTTTGTTGATAACAGTTGTATCACAAGAATGGAAAAAAAGAAAACAAAATTGGGCATGCAGCGCATTGTCCTGCTGGGAAGGGATCTAATCTAGCAGTTCAGCTTCTCAAAACCTCTTGATTTTTGTATTCTGGAGGTTCATTGTGGTTCCTAGGTTAGAATTTGTAATTTTCTTTCAAAAAAAAAAAACAGCTGGAGTCATGCAACAAGAAAATAACCAGGGCTCGGGGGAAGTAGAGTGAAAAGCCATTAGAACCTGCTAATTACAAGATGAGGAGCAGTCGGGCAGTGGTGGTCTGTCGGGGAGCCACTCTCACATATTTGGGTGCATGAAAAGACTCTGTGTGACCTCGATTGGTGAAATACATCTCTGCAGCTCAGACCTAAAAGCCTGCGCCTGAGTCATAGTTGGCACCCTCAGTAAGAAGGAGTAAATTTACTTAAACAAAGGACTTTTCTGTACAAACAGGACTAGATTTAGTTCAACTATATTTTATTCTAGCTACAAATAACAAGACAATGGCCACGTGAGCACAGGCTTTCTCACCCAGGTCGTTTTCCCATTGTAGCAACAACTTTTGCTTAATTAGGCTCCAGCTCCTCGGAGTAAGAGCTCAGGGTTAGCTGGCAGAGAGTCTGTCTGCTCGAAGAGAAGTGCTGACAAACCAGCCATTTGTTAGCCGAAACATCTGCTGGGGAGGGAAGGTGAGAAGTTGTTAATTTAAAATAAGATCTCTAAGAAGCCTAACTGTGAATCTGCAGAACAAACCTAGCTCTGAAAAGCCAGAAAACTCCCACTTACCTCAGTGTTGACTGTGTTGGTAGTTTAGGTGAAACTCCTTTATTTTTGCAGGAGAGGGAGGATAACAAAGAAGTACAAGCTTTATGGCCTGTAATTACTTATAATATGGTGAAAGTCCCAAATAAGGTTTTCAGTCCATTGCATGAAAATGTGCACATATAACTTGTAGATTCATCTTTCTTCACCACTATCATCTTTATAATCCTAGGAAACAATCTCTTCAGCTTTTCCTTCAGTGTGGACTAATTCCACATTAAGGATTGATATGTGTGGAAATAACAGAAGTTCTTATAAAGGATTATATTAAAGGGGGGGAAATGTGTGAGGGATTTGTACTCACCTTGCCTGTTTTGTGGACCTTTGGGACAGGCTGTTTGGTGTCAGGAAAGGAAAACTAAAATACTCAGCTGTGGTTTTGCCCATGCCCACTGCTGAGATGGATGTTTAGCTCCTGGAGCACTGTGGCTGCAGCCAGGCCTGTTTACTGGTGAGTTGGGATGGCTGGAGATGAGCCTTGCAGGGACTGGGAGGATGGGGCCACAGCTCAGCTAAAGGGTATGTGCAGAGCTTTCCCTGGCTCCATAGAGTTGAGTCCAGGTGGGTATCTCCAAGAACAGGTGCAAGTGGCTCTATCTGTCTGTGGTTACGTTCATTTAGTCCATCCTCCCCCAAAAGTTTTCTTGCACAAAGACGTGAAGAAAGAGTGGAAGAGCTACAGTCTCCTGTCTTTTATTGCTCTGAAGCAGCTCTGACAACTCCTAGGTTGCTCAGCTGAGTTTCCTCAAGCCTCACTAAACATCCAGAGCATTTCTGATTTGTCTTAGTGTTGACTGCTCTTGCATGAATACCAATAGTCAGCCAGACTCTCCTTCTCCTCCCTTCCTTCCCAAATTGCTTCCCCAGGGCCATCCAAACACAGGACTCATCTAGGAGGGAAGGAAATCATTGTGCTTCAAAACCCAGCTGTCACCGGGTGAATAATTCCTCCAAATGATGAATGTAGCAGGTATCTCATCTGCTCAGGAAGGTCCTAGACTTGATTTTGTTTTTCTTTGCCATCCAGAATGTGCTGCAAGAACTTTTTTTTTTGGTGCAATCAGTGAAGGTCCCTTCAAATCCCAAGGACAAATGCTCCAAAGCTCCTGTGGGTGGACCAGTCATGTTCATCCAGGAGAAACAGGGATTTGTCAAGTTCAGGACAGAGGTACTTCTGTTTGGTCTGTCTTTGCACTCAGGACTGATTTACAACTTCAATTTGAATAATGCTTACCTCTGTGTGGATATGTGTCCAGTCTGTGCAAAAGAGAGATTTGTGGTGCAGTCAAGTCCTTCCCATGACAAGGAGCTGCCCTTCAGGCTTCCAATGATTCTGTCTCTGCAGTCAAGAAAAAAAGTTGGCAGATGTAGAAAGTTTTTCATAGTCTTAGCCCAGGAGCACGTTAGAGCACTTCTGGATCTGCACCCTTTATTAGTCCTAACATGATTGCTGAGATACACCTACATTTGCCAATTAAATTATTAAATTCCCATGTAATGCCAAAAGACAAGAAGATGCATACTTCTGACATCCCCAGAGCTTTTTCCTGTTGACTGAGCAGGGCCCAGGTTTTTCATCTGTCTCCAGTCAGTTTTATGGCTCTTGCTGGCTCCTTGAGATGCCACGTTATCTCCTCGCAGGGGACTCCCCGATGGCTCCTTATCTGCCGTGATGTGCAGAGCAGAGGCTGCCACATTTCATCAGGTGACACAGTCAGTGCCATTCCACTGGGGTGCAACAATGCTTGAGATTAGCAGCCACACAAAACAAAATGCTGCTTCTTGCCAGGCAATAAACTAAACCCTCCTCTCTCGATTTTTGTTGTGTTTGCTCGTTTTTCTTCTGTGATCCTGGCAAAGGCAGCTGGCTCCTTCTGCCTCTCCTTTCGAGAAGGGCAATAGATACAAACCACTCCTAGGAGGATGATTCACGTGTAGAAGAGTCATTCTAATAACTGATTTCTTCAGAGGACTACTCAGATGGGCTGGATCTTCAACATCCCTTCAGCCTCTGTGTTGGGAGTTGCTGGCTCCTGCAGGCGGCAGATTTGGGAAGGATGAGGAAGGCCAGTCTTTCAACCTACTTGCCCTGCACAGAAGCACCAAGTGACTATGGTAGAGCAGAACATACAACCACCATGGCTACTGAGACTCTTTTTTTCATGCCTCAGAGATACAGATGCTCCTACTAGTGTGGTTTGGCAACAGGCATTCTTCCAGTTGAGCAGTGATGGTGGTTTTCTTCTGAGGCCATGGTGACTCCATCCATACATGTCCTGGCAAGAGGATTGGTTTAACGTGCACGTGGCTGTCACAAACCTGCAGATCTAACCAACTTCACAGCTTCCTTAGGTGTTTAACATGTTGGGTATATTGACTGTCCACAGGCAACACAAAAGGAAGTGAATTGCTGCTTTGGAGAATTAAAAACAAGTTACTCAGCTGTGTTCCTGGTGAAGCTTTAACAAGCAAGTCACTGTTTGCTCGATGACAGATTTGGTGCTAATTTTGCTGCTGTCTGCTCCTGTTTGCATCTCATGGTTGTGGATGAAAGCAGCAGAGTGGTGATTAGCTCAGACCCTGCTGAAAAAAAAACAACACCCAGTGGCTTCTGAAGAACAAGGGAGTGAGAGTATATTACCCTCTGGCATTTTTATTTTATTTAGCAGGTAAAACTGTTCATTGAACCAGAGTTCATTTACAGTGGCACCCCAGCAGACTGCAGCAGTAGGATGAATTACCAATCACTCACAGTGCAAACAGGAATCATTCAAACCTTGCATCATCTCTGCTCAGGAACTCAGGGCTCCTGTGCTGCACACTGGAGAGCTGCCTGTCCTTCTCCCTTGCCTCCAAAATCCTATTGGGCATTCCAGGCCCTATTTTAGTCCCCAGGTAACATTTCTATCTGATTTCCCCTCAGTGGGTTTTGATTTTAATGCTGTTAACCAGAAACTGAGAAGTTCACTGGATTAGACTCCTTTAGCCATCAAATTAATGAAAATTGGAGTATATGCTTCCTTTGAGGATGCACTTTTTTTATCGGAGCTCTCACTTGGAGGATCATTGGTGAGATAATATCAGGAGTCTTAACTGATCCTCTAATGATTGTACCAAGGTGAACAAATCTATCGGTATCAATTAGCCCAGTGGTCTACCACAAGGCTACTCTGTCCTGCTAAGTGGGTTTTTACACTGAAGAGGATTTTTCTCCTTGTGTCTGGAAGCTGGAGACCCTGCAAAGTCCTGAGCCCACCTGTGGCCCTGCTGGGGCTGTGGCCAGCTGCCTTGCCACCCCCTTCAGAGCAGGGCATGTTCTGCTCACTGATTTTATTAAAAATGCATGTGCTAACTGATGGAGTAATTACAGCAAGTTTGTCTGGGGATGGATAGCGGCAGCAGGAGAAATTTAAAATGTGTCTGAGAGGAGTTATCAGCTGTCCTGAGGGAAAGCAGCTCGTGGTGGGCACTGTGGCAGTGTCCGCTGCAGTTCCCTGTGCAGGGACGGCTGCAGGACCCCACCTGGGAGCAGTGGGTCTGCTTCAGCACCTTCAGGGCTGTTCCCAGCACCACAGTGTGCTCATGTGCTTTAGTTCTATTGTCACCACGTCATCCCTTTGGTTTCCCCCCTGTGCATAGGATTTGGGATGGGGAAGGCGTGTCTGTGCTGCTGGTGGCGTAAGGAATGGGGTCTGGAGAGCAGAGCCTGTCTCTCTCCCAGTTTTTGCCTTGGGGTTGCCTGGCTGATGCAGCAGAGCATTAATTTGCAGTCAAGCAGGATATCTCCAAATGCAACTCCATCAATTGGCAGGAGGTAAATAGATGCTGCCTCTCTGCTTAAAGCAGATCTTCCCATTCCAAACTGGGTGCATCTGCTATTGCTCTCTAATCTCTTCTCCTCTGCTCTATTTGTCTCAAACCTCTTGGCTGAGGGAGAGGTTGTACAGCCTCAGAGCCAGAGAGGTTTTGTCATGGTGATTAGTTGGTTTAGTTAGGGCGCTCGAGACCTTTGTCCATGTGCTGCCAAAAAATGAAAATAACTATTATTATTATTAGCCCACTTTACAGGGAGACTGCAAGGATTAATTCATGTTTGTAAATTGCTTTGGAGATTTAAAGCTCTGTACAAGCACTAAGGATTATTGCTTTCTAATTCTTCAAGGTAGTATAACTTTTATAAAGACTTTTAGCCTCAAAAGCATCTTGGAAATAGGAAGAGTTAAATCCCTTTGAAATTAGATATACTTCTAATGTTTAAGATAAAAATAACTGCTTCGTCTCTGCTGCTTCATCNTTTTTTTTTTTTTTTTTCAGGAGTCCAACGTGCTGATTGCTGCTAACAGTCAGGGTACAATTAAGGTAAGTTATTTTATGCATCTCCCCTTTAAACACTTGAATCTGTTGATAGTAAAGAGCAAGGTCAGAGAAACCAGGCAGCCAGGAGAAACCATTAGAGCAGGTGATCCCAGCTGTGGAGGCTTGTAATTTAAATGATGTATTTGCCCCTGGCACACAGTGGAGTGAGCAAAGAGTGCACTAGCAACACCACCAGTTACAATGAGGTGTGGAAGAGCTGCTGGTGTCCATCCAGCACCCACTGCTGCTCCTCGGGGGCCTGGCAGCACAGGGGGCCTGGCACATCATCTCCCTGGGCTCCTGCTGGTTCCTGTGGCAGCGCAGGCTGGGTGTTCACTCACCAGAACCCATCCTCTGGCTGCTGCAGGGCTGAAAGCTACTGCTCCTGATGTGCAGCCAGCTGGAGCAGGATGTGGGCAGGGATGCTCCCCACCTTTGCCTGCTCCTCTGCCCAGACAGGCACTGACAGAGCAGCTGCCTCCCCCTGCACCGAGATCCCAGAGCTCTGCCAGGCTTGCAGCACTTGAATTGAGTCCTCCAGAGTGTCTGTTCTGTGTATTTCTCTCCACGGAATGCCAAGTGATATGGAAAAGCCTGTCCTTTTTTATGTGTCTAACTGCCAAGCAAAGCCAGTGCCCAAGGCAGTGCCAAACTCAGCCCAAAACCAGAGCCTTATCCCAAGCTCTGCACAGCAGCACTGAGCCTCCACCAGGCTTTTGAGGTTTGATGGCCAATGCCTTAAGTTTATAGCCCAGAGCCATGCACTACAATTCTGGAGCTGCTGATAAAGGGATTTACTTGCTGTTTGCAGAGTTACCCATTGCTTTGTCACTCG
The DNA here is from genome assembly GCA_013399695.1 of Formicarius rufipectus. Lineage (NCBI taxonomy): Eukaryota > Metazoa > Chordata > Aves > Passeriformes > Formicariidae > Formicarius > Formicarius rufipectus. The sequence goes on along the minus strand of VXAU01003931.1, from coordinate 65,811 downwards.
TATGAAGCCGAGGTCCTCATCCTGATTATCCTCATATCCCTGTAGCAACAGCAGCTCTTTGGAGCCAGACCAGAGTTGCTGGTCTGAACCATCCTGAAAAAAATCACCCAAAAAACAGGAATGGGGAGAGATCCAAATGGTCTGTGTTTGACTGTGCATCAGGATTTATTTTTTTTCACCCCTTTTTAGGCCATGAGTGGCTGGGTTACTCCTTTGCACCATGTGATGCTGTAGCCTCTCCTTCATAGAGGATTTGTCTATCTATCTATCAGGTTTTGGAATTGGTTGGTGGTTCCTTTAGTTGTTTCTTCCTCAGTAAAAAAGACAAAATGCACATACACTTTTGATATTTTGAAGTGAATCCAGCAGCAAGATCAGTGATTAGAGAGGAGAGGTTTTGCTCATGCACTTTGCCTGTTAATGAGAGAAGGTAGACAGAGAGAGGTAGAAACAGCCAGGGCTGTCACAGCTCTGGTGTCTCCACTTGCCTTGGGCAGCACGCAGTAGGGAAGGCAGGGTGGTCTGGGAAAGGCCTGGGTTTGCACAAACCCACACCAGGCTGGGGGCAGATGCCACCCAAGACATTCCCCACAAGCTGCAGCTTTGGAGCTTTCCCCAGACCAGGTTGATCCAGACTGTGGCAGCCCCACAGTCACTGTCCTGCCTCCCTGAGGCTGTGCCTTTGGAGGCTGGTGCTCCATCCCAACCTGGGTGAGGGAAACAGGAGCACAGAGGGCTGAGAGGACAAAAGCTCTGATCTCTGTTGCGACATTTCCAAGAGCCATTTGATTGGGATGAGGGGAAATGAGGCAACTGTGGACGGTTTTGCTTCATGCCTAATTTATCATCACACAAGCAGACATCAGAATTGGGATGCTTGCCAAGTGCTTATCCCATTTGTGGGATATTATTGCATGCTGGTGAATAAAGGGTAAGGGGTGGAGACAGAAGGGTCAGTCCTGTCCTAGTGATCTATATGCTGATGTAGGAAATAATGAATGTCATAAATTCCATTTCTAAATGTCTCGTCTTCCCTACTAATCAGGTACTGGAGCTGGTATGAAGGGTTTTCTCTCAAGGCATGAGGTACTTGGTCCTGCTGATATGCTACAGTATTCATCTGGGTTTCTCAGCGGGACAAGAAACCAAAACCACCCTGATGTTCCTCCCCAAAACCATCATTTTTGGGTTTTTTTTCCATTTATGGACTTTCTAGGACATTTCGAGACACTGGAAACACCAGTGAACTGTCTGCCATCAACATTAACTCCACAGACTTTGCTGCTGCTGCTGGTGGTGGTATGGTTGTCTAATTTTTATGACAGGAAAACAAATTCTTTTAAATAAAAGCAAAAAGGAATAATAAAATTTATTGAGCCACAAGCTGAAGCTGGAAGATTCTCTCTTGTTGCATATGGGAACAGATTTACTTGGGAAGGGAGCTTACAGGAGCACACAGGGCTGTCCTCAGTTGCACATCTCCAGTTACTTTCATCTGGACTGTTCTTCATCCCCACTGGAAAAAGAAAGTCTCAAAGCCTTACCTGGACACACAAGCAATTCACTTTGAGAACCCATCGTCATCCAGTTCTGTTGTTCCTTTGATTTATTAATTATTTTTTTAGATGGATTAAATATTGAAAAGTTGACACCCCTGGAGACTGAAGTCCTCTGGTCATCAAGAAGAGAAGGATACCTTCCCCTTCCTCCTCATGCCCCTGCCTCAACCCAAAGGAGCAGCTCCAAAGGAGAGGATTAAGTTGTCCTCTTGTCCATGTGAGCCACCTGCCACCAGCAAAGTGCTGAGCTGAGGGGACCTGGACTGACCTCACCAAGACATCGTGGGACAACAGTCTCCCTCCCATTGACCTGGCTGTGTTAGACTGTCTCAGCTAGAGGAGGAAGCTTCTAGATCCAGTTACCAAAGCCCTGCACCACTCAACCAGCCCCAGGGCCTGGTTGTGTTCACCCCTCTCTGCACGCCGTGGAAGCCAAGTGTTCTGAATGTTGTCATGAGAGAGGGGATGGAGTTGGTTTGTAATGTGTTTCAGAGCCATGATATAAGTAGCCTTATTTTTAATGGTCATGCATACACTTAATTGTACATATGGAGGGGGAATAAACCATGATGCTGAGAGTGGTTGTTGCTTTGTTGGCAGGACAGTGGGGTTGGGTGAGAAGGTGCAGATGGTCCTCATGAGCAGCAGCCAGGCTGAGCTGTCAGGATTGCTGCCAGGGCTTGTTACACTGGGAAGTGGAATGTGTGGGTGTAGTGTCTTTTCCCAGCCGTGGGTGGCAGAGGTGCAGTGCAGACAGTGGTACCTGTGGGAAGTGTCTCAGTTTGCAACCAGAATCCCTCTCCCTTCATTCCCTGCAGTCCACATCCCCCTCGTGCCTCAGAGTCCCGGGTTGGCACAGGCACTTTGCTCTCCCTGCTGCAGTCTTGGACTCTTCATCAAGAAGCCAGAACAGATCTCATGTCCTCCAGGTGTTAATGTTGTTATTCTGATCTTCCCAGGAGCATTGTGTGATCTTCCCACATCCTTTGGTCACAGAGCAAGGAAGAGAAGCAAAGATGCTCCTGGGGGTATGAACAAAGAAGCAGGGATTAAGCCTTGCAGCAGAACTGGGGACAGATCCTGTCCTGATGGATCTGGTGCCTGTTTCTAGCATGACCATTCAAAGCCGGAAGGATGTGGGACACACCAAAATTGCTGGTGACTGCTGGACAGTCTTGTGCAGGGAGGAGAAGTGTGATGCTCAGCTCAGCTCAGCTCCAAGGGAGGAGTGGATGGCCCTCAGATGCTGTGTGCTGGCTCACTTCCATTATTTCTGCTGTGTCAGGGAAGCAAGAGTGAGGACAGGAGGAAAGGAGAGAGAAGAGAGCACACTGGCTTGTGTCCTGCTCAGAAGTGCTACCTGCAGGCCTCTGTTGTGTGAGTCACCCGAGTCACTGTGGCAGAAGAAAACAAAATTGGTTCCTTCTGCCTGATGGCAGCTGTCTGCCTCATCCCACTGAGCACTGGCTTCATTTCCATGTTGCTGCATTTTAAGAGGATTTGGTGGGGAGTGACAGAGCTGGGCTGTGCAGAGCATCCTTCCCATGCAGCCCTCTCCAAAGGCAGGGCTGCTGCCATGGTCCCTTGCTTCGCCCTTCCTGCCTCCCCTGGTTTGAGGGGTGGGTTTCCTCCAGCCTCTGCCTTGCTTTGCAATGCCTACTGATTTCTTTCAGAGCTGCCAGGGCTGCTGTTGTACCCCAGCTCTGTGCCACATAGCTGCTGTTGGCAGGTGACCTCATTCCTTCTCTCCCCCCCCACTTGAAGATCCTCTGTATTTTAAATTGAAATGGCTCTGACGAAGCTGAGATCTTAAAAGCAGAAGGAAAAAAGCAGCTGTTTTGAATGCTGTAAGGTTGCTCCCTGAATTCAACAGGGAAAGCTGTTCAACATCAGCAGCCTTTATTTTTTCGGGTTTCATTCTGTTTCAATCAAGATAAAATGCAAATTTGGTGTCTGGCCCTAATTAGAAACACAGCAGCTCATAAACACAAGTTCATGGCATTTTTTGTCTTTGTTTCTTTGTCACAAGAGGAAATGGTCCTTATTTTAATCCCTTTAATTTTCTTTCCTTCAGATAACTCTTCACAGTTGACACATTGTCACGTATAATTACTACTGTAATTTTGTTGGTTTTTTTTAAACCGCGCATGGTCAATATTTTTTTAATTATTTGCCTCCTCAACAAATGGTCCCTGTCAGGTTTTCACCTTTTCAGAGCTGGGGAGAGATTGAGTTTGGGAGAGATCTCCAGAGGTCTTTGGTCCAAACCCCTGCCTAGTGCAGAGCTTACTGAGAGTTGAGGAGATTGCTCCAGGCCTTGGAGATGTTCACAACTCAGCTGAGCAAGGACTGGAGATCTCCAAGTCCCTCTGGAAAACCTGTTCCAGTGCTTACCCCTTCTCCTTCTGAAAATTAGTTATGGATGGCAGGTGTTTAAAATCTTTTTTTCTCACTTTCTTCTTTTGAAAGAACAGGGTTACAAAGCCCTTGGCTGGAAGCTGCCCCAGAACAGTTTTGCCTCCAGTGTTCAGGTCCCTGCAAGAGGCATTGGGTGAGTCAGATTTTTCTTTTGGGAAAGGGAATTTAGAACCCTGCCTGGTCAACTAGGCTTTCATTAATTTTAAAGCATTTAATAGAAGAGTAGGAGGAACACGCCTCAGTGCTAAAAAGAAACCTGCTGCTGGAGGGAATCGAAAATGATGGTCAAGGGAAAATATAAATTAATACCAACATGTCAGGGCTTTTCAGCAGTGAGTGTGGCTGGCTGCTAATGCCAGGATTCAGCCCCAGTGCTGGAGCCTTGTTTGTTATTTTGTTTAACTAGGGAAGGTCATAATGACATCAGCGGATAATTGGGAAGGCAAATGTGACTCCTTCCTTGCTCCAAAGCCCTCTTTCCTTTCTCACTGGTTTTCTAGAGGCCAGAAACACCCAGCAAGGACCTGCGATGGTCCAGCACTGAAGGAGAGCTTTCCCTGTGGTGTTTACCTTGAAGAAATCATCTTGTGTGCCAGCAGTGCTGTTAACTCTGGCATCGTGATGAGGGGATTGCATCCTGCCTCCTGCCAGCCCTCACCATTGCCAGCAAAGATTTTTCCTTGAGGCCAAGCTTATGGGATGTTCCTTGCCTGATCCCCTTCCCCTCAGCAGTGTGGAGACCACATGCTGCACTTTGCCATGGGTGGAATATTCTTACAGAGAATCCACAGGAGATTGGGAACCGTCACCTGTTTTAAATGTTAAGGAGACAAGGGGTTTGGCTGGTGGAAAAGTGTACTTGAGACCATAGGAATCCATGAAACTGTAGCATAAGGACCAGAGCCCACATGTAGCTCGTGGAGAGGCATCTGTAGCCCTACAGTAATCCCCACAACCTTCTGGTAACCATCACCACATGGTTTGCTTTAATTTTGCTTCCAGAGCAAGCTGCAAATGGGTTCTTCAAGTAAGGTTTGTCTCATCTCTGCTCAGCTACAAGGCAGCATTTGGGTATTCTCAGTCTTCAAAGTCTTTATAAATGAATTAAAAAATGGTTGGTTGAGTTAAGGCAAAACAACTTCTCTGCTCTGTGTTTTAACCAGCCATTTGAGGTGAATAAGTCTTGCCAAAAAATTGTTTTAAGTCTCTCCATCTTAACTAGTACACCTTTAAATCTGTCACTGGCTGATGGCTGGCCATTGTAACTCAGCAGAGGCAGGATAACAACACTGAGCAACAGGGAAAATTGCTTGAGAGGGGGACAAAAACTGAATTTTTGGACATCTCTTAGACATAAACGAGAAAGAAAACTAAGCATGAACTTTCCTTGCCCAGTCTGGAGTGCAAGGGGAGGAGGTGGTTCCAGCTCTTCCAGGACTGCAGCAACTTGCAGGGCTCCCTGCTTCATGAAGCCTCAGGTGAAGGAGGGCTCCACACACGCATCACAGCCTCTTTAATCTGCCTGGAATAGCAGGAGTGCACACGTGGCTGCTACCACCAGTGGGCTGTGGTGGAAAATAGCTCATCAGGGAGTGAAGGGAAAAATCCATCTCATCTGTCACAGCTGCTTGCCCAAGACCTCTGATCCATGCAGAGAGAGACAGGTTAGTTTTATTCTTCTCCTAGTTCTGCCTTCCCTTGGTGGTATTGTCTCCCCAGTCTGTTTGGGGAGTTGATCTTGTCTGACTCCCAAAACTGGGGGGTGGGCACTTGCATGAGTAGCAGTGGGGTGTGAGCTCCATGAGCTGCTCTAACTTCTTCATCCTCCCTGAAATGCCCCCAGTGCCCCCACTCTTTTGAGGGCTGAGGAAAACACTGTCACTTAGCCTTACAAGATCCTTTCAGGCAGCCAAGGAAAATAATTTGGAGTTTTTCAGAAAAACTAACAAAGATAAAGGCACCTTAGGAGGTGTGAGTAATAGCATGTGACAGGTGAAACTGAGCCAGCAGCACAGGCTCGATGGGAGTCCCAAACCCCCAAGCACTCATTTGCCCTTGCAGCCCCAGGAGCTTTTATTTCATAAATTAGAATTGTTCATACAAAAGTTACCTCATCATAACCCCCTCGATATCAGGAGTTTCCCAGAGGGGGCTGGCAAACCCCATGGGGCTGTGGGGAGCCACGAGCACAGTGCTGGGCTCTGATGGACCGAGCCATGGAGTTGTGAAGGGACTGGGCCATCCCATGTGTCCCCTTCTCTGGACCCTGCTGAGAGGACAGTGGAAGATGAGCAACTCGTGCTGCAGGTATGATCTAATCCCGCCACCTGCCTCTCCATTCTGAAATGTGTGGAGTTGGGAAGAGAAAACGCTCAGCAGTTCTGATTTTGTCCTCAGGGGCCTTATTTAAACAACAAGTTTGTCTTGATTACGGTGCTTAATCTGACTTGTCAAAATCCCCATAAAACCATTTATGTGTTTAAGAGGGAAAACACACTCCTCTCATCCTCCTAGGTCTGAGCAGGAGCTGGTCTGAACCACCAGCCCAGCTGCTCCTGGGTTGTGTCAGAGGCACATGCTGGGTGTGCTGCCCCCAAAGACAAGCCCTCAACCCCCCACCCAGTGCCAGGGCTCAGCTACCGAGGGTGTTATTTTCCAGAGAGTCATTTTCTTTGTTTAATTGTTATGAAAACAATTATTAAAGAGCCAGCGGCTCTTTGCCGGTCCCGTGGCCACCGAAAAACATCCCGAAGCTGGCATTGATCTGCGGGGTGCCCGTGGCTTAGCGGGGCAGGGGGTGGTGAAGGCAAGCAAAGAGGGGCTGACCCTCGGAGCCAGCACAGCATCACGCTCGAACTGGTGCCAGACGGGGGTGAAAGGGGGCCAAAGCCCAGCAGACCGCGATGGATCAGCCCCGGGGAGGCCGGCGGGGACGCGAGCCAGCCCTCCCCAGGGCGGAGGTGATGGGGTGCAGGAGAGCTGATTGCCAAGGTCTCTGGATGGGCTGAGAAATGGTGGCTTTGTGTAGTTGCCAAAGGGGTTGGGAAGAGTTTGGAGCGCCGTGTCTTTTTAGTGGGATCTTAAGGAGCAGTTTATGTCTGGTGATAGTGGAGAAGATACCCCTGCATGTCCCAGCACACCCAGAGCAAGGGGGAGGAGGGGGCAGCATCGGGTACAACCTGTGGCCCCTTCTCTTCTGTTCAGTTTTTATCCCGTGCAAGATTAATGGGAACTCTTTGTCTTCTAACATGACTGTACCTTATGAATTCTCTGTCTCACCCTCATCCTTTAAATTATCCACGTAATAAAATATGTATTCAGTGATTTCAGGTCATAATTTGATCTGCTTAGGGAAGAAAAGAAATGATAGAGAAGGGTCGCTGGCATGCTCAGCTCTCTGCCATTTATCTTTATTTATCATCTTTTTTTTCCTAACAACCTGTATGCAGCCAAGCCATGGAAATTCCAGTACCTGTGTGCTGGTTCCTTGCAGGACAAGTGCCCTTTTAGGCTCCCCAGTTTGGCAGGACCTGCCAAGCTGCCCTGGCTGCTCCCAACACCAATCTGTTGGCAAAGGTGACATTTAGGATGGTCAAAGGGTCATCTCTGTAATTCCTGCCTTGCCCTCCTTACTTCTGAACTCAGTTTAATTCAGCTGTAAAATGGGCACAAATTTGCCTCCATGCAAACCCCACATACGTGGCTGCTGCAGGGAAGTGGCTCTGCAGGGATATAGAGCTGGGGTGGCACATGAAGCACCTGGCAAAGGCAGGGTGGCATGGCCTTCTCCTAAGGCAGAGATGTGGGGTTAAGGTTCCTGCCTTCGTGGAGCTGCTGTACAGCACTGGAGCTGCCAGAGTTTCATTTTAATACTAGATTTTAGGTCTGAACATGAGGTTTAATTATTTCACTACACTCCTGTGACATCTAAAAAGCCTTGTGCATGGCAATTGCAGTGCTAAAGGGCGTTTTGCACTTCAGAAAACCCCAGGAACCTGTGAGGCCCTCATGTTGCGGAGGGATACAGCAATTCCCGCTGGAGCTGGGAAGCTGCTTTTGCCCCATGGGGGTGGGAGAACGACGAGGAAGCAGAGCCAGCCCAGCAGTGTGGGGCCATCCCCAGAGCGGCGTGTTCCAGGCACAGGGCACCCCCAGGGTTCTCAGGGGGAGGAATAGGAGGCAGTGTGGCAGGGAGGAGAGGTGGCTTTGGCCTCTTTTGCACAGGGGGAAGGAGACCCTCCCTGCTTGTCTGCACTGAGTGAAGGATCGTGCCAAGAGCACATGATGCTTGTTTGCAGCAGAAGTCAGGATTGAAAATCCTTGCATTTGGTTTGGTCCTCAGAGCGACGTTGCCTGGAGGCCCCTTTTCCCTATGGCTGTTTTAGGAGCTGTTTGTCTGTCTGTGAGACTGCAGAGCCTCTCCTGACAGGATGCAAAGCCACTGGTTTCTGTGCAGTGGGCTGGGGAGGGGTCAGCACTGCTGCCTGTGGGGCAGGGATTTGGGGAAAGCTTCCAAAAGGAGTTTTTAGGGAGCTCCAGCACCACACGTGCTCCAAACCCCCAGAGGCTGTTTGTGTCTTGCCTGTGCTTTTAAGGGCTGTTTATTCCAGCGGTGGAGATGGTCTGCGTGGCTGGCACTGCTGATGGATGGGAAAGGAAGGGCTCCTCACACTGATGATGCTTTAATGATGATGAAGTGTTACCATCAGCATTGCTTACCCCAGACAGGTGGAGAGAGGGAGAAAAGCCAAATTGGTGTCACCTGCCCAGGCAAGGGACAGCTCCAGGCATTCCCAAGCAGCAAAGGGTGGCCTTGCTGCCACACCTTCTGCCGTGAGCAGTGGGACAGAGCGGGAGAAAAAGAGTGGAAGGGACATCCCAAAGCACCCCGTGTGATTTACAAAGCTGGGAACTGTCATGCTTTGCCAGAGTGTGAGAGGCTGGGCTTAGATAAACCCTCTTTTTAGGCTGGCCCTGGGAGCAGGGAAAGATTTCCAGCCTGCTTTGCAAGGAAGAACCTCAGCACACCAAAGGGGTCAGGTTGTGTTTTGCCAGGGGAGGAGATGGTCTATCCAATGCCAGCTCTCAGTCCCTGCCTGCCCAAATTCCCTGCTCCTGCCTGTCCCTGTGCTGCAGCTGCCACTAGTTGCTTTCCAAGTTTTCAGCATGTTTTGAGGCTGCAGGGTAACAGCACCCTGGCAAATGTGGCACCTCTCCCCACTCCACCCCTGTGGCCTCTGGTCTGGCCACCAGCCATCTCAGACAGGATGGAGAGGTATTTGGGGATGGATCTGAGCACAGGTTAGCAGCAAAGCAACTCATCCACCTATAAATCAGGGTGAAACAAAGACTGGATTCTTCCATAGGAGAACACCTCTATCTAAGGTGCTTTACAGCCTTTAGGGGCTGTTAGTGCAGAGATGCAGCTGATGCTCGGAAGGAGCAGCGAAATTGCTGCCAGCAGCACCCTGCAACCCAAGGAAGGGACTTGGCTTGGCCCCCACTTCCCCCCGCAGTAGTGACCAACCTCAGTTCTGCCTCAGGGGTGACTGTCTTCTCCTGGGGTTCTCCCAGGGATGCTTAAGGAGGGACTGGGGATGGGGAAGGGTGGACATGACCAACGCTTCCTGCCAGGAGCTGCCGCATGCTCTGTGCCTCTCCCAAGGAGGGATGTGTCTCCCTGCTCTCAGCTGCAAAACTTAAAGTGTCCATCCTTAAAATGTGAAATTAAAGAATCCATTTGGTTTCTCATGTGCTCCCAGTGATCCCCAAGCATGGGTTTATCAGATGTTTTCCAAAAAGTCTCCTGTCCTAATGAGTGTGGTATACAGGCATGTTGGCATAACCCACCTGCAGCAGTAGTTGGTCTTCACATTGATGCTGTACTATAATATTGATAATTATTATTCACATATAAAAATTAGACACTGTCTTGTCATTAAAAGACAAACATCCCCTGGCTTCACTGCAGGGCTGTTTGCTTCTCCCCAGCAAGGTCAAAGAAGGAGACACCCTCATGGGCAGCAGAGGGTGTAGCTGCATCTCCCACCGGAGCTCACCCGCATTTCCCACTGCTGGAGCGTCTCAGGGCCTTTCTCCAGACCCTGCACTTCTTTGCAGTTGGCTGGGGACAGGCTTTCCCTGCCCATCACCAGGAGAACTGGAGCCTTGGTGCTACCGACTGATAAAGCACCTGGGCTGTTTTGCTACAGAGCTCATGATGATTTTGTGGGGCTGTTTTTTGGCTCCACTGCCATTCTCCATGCTCCTGCCAGCAATCACCTTCAGTCAGCCATTGCATGATAGCACATAATTTGGGGGCTTTGTTTGGAGGGTTTATTGCTTTCCTGATTATAGTCAAACCTTTCTAATATCAGTTCTGGTTTACAGTGTGCTGCTCCCTCTTGCCATCCACAGACACACAGCCCTGTGTGTGCTGCAAGTCCCTGGTGTCAACCCCCCATGGCCCCATGCATCCCCAGGGTCTTGAGCATCCCATCCACAGCTCTGGATATCTCCCCGTGGCCCTGAGGAACTACATTGTGTCCCCAGACATCCGCCCTAGGACCCCAAGGATCCACCCAAGTCCTTAACAATCCCGCCTCCTTGGCCCTGAGCATCCACCCCAGGGCCCCAAGAACCCCTACATGGAGTTCTACCATGAGCATCTACCCTAATCCCTCACCCACAGCCCCAAGCATTGAGCATCCCCTCTCCATGGGACTGCAGTGCCTGGGATGCTGCCCTGCTCAAGATCAGCCCTGCAGGCTGGAGGCCTCTCTGGGGCTATCCAACCTTCCTGGGGTATCTGTGTGGGGAAGGCAGTGCCTGCCCTTGGCTATTAATTGAAATAGATGGAATCAGGGTGGATCAACATCCAATTCCTCGCCTGGGTGAACGGAGACACATGTTTAATTTCCTGGTAATTCGGGCGGGGAGCCCCGGAAGGGTCACCACTGGCAGGAGGGGCCACGCCCCGCACGGGAGAGCGTCTCCCGGGGCTGCTCCCCAGGGGAGAGGGGACAGGAGCCGTGTCCCAAACTGCTGCTGCAGAATTCCCATGGCCACACACCACAAGGGAAATAGTGAGGATGCTCATAGCCCAGGGATGCAGGTGGGCTCTGGCTGTGTTGCCATCCGGATTGTTTTGAGGACTGTACTGGGAAGGGAGGGATGGAAACACAGCTGGGCACGCCCCCAAATGGGACTAACAGGGAAGGGGTCCTAAGGGTTTCAGGCCAGTCCAGAAGGAACTCTCGTTCACTGGAGAATGCTTTTCCCTAATATTGCACCTCTGTGGTGTCCCTGAGACTCAATTCCCACTGGCATCTGTGCTTGGGAAGCACTGAGGGTGCCTGTGCTATGTGGGTGGTTGTGGCCCAAAGTCCCAAAGAGCTGAAAACGGCACAAGCAAAACAGAGGGAGAAAAGAAATTTGAAATGATCTCCCCACTGCCTTTTTCTAAATTAAGATCTCTAGTTCTTCCCAGTGTGGCCCCCAGGGACCTCTTCAGGCCATCCATGCCTTATGTAAGCCACATGCTCTTCCCTCCAGAGGCATCCCTTGGAAAAACTTCTTGTGTTGGCTACAAAACAAGTGAGTTCCCCTTTTTTGGGGTGTTATTTTGCTCTGAGTACATTTAAGAGCAAGGGATTTTGTGTGTCACTCCTCAGCATCACCATGGCTTTCACTAAGGACTCTCTTAGGCAGGGGTAACAACTTTGGGCTCTGCTTGACCCTGCTTTTCCCTTGCACCATCACTACATGGAAATTAAAACACACAGGTTTTGCAACCAGCCACTCTGCTCCCAGAGAGACTTGGGTGAGAGACTTCTCCTTGGGGCGTGGCCACAGTCAAAACACCATGAATTTCAGGGATGCTGCCCTTGTGACTTGCAAGCCTGTTGTCATGGCTGGAATATGAAGAAGGGTAATGACCTCTCCTCCAGCTGGAGAAACCAGGAAGGCCTGGTCAGCTATTTCAATCTGTTGCTTGCATGTGGCTTCCTGGATTTTATCCATCAGCAGGATCCCAGAACATGATTTTTGTCATGCTGGTCCATCTGTAAATCCAAAGGTGAAATATTTCATTTCCAACTCAGGCTTTTGCATGATAGTGAGGAAAGTTGCCTGTCACTTCACTGGAGGCACCTGTTCAGTGCAGGTCAACCAGGTTTAGTTCTCTCTGATGTTTGAGGCCATCCAAAAATTACTGCCTGCTTCCTGGGAGCTGTGGATTTCACCCCATGTAGATGTCTGTGTGTGTAGGTGGAGGTATAGGACTCCCTATACATCTAAGTGGGCACTTAGCTACAGAGCTGAACATCTCATCATTAATGGCCTTTACACCTCTCAGTGAGCTTCCACTGCATGGAGGTAGGAGGTAGCTTAGGCAATTTACCCAAAGTGGTATGGGGAAATTGGGAAATGAAATCATATCTCCAGAGTTGTGAATACATTTAGGGCCATCTTGTTCCTGTGACTAAGGAAGGTCTGTTTTAACATGCCAGGATGGGAGTCTCGCAGCTGAGGGAGCAGCTTGCCAGGAAAATGTTGGAGCCACCTGTCTGAAGCTGCATGCAGACACAGACAGAACTGCTCTTCTAAACTTTGGGGGGAAAAATACTTTCTACCATCAACAACGCTACTCACTGTTAGGCAAAAACCTTTTGGAGCCTCATTACTTTGAATATTCATGTAGGTTCTGATGTTAAAAGGAATTAGAGTATTCCAAATATACTAAAATACAAGATTTTGACCTCACCGGCACTTTTCCTGCATTATTTTGGCCAAGTGATGGTAATATGGTTGCATTTGTCATGAATTGAGAAATGGCTTCAGTGGCTCTCAACCTGCAAGGAAAGAATTCCATTGAAAATCCCTCCCAGCTGTGTTTGAGGCAGTGACCCCTGGAGGCTCATTTCACACGTGTTTGGTGAGGTTGGTCTCTGGCTGTAGAGGAGCACTGGAGAGTGCTTATTTCAGGTCCTTTTAAGCAATTTCAGTAAGGATGGGTGTAAAAATGCCTGCTGTCAGCTTGGCTGTTTATCTTTCCACTTCCCCAAGGTTCAACAGCTGTTTAAAGGCAACATATAATGCCAATATGGTTCTTTCTCCATTCTGCTTGGAAGGGGAGCTGTGTGTGACCCTCAGCAGGAGAGTCCTCAGCCTTCCCACTGAGGCTGTGGCTGCTGCCCTCTCCTCCCCAAGTAGCTCCGTTTCCCTGCCCAGAAATGATGTGGGATTGATACTCTGATGTCCCAAGTGAGTAAGAAATCCCCCCCAGACCACTGACTGTTAATTAACCTTTGCAGAGGATGCCGTCAGAAGCCAAACCTGTGGGTTCTGCCCACGCTTCTTGTCTGGAGTTATACAGTCCAAGAATGGTTAGGGTTGGAAAGGACCTTCAAAGATCACCTAGTCCAACCCCCTACCATGGGCAGGAACACCTTCCAGTAGACCAGGTTGCTCCAAGTCTCATCCAGTCTGGTCTTGAACACTTCCAGGGATGGCCAGCCACAGTCTCTCTGCGCAACCTGTGCCAGGGCCTCACTACCCTCACAGGGAAGAATTTCTTCCCAATATCCCATTTAACCCTGTCCTCTGGCAGTGTGAAGCCATTGCCCCTTGTCCTGTCACTCCATGCCCTTGTGCAAAGTCCTTTTCCAGCTCTCTCATAGCCCCTTTAGGTACAGGAAGGTGCTCTGAGATCTCCCTGGAGCCTTCTCTTCTCCAGGCTGAACGCCCACAGCTCTCCCACCCTTCCCTCATAGCAGAGGGATTCCAGCACTCTGACCATTTCTGCGCCCACATATTTTGCTTTCAGAGCTCAGGAAGGCTGAGGCCAAACTCAGTTGGCTCTCACTTTTTTGGGGCATCCCATTTTACCCTCCTTCCCGCCTCCCCTTTCCCCCTTCTGCTCTTTCCCCGGCGGCGGGCGGCGCGGGGGCAGTCGGGGGGCGGTGGGAGGCGATGCGGCGGTGCCGCCCGGGTTTGCGGGTGGGATTTTCCTCCCGCCTCTGCCCACTAGGCGGCTGCGTGCGGGAGCGCCCGGAGCGGGGAGCGGAGAACAGGGGAGAGCAAGGGGAAAAAAAACAGGGAGGGAAGAAAAAAAAAAAAAAAAAAAAAAAAAAAGGAAGCTGCTGAAATTTAAGGAGAGGAGGGAGCGGCAGCGAGGCAGTCCCGGGGTCGCTCCTCTTGGCCGCAGCAGCCAGCGGGGCTGCCGGCGCCAGGCAGGGCGCCAGGCCGAGCCTGGGCACCCGCGGAGCGGGGCCGCCCCAAGAGCATCCCGGAGGCGGCAGGAGGAGCCGGCCCGGCCCGGCCCGGTGAGTGTCCTCAGCACCGCGGACAGCTCTGTGCCCCGCGTTCCACCCCCGAGCTGCGCGCTGTGCCCTCCGGACTCCGCGCCCTGAGCTCCGCGCTCTGCGATGCTGAGCTCCGCGCTCCCGTCTCTGAGCTCTGTGCTCCCGTCTCTGAGTTCCGCGCTCTGCGATGCTGAGCTCTGAGCTCCGCGGTCCCGTCTCTGAGCTCCGAGCTCTGCAATGGTGAGCTCCGCGCTCCGTCTCTGCGCTCCGCGCTCCATCCCTGAGCTCTGCGCTCCGTCCCTGAGCTCCCGTTTCTGAGCTCCGCGCTCCGTCTCTGAGGTTCGCGCTCCCATCTCTGAACTCCGCGCTCCGTCTCTGAGCTCCGCAGCTCCGCGCCGCTCTGCCCCGCTCCCCGCGCTCCGCTCCCCCGCGCATCCCGGCCCCGGCCGCCTGTGCTCCGAGCTCCGTGTGTGTCCCCCCTCCCCTCTCCCACGGCCGGGCAGGAGGCGCGGAGGGAAGCGGCGGTGGGAAGGAATTCGCGCATCCCCCGCCGCGGTGCGGCGTCTCGCCGGCCCGGCTGCGGGCGGCTGTGCGAGGGAAGGGGGAGATGAGTTGGTTATTTTTGGGGGGTTGGTAAAGGCTGCCTGCACTTTCTGCAAGTTCCTTTTGTGGCTGGATTGAGGTTAAAGAAATTTGGCTCTTGGCACCTGCGTCACAGGGAGACAGTTCGTGGAGGGAGGAGGCTCCTTGCTGCATCCTCGCAGGCTGCGCTGGGGGGGCTCATTCACACCCTCTCCCCGTCAAACCCAGGCTCCCTCTCTCCTTCTCACCCTGCTCCCTCCCTTCTCCTGCCCACGGCTCCCACTCCCCGCAGCATCCCCAACTCCGGGCGCCGGGAACAAGCCTGAGCAGCCTTTCCCTCCCTCCCGCACCGGCTGCCGCCTGCCCGTGGATGCTGTGACGGACGCGAAGCCCACCCAGGCTCTGCTGAGCCTTACCCCCGGCCTTCTGCTTCAATTCACCAAAGTTTGAACGGGGTTTTTGCCTCCTTTCGAGCAGCGACGGTGCCTCTCTGTAGGAGAGCTGACCCCTGGAAGGGGCCATCGGGGAGCTTTGGGCTGAAAGATGCTCCCTGAGCCTGCACTGAGCTGCGACTTTGAAAGCCGAGGAGCGGAGCGCTCGCTTGGCGAGGTCACCGCTGGCGGAGGGGTGGCCGAGCATCTGGAGGAAGGGACGGCGAGGGTGTGTCTGAGGAACACATTAATTAGGCGTGCTTCATTAGCGGTTACCTGTTACGGCTCCTGGCACAGTCCATGTATCCGGAGAGGAGAAGGAGGCTGAGCCCAGCTGGGGGGAGTGTCAAGGGGTTCGCCGAGGGGCTGCGGAGCATCGCTGTATCCTGCACTCCCGGCTGGAAGTGGGGAGCGCCTCGCCGCTGTAAGCTCCTGCCCGTGTGTCGGCTGGGCAAGCGAGACCAGACATCCCCTCCTGCGGTGGCACGGGGGTCTCAAGGAAGGGTCAGATTTGGGGATCACTTTCTGCTGACTGCACCCCTGTGGCTGCCCCCTTCACCTCACCCCCGTGGGACGTGTCTGCCGGCAGGGAAACTGCGGCGCGGGGAACGGGCAGGAGGAGGAGGCTGGGCAGGCAGGCAGAGGGGGCAGAGGAGTTTTTCCCGCACCTTTGGTGGAGCATGAACCCGGCTGTTTATTTGACTCTCAGGTCTGTGCTCACAGTGATGGTGGGACGGACGGGATGCTGGACAGGCTGGGTCGGTGGGAGAGAGGGGCCACAGAGCACCCCCAGGAGGAGCAGGTCCTTCCTCCATGTACCTGAGCAGCAAGAGGTGGTGACTCCTCAGGAGCTGGGGCTTTTACTGAGGCCACGGGTAAGGCTGAGCTGAGCCCCGGGGTGGAGGGGATCCGTATGGAGATCCATACTGCCAGGACTGGAAAAAACAGTGCTGGTTGCTGGGGTTCATTCTGCTGGCCCCGGAAAGGGATTTGACTGTAAATGCTGGCAAACCAAGGATGAAGAGGTTTGTTTCTGGGCTGAGGTTGAGGGTTCCTCTGGGCTCAGCTCCTGGCAAGTGAGGTGGCTTTGCAAGCAGGGAAAGGCTGGGCTCCCCATGTCCGTGAGGCTGCTTGTGGCATGCAGGGATCTCAAACCAGCCCCCTGGAGAACTCCCTGCTCTGCCCTTCGCCCCAAAGCTGCTCAGAGGGTCTCATCAGGTGGCTTTGAGCATCAGCAAGGTGAGGCTGCAGGGAGGGTTTGTCACTGTGGGGCAGCAGCTATGGATCTCTTACTGCTCCCCAGGTTGTGATGCACCAGGCTCCTCAATCTCGCTAAAACAGCTCAAAAACTGTGTTCAGAAGCAGAAACAAATCCTGGGGGATCCCTTCCCTGACAAAGCTGCAGTTCTGACTGCCAACAGCTTCATCTGCAGCTCTTGGAGGGTAACGGGCACCCAAATCTCCCGGGCTGGAGTGGTGCAGGGTGTCTGTGGGGCTCCCAGCCCTCTCCCTGCTCCCATTCATCTAGTCAGAGCCCGTAGCAAATGCATTAAATGCTGAGAAAAATGCTAATTAGCAAGTACAAGCATGCAGGGTGTAAAGTAGATGTTTAACCATATTATATAAACAAACATAAAGGAGCCATAAATTAGGCGGGGGAAGAAGTCGATTCATCGATGGAACTGCCCAGGCAGAAGAGATAAAGGCAGCGTGAGGCAGCTGAGAGACGGGGACACGATGTGGCTGGCGCCTGTAATCCTCTCTCCTTTTAATTGCGCCTGTAATGAGAAACAAAATGTCAATGTCGTTAGATGCTGCTTCCATCGATGAGGTGGTCCCAGCCAGGGGAGCTGCATCCTACAGCCAGGGTTAAAATTCAGTGAGGGTGAAGTCTGGGACTGCTCGGGTCCTCTCAGCCCTTGGGTACTCATCCAGAAACCCAGTTTGCTGGTTGGAGTTACTGGGAGGTGGCTGCTAAATCGAATGATGCCATTAAATGATTAAAGCTCGAGGTCTCTACAGGACCTCTTTGTTCCTGGTCTTCCACAACCCACCCTTGCTGTATGAGAAATAAGGGATCAGAAAGGACAGGGATAGGAAATTATGAAATAAAATAGAAAATATGAGGCAGGTTTGGTGGGTGCCGTTTGCCTGTCCCTTGGTCTGGAAGGGATTCTCCCCTCAGCACACTCCCACATCTCACAAGGCAGGTCCAGCCTCCTTTACAGATGTGCCTGGAATGAATCCTGGATGCCCAGCACCATTTCAGCTGAGCTTTAGTTAAAGATTGTCCCCAAGGGGAGCTGCTTCAGCTGGGTTCCATGGGGACTGAAAGGGCCTCTCCCCTCCACCTCTCCCCGGTATCTCCTGGCCAAAGGAGGGGGTCAGAGTGTGGGAGAGTGAGATGCTTCCCCCTGGGGCAGCAGCATCCCTGTGCTGATTAACTGGTGATGGTATTCCCTGGAATAGCCCCGAAGGTTGCAGTAGTTGGACTGATCCAGCCCAGGGGTGGGCAGCTGGAACTGGGAGCTGCCTCGGCACTGCCTGCTGAGACATCCCATTCCCACTCACCACTCAGCCCCCAGATCTGCTTGGGGAGTTTTCCAACTGAATTAACGTTCAAAGGAACATCCTTCTTTGCCAAAATCTCAGCACCAAACCTCCCATCCACAGGCTGCCATGGGGTGCTAGGAGCCCCTCTCCTCCTCTGCCTTCCTATTTCCCTCAGCGTGTCCTCTTCATCTCAGAGCTTGATTTTATTTTCCCTTTATAATTACCCATCACAATTTGTCCCTGAAGCTCCTTGATGAGCCCCAGGTAATTGTTTGGTTCTCCCCCCCTCCCCCCTGGTTTTCCTTGATGTTTGCAATGTCAAAACCTGGTATTTCCATCATTTCCTCCCAGTAAAGCAGGAGCCCTGACAAGGAGCAGGCAGCGAAGCCGGCAGCTGCCTCGCCTGTCTCTGGGCTTCCACCAGCTGCCTTCAGCTTTTAATAAGCCACCATGGCTGCTTACAACCTGCTGGCATGTAGGCATCCCAGTTGGCAGAGGTTTGGAAAAGGTGGGGCAGGTGAAGGTACCATGGCTGTGGGCTGTCACACATCCCCTCTCCTCTTCCCCACGGATGTGGGATTTGGTACCCCATGGCTGTTTGCTGACAGATTTGCTGGTGGAGTGGAAATCCCAGGGACACTAAATCCTCTCCCTGCAGTCTGTGGGGTGTTTAGGGGTAGGGAGAAGACCCACAGCAGAGGGGGTATGGGCTCACTAAGGTCCCTGTCTCTAAGAGGTCTGGTGAGGAAAGATCTTGGCCTGAACATTTTTCTTCT
Organism: Formicarius rufipectus; assembly: GCA_013399695.1. Taxonomy (NCBI): domain Eukaryota; kingdom Metazoa; phylum Chordata; class Aves; order Passeriformes; family Formicariidae; genus Formicarius; species Formicarius rufipectus. The sequence continues at coordinate 47,188 of VXAU01003931.1, read as the reverse complement.
GAGCTGTTTTTGAGGGCAGCATGACCCAGGACATTCTAGAACCCATCCCAGACACCACCTCCCACCCCTCTTTGCTCCTTTCTAGGATTTTTTCCTAAATAAAGGCATTATTGGTAGGCATTTCTACCTGCCATGTCTTTCCCCAGGGTGGGCAGAGCCCCAGCACTTGTCTTCCCCAGCAAGCCACCATGGGAGGACAAGGTTTGCTAGCATGTGGTGAAAATTAAGTGCTTGTAGCTACTGCAAGTGTAGGAATGTCCTTTGGTGATGGCAGTTCTCCAGGAAGGAGGTCTGGTGGAGGTGAGGGGTTGTCTGTCTCCTGTCCCTCCTCTCCTGAGAGGCCTCACAGGAAGGGGAAGTTATTTCAGCTCTCTGGGCAATTCCCCAGGGCAATTCCCTCCTCACTCATTTGGGAAGAAGATCCCACTTGAGACCCTGCAGGGCTGAGGACTGGAGATGGGGCTGGAGAGTTGCCTGAGGAGCAGAGATGCTCCAGTGGGTGCTGGCTCTCCCTCTGAAGTGCAAATATCCTCCCTGGAGGAACAAAACCAGCCTTGCCCTGCCTGCTGGGCATCCTGGGATGTGTGGCAATGTCCCAGGGGAAGGCTGCTCCGTTTGCATTAGCTGGAGCACACGACTGGCTGGTGGAATTGCTGTTCCCTGGCCCGGATGCCTGGGATTTGCAAATTGATTGCTGAGTCGCTACCGATGCGTTTGGGCCACGCTGGGCTGGGCAGCACTGGGAGGTGGGCGCTGGGGGACAGCACAAGAAACGCTGGGCTTTGGCTTTCCCAGCTCATGGGAAGCACGGAAAGTGCCCACCGAGCTCTGCCTGCGCCAAGCCCTGCCCACATGGCGCTGGAGCCGTGTGGTGGGTGCAGGATGGATGAGCTGCAGGAGGAGCAGAGCCTGAGTCACACAGCCCCTCGTGGTCCCCACCCTTGGAGCTCAACGCCCACCGCTGTGTTCCCAGAGCATAATCTCCAAGTGGGAAATGTTTCCTGCTGACTCTCTTGAGCTATTTCTCTGATGGCTTCCTTCATTTTGGCTGAAATTATGTTAGTCAGCAGAGATCACCAAAAACGTGGGTTCCTAAAGTGTATTGTTTGTTTTCCTTCTTTTTTGGGTGGATGAGTCCTGTAATCCCCACGGGGTTCTGCAACCTTGTCTGGCTGAGCACTAGAGATGGGAACAGGTCCTCTGGATGGAGCACATCCATGTCCCTGCTAAGTAACATAGGCACAAGCTGGGAGCAACACCGGAGGCGATTTCAGCTGCTCCCACCACGGACAGCTCAGCTTCCCCATGGAGAGAGTGCAGCTGGTAATTAAAACACAGATTGATTTGCTTCGATCTGGTCGTTATCCCTTGGGCAAGTGAGGGGAACACTCCGGCACTATCAGGACATGATTTTTTTTGTGGGAGATCAGTGCCCTGCCTGCTCCTGCCTGGCTCTGTCTGTCCCTTGCCCATGGCTCCTCATGTCATGCCTGTGTTGCTTCTACTTGCGTGGAGACTTAAAAGAATATCCTTCTGCAAAGCATCAGCATTAAAGTTGTCTTTAATTACACAGTTAATTTATTATGGAGCAGTAGTAACAATGTAAACCAGGCAAACGGTGGTGAGATAGCACACCGAGAACTGCCTCATTTAGTAAATAATTTCAACTTCAGTAATTATTTCCTGCAAGGGGGACGATGCGGGAGCACCCTGGGGACTCTCCTGGCCGCAGGAGGGATGAACCGGTCCTGTAATGCCTCATTAATTTACTCCGCGCTGTCGTTGCCTCTCCCCCACATGTGCCAGACATGCACCCCAGGATGAACGACGGGGTCCCAGTGGGTGCTTTTTGGTGCTGCCCATGGGTGCCACTGGCTCCAGCCCGGCAGCATTCCTGGGCAGAGACCGGTTGGTTTTCCTTCGGGTTGTTTTTTGGGGTTTTTACCTCCCCGATTTTAACCCATCTGCCTGTCATGTTCTTAAGGCAGCTGCCCAGTTTGCAGTAGGAAACATGGTTTAGATGGAGCTGCTTCGTTTCTGTCTTCCCCCCTTGTCCTCCTCTCCAGCTCATCCTGCTTCCCCTCCTCCGCTGGCTCCGTCCCCGTCTCCCCCGCCCCTCCCCGGGTTCGCCCACACGCTCTTCCCCACTCCGACCTTTTGTTTCCCCCCGGGGCTTCATTTAAAGGCGCTATTGATGCCCTCAGGCGCTAATATGAAGAGAGTCTCTCTCCGGCTGCCCGCCGCAGATGGGGACCTCGGCTCAATCCACGTCCTGTTCTCCACCGGCGAATAACAATGAACTCGGACGCCACAGAGACACGGAGAAAGAGCCGCTCTGTGCTCTGGGAGACAGCCCTGTCCCCAGGGCCAAAATAACTCCACTTGTTTTATTTATCAACTCCGGGGGGACGGGCAGTGAGTGGCATACAGATGTTGCCACAGCTGGCTCTGCCAGCCCGACGTGCCTGGGACCGGTCCCACAGCGGGGTCCTGTGTGGAGAGGGGGGATCTCTGCAGTGTCTGGGTCTCAGCATCCCATCCAGAGCTGGAAAAACCCTGGGGGTGTTCTCAAACAAAAACACGATTTGGGCTGTGGGCACCTATTCAGTCAAGCCCCAGGGAGTCTCCAGTTGTCAGTATCTGCCATGAATTTCCACCCTCGCCTGGGCTGGTACCCTCGTGAAGCTCACACAGCACCTGGGACAGCTCAGTATTTACCCAGCAGCTCCAGAGCTTCCAAGAGTGAAGAAAGTCCTTCTTCATCGTTTGAGCACACACACAAAATGAAATGGTGATATCAGCTGAGCTGATTTTTCCCCATCCCCTGCTCCCTCCCCTGCTTCCTCCTGCATGCACTGAAGCTCCTTCCCTCCTGCTCCTCACTCCCTGCGCTCCCACGAGTGAATTGGATTAGTCACCTTCTTAATTAACTGTGCCGGTGTGAGCTCTATTAGGTATTAAATGTTTGTCACAATCCAATTTAAAAAATCCATCCCAACAGGGCAGGGTTTGGGAAGCACTGAGGGGGTTGCACTCTCACGGGGAGGGCTTGGAGGGTGAAGACAAGTGGGACTGGGGTGGCTGGGTGGAATAACACCACCACCTCCCCTCCACTCACCTCCCCAATTCCTGGATACCCCAGAGGCTTGTTTTGCCTTTGGAAAAGGTCATCCTTGCTCTTTCAGGAAGGAAGGGGTAAACACAAAGCTGGCACCCCAAGGAGAAGCAAGGTTGTCCGCACGTCAGCCCCAAGCACTCCCTGAGCCAATGTGCATTGAAAGTCAGGATGGAGCTGGGTGAAAATCCATGACTGAGCTGTGATATGCAGGCTCTGCCCAGCAGCAGGGTGCCTGGAAGCATCAGTAAGGCTGAGCTGGGCAAAGCCAGCCTTTTGAGGGGGTTAAAGGCTGCCTTGTTGATGTGCAGGCTGGATGCTGTCGGGAGGGAGATGCCATCAGCATCCTCAGCAGCGAAGGCAGGGTTTGTTTTGAATGAATGCCCACACTGGGAATGAATGAGGTTTAGCTCCTGCTTTGAAACCAACCCAGCTCCTGAGGATGGGCACAGAGCATCCTGCTGCAATCCTCCCATGGTCCAGCTCCCTGTCAGGGCCATGTGTCCCACGGGAGATGTCCCAGGCTCCTCACCCCATTGGGTGCCTTCATCACCCCTCAGCTCTTTTATCTTTTCCTCTGTCTTCTGGAGCATTTCTGAGTCATAGCAAACTTTCACCTCTTGTCTTATTTTCCCTTAATAGCCTCAGCAGAAGGAGTTTATTAAAGCCTGATGGAAACTCTGAATTCATTACGACTCCTTATGCTCGGTCACACAGCGCTTTGCTGGCTCCCTCGGGTCAGGGCTCTGGTAGTTTATAAGAGCCCTATGGAGCACTTGGGCTGGTTTCTTCCTGGCCCAGATTATTATTTATCATTTTTATGTCTTTGTTAATTATGTATCATTAATTATTTATTGCTGTAATTGAATTTGTTTTCTCCCCGCACCAAACAGCGAGGCTCGCTGGGCTCCCATCGCCCTGTGTGTGTTTTTCTGTAGAGGAGGTGAACCACTGACTGGCCAGGTGGGCAGAGCATCACTTTGCACAGTAAATTCTATGTCATTCAGCATTTTCAGTCTAAAAAAAGGCTCCTGAGTGAACCCTGCAGGTACCGGAGGGGGTCATGGTGTGTATCCATGGCCACACCTCACCCACCCTGATGCATTCCAGGAGGGGAGACCACAGTGGGGAGTATCATATTTGTGGCAGTGGCAAAAAGCTTAATCCCTTTAAATTTCTCCATATCGATTGTGGCTTTACAGCTAAATCACTCACTGCAGCAGCACATGAGTTTCCCCATCACAGGTGCATTAGTGGCCCGTGGGACTCCAGCCATCACACAGCAGCACCTCACCTGCTGTCCCATCCACGGCACTCTGGCAGTGCCCAAGCATCCTGAATTTCCAGCCTGGAAAGGGAACTCTTGGGCAGACCCAGGGCAGAGAAGCAGGATGCAGTGGATGCCAACTGCAGGTGCCAATGCACTGGGGCACTTCCCTGGGGAAGCAGCTGGAGGGGGTTTGTCACCCATGGGGGCAGCATGGAAGAGGACTGGTGGATTTATGGGTGCCTTGTATCATGTATCTGCTTCAGGTGTCACCTCTCACATCCAGGAGGGAGGTCCCTCCTGCCTCCACTCTGAGAGGGTCCCCAAACCACACCCTCCTCACCAGGATGGAGGGCTGTGGTAGGGGATAACAGGGATTTTGGAGCTGCTATTGATTCCCAGAGCAAAGAATCCACTGCTCTGGAGGATATTTTGTTCCAGCAATCAATGGAAATGTGTTTATCGGGAAACCGTGTTTGACCTGGACAAGTGTTTTACTGATGTAAACAAAGCTGAGGAGAGGGACAGAGGTGGGGGGAGAAGATAAGGAGAGTTGGGAGAGGAGAGGCAGACATGGGAAAAACAAGGTGAAGATGAAAGGGGTTAAAGATAAGGAGAGATCCTGCCCTTCCCTGTTGAAGAAAGCAGGAATAGGAGTACGCACCCACCCTGTGCTTTGCACACCCCGTTAGTGGTGCACAGGGTCTGCCAGGTACTGCTGGGCAGGGGGACATCACTGCCTGTCCTGGTGGGATATCTCCAGGTGAGCAGGGGGACATCGCTCCCTGCCCCAGTGACATGTCTCCAGCCCATCCAGGGAACTCCTCAGGGAGCAGAAAGTTGGTTTCCTTAAATTAGCAAAAGTGCAGGCAGGGGAAGGAGCGAGGAGGGCAGGTTTCCATGGAAATGGCAGCTGGCAGGAGAGGTGGCGAAGGCAGAGCAGGCAGCCTGAGCCCTGGCAGGGGTGATGCTCTACCCTGGCCCTCATACCCAAGGGAGGGCTGCTCCCTGCAGTCTTAGGGTTTTAATTGGAGCAGAAATTAATCTCGGCATGATGGAGACGTGCTTATCCCTGATGCTTCGATAACAGATCTTTTCTTCTTCCTCCATAGCTTCATTTATGCTATAAGATCCTCAGGAATGGCAAGAAGCAAATGCCCAGCCTCGAAACGTTGGGCTGGGAATGAGAGGAGGCAGCAGGATTGGAAAAAAAAGAGCAGTTTCAAATGTCAGGGGAATTGGTGTGATGAGGATGTGGTTAGCAGAGGGCAGCCAGGCCAGCAGGTTAATGTGCCTGCCCTTTGCAGAATGAACTGGGGAACATTTAATGACTCTAAATAGCGAGGGCTTGGGTTTTACATCTGCTCTTAAAAATGCCTGTTAAATCCCAGGCGATCTCTCACTCATCCATACCTCAGGTCCATGTTTCAGGTAGGGATAGTGCTGTCTTTCAGTCCTGCCCTTGCACATCCCCTTTGTATCCCAGAGTATCTAGAGGAGAAATCCTCATATGGGATCCCACAAGGGCAGAGCAAGATCCAGCTGGGTAAAACTGGTTTCTAGCATCACCCAGGTGTTGTGCATGTGGGTCCTGCACTAGCAGCAGGATGAACATCCCAGTAAGCATCGCTTGGGAGCTGGGAGAGAACCTCTTCTCCTCTGCCCCAGGCCGGGTAAAGCAGAGCAGAGATGGAGCTGGTCGTGCCACAGAGAAGAATAAGGCATTATCCTGGGTTGGCACACAGCTGGAGGAGGGGACGTGTGTGCCATCGCTGCATCCCACACGTCTGTGTGGTGCTGCTGGAAGGAGCACTCGTGCCCAGGGCCTGTGCAGCCTGGCTGGGTGCAGGGGGGATTCAGCAGCCCATTCAGCAGCCCATGCAAACCCGGGCCCAGCACCACTGCCAGGCTCTTCTCCCAGATTCAGCAGGATTTGAGGCAGGGTGGTGATGCCACCACCATGTGCAGTCAGGGACCACGTTGCAGAGCAGTGGAGAACCTGCCCTCCTCCCCCGGAGCTGGTCCTCACCCCACAGTGCTGATTTGTAGCCATCCAGCCCCGTGTGGAAGGATCCCACTCACACCACCCGTGGGAAGGGGACATCCCAAACCACATGCAGATGGTGCTGGCACACACATCTCCCCTGTGCTGTGGCACACAGCCCTTGTCAGCCTGGCCCCGATGGCTTTTTAACAAGTCACTGCCTGACATGAGGCCACTGAGCACAGCGGGTTGGCACCCGTCACTTTTATTTCCAAGCCCCCAGGAGTTTGGGTTCCACTGTGCCCAGTGCAGACAGACCTCTCGTTGAATTCGGACACGTGGTCCAACCCATCCAACCAGTGGGACAGTCCTCTCAAGGCTGGGACAAGGAGGGAGGGGCCCCAAATTGTGTCCCAGAGGCAGAGGGAGCTGGGGCAGGCAGCACATCACTGCTCACGTCTGGGCTGCTCCTGCTCCTGCCGGGGAGGAGCTGCTGGCAGTCAGTCCAGCAGGGGCTCCCTTCCTCCGAAAATCAGTGTATCTGGGGAGTGCCCTGCTGCGGAAACCAGTGGGATCCATCATTACCTGCTCAGTACCAATGCTGCCATCATATTAAACAGGACACCGAGGGAATTAGAACAGACCTAAATCTCCAGGGTACAAATTGACCCATTAGCTGATGCCAGGCTGGGGATGCTTTCTTCAAACTTATTTTCACTGTCAAGTACTTCTTGCACATGAAGCTCCACTCACTCTACTCACTGGGGGGAAATCTCAGTTTGGTTTCTAAAGAAAGGTACGGGCTGCGACCACCCCAGTTCGTCTGTGCTGGCTCCCACAGCATCCCACCCACAGCCAGAAAGCACCTTCCGGGAGGGAATCTGCCTTCCTGACCCCAGGCAATTAGTATTTGCCTCTCACCCCGATGCACTGGGGTCTTTTATCCCCTCTAAGCTTTTATCCTCTCTTGTTATCCCCTTTGGTGTCTAATCCTCCCTCAAATCCTGCTAAGCTGCTGACGTGGCCATGCCCAGACTCTGCCAGCCATCCAGGGATAAGTCCTGCATCCGAGGGTGGGATATTTGGGATGCTATGGACCATAACCACAGCAGACTCAGGAGGGAGTACCAGCCATCCTTATTAAGTAAAAAAATTGGGGTGAAGAATCAGCTTTTTGGGGGTATTTCCTCCCAAATCCTGCAGACACTTAGAGCAGTACATTCCCCATCGCTTGACCTTGATAAAAGCACTCACTCCAGAAGTGCCAATGCAGTTCATTGCTGGTTTGGGCTCCACTCCAAATTGTGGGGTTCCCTTGGGCTTGGTGGGTGATGGGACAAGGGACACTCCAAGGGACCTTCAGGTCTTTCTCCATCTCCTCCGGGGCTTTGCAGAGGACAAAGCTCTCGGCTCCCTGCTCTCCCTGGGAGCTGTGGCTGTCCCAGCCCTGGGCTCAAGCCTGGCAGAGGCACTGCAAACTCGTGACACTCGCGGGTACCACCAGCTCCCTTCTCCTTTCCTTTTCCCCTCCTTGTCACTTGGAAATAAATATTTTAATGCAAAGAAGGGGAAAGACAACCCCAAATCTTCCATTTATGATGCATTTGTGGTTCATTTGATACTAAAAATGCCCCATGGTGTCCCACACCCATGGCTGCAAGTGCCACCCCGCTCCAGCAGCGTTCATCACCCCTCGTTACTTGGCAATTAACCACTAATTACTGTATTCTCATTCCCCAGCTTTCCTCCCTGCATCCCGCAGCCTCAGCCCTGTTAGGGGCAACTGGAGATTATCCCTAATGACGGTGATGCAGCTGAATGCCAAACTCCCCATTTGCCCGTTGTTTGCACCGCGGCAGCGCAGCCGGAGCTAAAGCCACCCTGACTTTGTGCCTGGGGGGCTCGTTACTCGCTAATTACTCAGAATGACGGGAGAGAGAGGAGGTGTCCTCCGGGATGGCCACGGGGGACACAGAGCTGTGCTGGCCCCACGGCAGCTCAGTGGGGTTTTCCCATCCCGGGTGGGATGTGCAGGCAGCGGACAGGCAGCGTTTGCGGGCAGGAGCACCCCGGTGTGGCTGAGACCTTCCAGACTCCTTCCACCTCCTGAGGGTGCCCCGACGGTGTGGGTGCGCCTCGGAGCACCCCCACCCGGGGAGGAGAAACCCCAAAGGGAAGAGTTTGATTTAGGGAATTCCTTAGTCGGTTTATTCCTCATCCTGCTAAGGGCAACTGAGGCACAGGCACCGAGCTTTGACTGCAGGGATGTGCCACTGCCACCATCCCCGGGCAAGGCAGGAATGGGATGCATCCCCATTTCCCTGCCCAGGAATGGGAGTCTGCCCACAGGCTGATCCCTCACCCCATCCTGGGAGGAACCAGGTGCCCAGCAGTCATTCCTCCATGATAGAGGATTTGGAGAGACATCTCCCAGATGCCATCAGGTACTTTGCCTGAGCTGAGCGGGCAGTGGCACTTCTAAGCTGTTCCCAAGGACATCCCTTTGCCGAGTGGGTATTTCTCGGAATTGCTTTGGATTGCTTGGTATTCTCAGGCATTGGATGGTCCTGCCATACCCTGCTGGTGAGAAGCAGGATTACTGCTAGGCAAGGGGTTGGCAGGGATGCTGAAACTCAGGGCGTTTAGGAAGGAGGTGGCCTGTGTGGGAGAATGCTTCCTGAGCCTTTTCAGGAGGAAAAAAAAAATAGCTCCCAGAAGAGAAAACAAATGGAAAAGCCCATTGAAAGTGTGTGTTGTGGTGTGAGATGCTGGTCCTGCTGGGCAAGAGACCCCTCCATAGGAGATGGATATATCCAGGGCATGGATGGATGGAGGTGGGAAATCCCCAGCAATTACTATCTCAAGGAGAAATCAGCAGAGGTGTACACCCAGTCCAGCTGCTGGACACCCCAAAAAGGTGCCTGTGGGGGGATCTGGATGCTCTCCTTCCCCAAAACCCTTCCAGGGCTGCAAACGGCTCCAGTCCACAGGGGATGCAGGTGATGCCCACGGGCCCTCCACCTTTTCATGGCACTTTAATGGCTCAGATGGAAGAGCCAGAGGATTTTTATACTAAAAGCATCTTTTTTTGGAGCTGGAGGTGTGCCATTCCCAGCATGGGAACTCAGCTGGGAGCACAGGGTTGGGATTAGGGCGGCAGGGAGAAAATGAACCCCTGAAGTTTCCCTTGATTGACCCCAAGGGTGGGAGAGGTTTGGGTTTGCTGAGCACAGGTGCAGGGTTTTGGCTGAGCTGGCAGCACGTGGCTGGCAGAGGGCCAGTCCCCGAGGCAGCAGCTTGGGGTTTCAGCCTTTCCCTGGGGTGAGCGCAGCAGCAGCAGAGCTAAAAAAGAGATGTGACGTGACAGAGGCGTGAATCAGCAGGAGGAAAATTCCCACCACTTGGGGAGGGAGAGGAGGTGGGAAAATTACAGGCTGGACTCTGTGAGGCAACTTAATGGGATGCAGTGATGGGGTGGGAACAGGGAGGGCAAGGAAAGGCACAGAGTGTGGTGCTGGAGCAGCCAGCAGGGTGGAGCAATGGGGGGATGTTTTGAGGATGGTCGGCTGGTGATCCTCCAGGCTTGAGTTTGAGCTGCCAGGAAGGTCAGAAAAGCTGCCCTGGGTACCAACCTCAGAGCATCACTGAAATGGGAGCTTTGTCCCCAAACCCACTGTCCTTTTGCAGGGTGCTCAGGTCTTGAGCATCCCCAGGTGAAAGGATGCAGGAGGTTGGGTACCCCACGCATGTTTTTCCCTGCAGGTTTATTGATGCCCATGTACAGGGCAAAACCTAACCCCAAAAATGGGGGAAAAAATGTGTCAGGGAGGGGATGCATCCTTGGGGTGGGATACTGAGCTCCTGCACCTCATGGTTCTCTGCCAAAAGGTCTTCTTCCACCACGTCTTGGGGTATGGAGAAGCCAGAGCTGAGGATGGCTTAGGAGAGAGGGCACAGAGATGGGGAAACATTAGCTCACAGGTAGTGCATGATGGAGACCATGAATGAGATTCATGTGTGGATTAAAGACACAGAGGAAGGAGAGGCAAAGGTTAAGCATATAAATAGGTAAGGCTCTAACCAGGAGCAAAAGGTAGAGGCTGGGAAGGGGACACAGTGAGTAATGCAAGGACTGAGTGGCCAGAGGGCTGGATAAATGTGCAAGGGATGGGGGAATCAAGACAAAAGCCAGGCAGATAAATAAGCAGAATGAGAGCAGTGCCTGGGAACTGAGGGTCAGGGAGAGCTGGGGGTATGGGGTGGAGGGATGAGAATGTGGTACCTGCTGTGCCAGGGCACTCAGCATCTCTGCAGGGGAAAAAAATACGATTGAATCCTGGTATCTCCCAAATGCAACTCATCTCAATTCCCCTGACAAGCACCAAGTTGCTTTATATGGCTTCCTATTTTCCCAGCTATCTGCTCAGACATTAATTTTATGGCCCAAGTTGAAAGAGCTCTTTGAAACAAAGTGAGTGGCACCTCAGTGCTAATTCCTGGCTGCAGCCAGGCACCAAACAGCCCCACACTGCCTTCCCTGGCCCTTAATGAGCCCCTGACAGGGCTGGTGGCCTTGCACCCCAAAAGGGTGCTCCAGAATATATATGCACGCATACACACTGCTCCTATTAACACTGATAGTGGGGGATTCTGCTGGTTTGAGGGTGCCACACTGGGGGGAAGATGCAGGGATGTCCTGGTGTTGGAAAGCTAGGGAGGGGCAGAGGAAAAAGCAGAAAATCTCCCTTATCCATAGAAGCATTTTGGACATCTCATGGAGGAGCAAGCCCTCGCCATGGCCAGCTTTGCTCTTGGCTCACTCCCCTCTCTGTCACTGGCAAGGGGATTAAATGCTCTCTTTACAGCATGGCTGGGGTGCAGGAAAAGCCCATCCTGGTGATGCTTTGCTCTCCCCAACAGGCATTGAGTTCCCACGCTTCCCATGGAGTCAGATGCTGGTGCGGATGGGGTGCAATCACCTCGTCCCAGGAACACTCATGTCCCCAAGGCACCTGGCAGCAGTTGTGCTCCCCTCGTTCTGGAGACAAGTTTTACAACTACTTGGACAGAGAGTAGTTTTAACAGCAGTTTTTACAACTTCTAGAACCACTGAGTTGCAGTTCTGGTGTCTCAGAATAGGCTGTCGTTAAAGTGTCAGGATGGCAGGTCCCTTTGGTTGTCAATTATTCTTCTTTATTATATCAGTGACACTCAGTGACGGCCAAAAATTAAAATAATCTGGGTGATACACTCCTCTTAGGAATTAGAGTTAGTAATTAGACTGTCCTGTGTAACATGGTAGGTTTGTGTCCAAGCAGTGGCAATGTGGATGTTGCCAGGAGTCCTATCCCAAAACATGACACTCCCTGGCTCTTTTGGGGGACCATGGGGACACTGCAGCAGTGTCACCAGCACAACTTCAGAGGAGGGTGCACCCACTCACCCCCAAAATTTTGGGATCCTTCTCCTTCATTGTTCCATCTTAGGATGAGTCTTGTTCAATCCCAAGGCAGGGATGACCTTGGAACACCTGCTGGGTGCTGGTGGAACCCAACAACTGCTACACAGGTTTTGAGAAAATGATTGAGAAAATGGGAATTACTAAAAAATAAGGGATGTTTGAGGCCTCTCCATCACTCAGAGGCTTTCCCTGAGAGTGCTGTGGCAGGGTACCAAACACACAGTTTGCCCATTGTTTCCCTCTTCTCAGTGCTCACCAGTGATGCTGCTGGGAATGTTTTCTCTGGAAACACACTGGGATGGGATTTTGCTCTGCAAAAGAGCATCTTCTGTTGGCTTTCAGTGCTGGAGCATGTTCCTGTTGGGGTGGATTTATGCAGCTGACACTTGAGATTTGTGACTTTGCACTTTCCTCTGGATATATTGACCCCAAGGGTCTGCTGGGATTTCTAAAAATAAAAATGAGATGTTAAAAAGTCGCTTTAGCTGACTCCAATCCTCTTAAAAAGGGGGTCTTTTCAAAAGGCAAAGGACTGAGTGGCTTGCTAGGGTTATTTTAATTAATCCTTATCAGCACGCCCTTTATTCCTTATGTCCCTTACACCTGTTTCTGACACCCCTATGTGGGGTGACCATGGCCAAGCATCCTATTCCTCCCCACCCCATTCCTTCCCAAGCCCCCATGACCTGCCTCGTCCACAGGCTGGGGTGACTTAGTGCTGTGTGGAGTGTTTAGGGCTTATTGCTATTTTTATTTTACCCCTGAATTGGGAAGGAGAGGGGATGTTTTGGGAATTGTTTTCCGTTTGCTTTAATTCATTTTTAATCGGCTGCCGGTAATGATTTGATACAGACAATCTTCCCCCACTGAGGTTAATCAGGACAGAGTGAGCCTCTCACATGGCATTATTTAGAGAGGCATTTTACAGAAATACTGTTAGAGAGGTTATTTAACCATATATTTGTTTTCATTGTGTACACAGCTTTTTCATGGGCTTCCCAGCATTTAATGCTGAGAGATTTTATTTATTTTTGTCATTTGGAGGAAATTCAGGTCTGCCAAAGTGCCCGGGATGGATAGCCCAGGAGGCTGCAGTAATCTGTTCAGACCATCTGGGCTCCAGCTCCCAGAGCAGCCCTAGGGGGGGATGGAAAGCTTTAACAAGCCCCAGCCACATGATCTTGAAAAGCTGGGATTTTTTTGGAGGTGTGGTGGTGGAGAGATACCCCGATGGGGATGTGCTGAGCCCCGCTTGTCCTTGCAGTGCAACGCTGCTCCCCATTCACTGTCTGCCAGAGGTGAGCAAGGTTTAGTCCCTGGGGTGCATTGCTGAGGTTTGCTCTGGTGGTTTAGGGGCAACTTTAGGCCAGGAGGTGGTGCCAGCCCCACAAAACTTGAAATTTAAACCATGAAACAACCGAATGATCCAGCAGCCGAGATCCAGAGCAGAGCTCTCCAGATGGTGGGGACCAGCGAGCATCCATCCCATCTCAGAAAACATCCTCAAACATCGGGAGCAAACCCAACCCCAACCCCTCCACAGCAGCTGAGCAAATATTAATTTACTCCTAGAGGCATGGGTAATCCTAGGCCAGGCACACATGGAAAACCACTTGTCAGCAAAGCCCCTGGGGCCGATGCTTTGCAAGGAAAGAGCAGCAGCTCTTGACCCCTCAGAGATGCTTGGGGACCGGAGAGTCCCCAGCGCGGGCGGCGCCTGCGTGGGGCTGTGCTGGCGTTTGCTTTTGTCTCGTTGTAAGGAGCAAAGCATCTGTCTGGAGACGGTAAATTATCCCCCCGGCTGGTGTATCGCTAATGTAATTGATCTGCAGTTAAAGACTCCCCAAGGCCCTCCCTCCTCAGCCCGGCACTTTGCAGCGAGCGAGCTCCGAACCACAGCCCAGCACGTGGTGCCTCTTGGAGAACCAGCACCGGCAGCTCCTCTCGGAGACTGGTTTGCAGTGAGGGGGTGATAAAAGCCATTCTGCCCGGTCCGGGGACCAGCCAATAGGTGATGGATTGTTGGCAGTTCCTGGTTGTCCATGCAGGGTGGAAACCACCCACCGGTAGGGGATGTAAGGCTGCCAAGCAGCAGGATCAGCCGCTCGTAAGGGCCTCTGGAAAACAACGCTCTCCCACTTCAACGCCAGAATTATTTACTGTCCTCGCCAAAAATCTCCATCTCCTTGAAGCTTCTAAGAACCTCCATGCTCTACTGCCCCTCATAACTCAGTGTTTTACAGCAAGAAAACCTGTGTTTTCTTTTAATTTATTAAACCTCCCAGCTGTGCAGTGAGCAGCCTGGGCAGCACAAACACACCAGCCAGGGCTCAGCGAGGGGGTTATTTCAATCCGAAAGGTGTTTTCCACCACGCTGCCTGCTTCCTGCCGGCTCCTTGCTTTTATTTACTGTAAAGTACAGGTGGCAGGTCGGGGCACAGAAGCACCACTCCATCTGCTCCCAGGCAATCCGAGTTTTTTCTTATTAAGAGGAAACTTGTGGCTACAGATGAAACCTAAAAGCCAGAAGAACCAGTCTCTATCCTGGTGCTGCTTCTCAATTCTTCAGTTAAATCCTTTCCCTTGACCCTAAAAGAGCTCAAAGTTCCTGCCACCCTTTGTTATATCCAGCCTTACCCAGGCCCTCTCCGAGGTGTGGAGAGGGCATCAGTGAGTGTTTAAATGCTCCCTGTGGGAGTATTTGTGGCAGAGCAAGAGTGGCAGCTACCCCCGTGTCCCTCAGGGAGGGCACTGCCCCGTGGTCTGCAGCAATCGCAGCTCCCTTAGGTGCCCTGCAAGCGGCAAAGAAATAACAGAGAGATGCCAAATGCTTCATCTCCCTTTCTTTGGTGGTGTTTAACTAAGCCATCGTTAAAAAAACCTCCCCCAGATTCTGCAGGGGGTCGCAGTGTGGTACAGGGAGCTGTTTTCTGCCCCTGCATGGCAGCTCACCCCCCTTCATTAGTTTTTAATCGGCATTCCCCCTCCTCGTGCTCCCCCAGTGGCAGCTGTGAGGGGGCTGCACAGCTCGGTGGCTGTGCCAGGGCCACCCCACACACCCCCGTGCTCATTTATAGCTTCTACTTTTCCCTCTGAGCCGTATTGCCTCTTAGCGTTGCTAAGACAAACGAGTACAAAATCTGATAAGCGCAAGGTAGCGGGTTTTCCCCCTGAGGGATGCATTATTTACGAAGCTTATCGATTGTGGGAAAGAACCCAGGGGCGTTCCAACGTGAGCTACATCCCCTCTTAACACCAGAGCTGTTAATTACCTGCAAGCTGCCACCAGCTCCTCTGCCCACAGACGGATAAGATTTAGGGATGTAAGGAGTATCACAGCCCCCTCGCAGTCTCCTGGAGGTGGGCATCGCTCTCACCTAAACCCTGTCAGAGCCAGATTCGCCTGCCTCAGCTCCCAGCCAGCGCTGCCTCTCCCCTCCCTAAAGGGCTCTTGAGCACCTTCTTTAGTATTTCCCTGCCTTGACAGTTCTTAGGGGAACCCATGAAGTCACCTCTCAATCCCGGTGATAAACTAAGCAGACCGAGCTCTCTAGAGCTGGCAGTTTCCCCATCCTTGGGGAGTTTTGTGACTGACTCCCCCTGTAGCCACTCCACTCTCTCGCTGTCCCCTCGAGGAGCGCGGGCGCCGCACCCGCAGTAGGGCGCTTGTCCCCGGCTGCATCAGTGCTGAACAGGGGATAGCACAGTACCCCGCTCCCCATGGCACCCCGAAGGGTGCAACCCACCCTCTACCAGCCAAAAACCTTTTTGCCTCCTCGTACTGCCGATAAAAAAAGCTTCCAAGGGCCGCTCCTGAGTTCCCGGGGTGGCTTCTGGAAGATGATGGTGGTGTGGAGGCAGCGCAGGCAGGTCAGGCAGAGCCTGGGGTGGGCACACAGCTGAAACTGTGGGGAGAGCAACACCCACGGGATACAGAATGGGTCAGGTTAGAAGGGGGTCAGCTAGTCCAACCTCCCATCTCAAGCAGGGTCTCCCGCAGCACATTACTCAGAATTAGTATCTCCAGGGAAGGAGACTTCACAACCTCTCTGTGATGCAGCGCTCGGGGCTGTGCCATAAGAATTGAGGAATATTTGCAACAAAAGCACTTCTACTGATACCACACAGATACTCTTTTCATTTAAAAGAATAAAAGGCCCCTAGAGCCGTTGCTCAGCTCTAGGTATGGGAAAATCAAAGGGTCAGGGATGCTCCTCCCCCAGGGAGGGCAAGGAGAGGCACCGTCGGCTGGAGGAGGTGATCACGCCCATCAGGGAAGCTGCAACCAAGATGAGCTGAGGGATAACTAAAAGATAAGGTCAGTAATTAGGGCCGCAGTGAAGATTAAGTGCTGGGATTGCAAAGGACGATAGGGATGGGGTGTAAGTACCTGCTCAGGTCTGGTGCAAATCAGTGTATCACTGACCTGAGTCTCAGCTCCCACCCCTGTACCCATTCCAACCGTGATATTTCAGGGAGAGGAGAACGGCTGATAAAGGAAGCAATAACAGCAAAAGACTATAAAACCATAATGAAAAATAATTAGAATAGAACCATTGGTATGGGGATAGTTATGAAGGGAAGGTGGATGAAGGCAATGAGCAACTCTGAGCAAGAGAGGGTGGTGGTGGGGCTGATGAAGACACCGACTTGTCTGGATGGAGATGCAGATCTCAAAATTGTAATGGGAATAATTATGACTGTAATGGGGTGGTAATAAAGATAATGGAATCGTAATTGAGGAGGGGATGGCTGCAAAGGAGGAGGTGCAAATAACAGCCTTGTAAAGGAGATGATAAGAAGGATAATGGATAGTAATGGGGTTGTTGCTAAAGGTAATGGAGTTATAATGAGGCGACGACTGCAGCAGGTAGAAGGGGATGGTCGGTTTAACGAGGACTATGATGCAGAGAGGATTCTGCTTCTGATTCATCATGACAGGCAGTGTTGGAGGTGACCATGAGGCTAATAATAACTGAAAGGTCAATCCTTAAGACAAATGCAGCCATGCCATGAGCATGGCAGGACCGCAGTCCCTGGAGATGCAAGGTGGAGGAGGATCCTGGGGAGGGAAGAGGCTGTGCTCCCTCGAGGTGCAAGGCAGAGGAGACAATAAAAAACACTGTGACAAATGACTTGGCCAAGTCCTGAGAGGTTTGCTTTCTAGGGCAGGGCTGCCCTTCAGGGATGGCCTAGGAGACAGGGATGGCATGGGGGAGAGCAGCAGCTAGTGGTGGCCACATGCCCCCAGTGAGGGCAGCCCAGCAGAAGGCTGAGGAAGAGGAGCCACTGCAGCAGGGATGATGGTGATCAGGAGAGGCTGATGCCCAGAAGGAGGAATTCCAAGGGGCAGAGTTGGTCCTTGCAGAATGGGGCACACAGGCAATCGAGCACATCAACATGCTGTGACACAGGCATTGCCATAGGGGGGCAGTTCATAAAGCAGTTGATAACATCATGCATTGAAGCTTTTGCTTTAACACCTGTGTGATGCATCAGCTCTTCACCTCCCCCAGAAGCTCAGCCCAATGCCTGCACAGCAGGTTACCCTGCCAAGGCTGCTTGCCACACTCCACCAGCCAGGCCCCATCCCATCCATCACTGCTTCTCTACCCATGCACCCAGTTATCCTGTCAGAGGAAAAAATTACATTAATTTCACTTGATAAACCCATGTCAGTTGCCACTTTCTAACCTCATTATCCTCCAGGTTCTTACGGATTGGTTGCTTAATAACATCTTCTTGCATTGCTTCCTGTTTTAAAGCTTCTAACTCTTGGGGTTGCCCTGCTGCAGATCCCAGTCTGCCCTGGATTCCTGTGGTGTTGGAAAAACCCTGAACACTTCCAAGGCTGAGTTAGCTCTGGAAGTATGCCCAAGGGGCTTTCAGCAGGGCCTGCCAACACTAGCACACCTGACTGCTTAAATACCCTGAAAGGTCTTCTCTCCCCTGTTCAAGCTGAGCTCCTGCCCAGTTTAATCATCTTGTCCTCATTAGCATGGTGCAAGGAAAGGCTGAAGCAAAGTCCATGATGAATCCCTTAGTTCTCTTCCTTAATTTATCAAGATGCTGGGGCTTTCCTCAGCTCTCCTCCTTCCTATGCATTTACAAAATGGTTTTGCCCAGTCTTAAAGTGGACAGCCCACTGGAGCTCCTTCCGCACCTTTGTAGCTGTGCAGCCACTGCTCCAGTGTCCCCATTTTCAGGTCTCTGGCATCAGGTCCCCTTTTCTGCAGCTCTTTGTGTCTGAGATCCAGAAGGTCTCTGTACCATCATCCTCTTTTTCCTCTGCATCTGGATGGGTTGTTGTGGTGCCCCAATGCAGTCACTTTAAGTAATTGCCAACTTCCCTGCACTCCTTTAAGCCTTCGGATTACTTTCCCTGCAGATGCTGCCTACTGATTCCCTCAGATTTCTGAAACCCATTATCTTTACTCTGCTGTTCTCACTCCCTTTTCTTGTGCCATTCTGGGCTCCACTATTTCATGACTTACTTCCTGAATTACCTTCCCCTCTTTTCAGCCAGTTCTGTTCTATTAGCCCAAATCAAGCCCAAAATAGCAGCTTTTCCAGTAGCTCTTGTCACCATCAGAAAGAAGATGTTGCACTAACCCAGGGAACTCAACGGCTCTGTCCTGCTGTATCCCTCGATGACAGGGTTTAAGATGCCATTTACCACCAAACTGGAGGTACTCTGGGTTTTAAGAGTCACTCACACTCACCCGCCCATGACTCCTAACTCACATGAGGGCTGTCCCACCAGTTTCACCCCTTTAGGTTGCCCCCAGTGAAGTTGCCTGTCCCCAGCCCACTGTTTACCTACAGGACAAGTGCATCACATTCTTTATGTCCTCCTTCATTCCTCACTTGTTCCCCCCCCAACAAGTCCTGTTCATCCCATGAAATCCCTGTAATGCTATTTAAGCCCTCATCTGAGAAAGGATCTGAGGTGTCTGCATCAGCCTTTTTATTTGCCAATGCTCATCCATGTGTTTACAGACACGTTCACCCTGTTATTTGCTTTCTCATCCCTTTTCTGACCTCACCACCTCGATTTTTCCTGCCATTTGTTGACATTTCTTCTGTTCACCTGTGAATAAGTGGTATCTCCTTACTTTTGACATGATCAGGCACCTTTCCTTATTAGAGGGATCCCAAACCTCCGCCCAAGTGAGGATATCTCATAAATATCAAGTGTCTCTGGTTCTGCTGGTCCCCAACCCAATCAATCTGCACCAGCCACCTCTCAGCTCATTTCACCCAGAGCTCCCTAAAACCTTTGGATGCTGCCTCTGTTTCCAGCACATGTGGTATAATGGGCTTAAAGTACCACTCACACATGTCCAAGCAGAAGGGGAAAAGAAATATCCTTCAAATGCAAAGGACCTGGGAAATAAATAGACGAGCTAGAAAAAAAATACAAAAGGTGAAAAAAAAAATAGAAAAAGAAGAATGCAGGAGATTGCAGCAGCTTTAGAGATAACCCGGGGACACTTTTTATCACAAAAAGTGCATTTTCAGTCACAGATGGGACTTTGCCCTCTTAATCGCTTTCCCAACAGCAAACCATGAAGTCACAATAACCAAACTCAGCAAAGGACAAAGCAATTGCAAGGCCTTTCTCCCCTGGACACTCACCAAATCAAACCTGCTAGATACAGGGGGAATAAAAAAACTAAAATACACTACAACAGCTCTCCCAAAGGGAAAACAGAATGAGGGTGAAGGATAGGAAGGGAAATTGGGAGAGAATCTCTGCTCAGCTTCAGGATAAAGTTGTGCACAGAACCCTCACTGACTAACCAGCCGTGGCTGCCCAGGGAAGTCTGTAGAAAAGCCTCCCCTTTTTGTCATCCCCAGAGGCTCCAACCCTGATAAATAACAACTTGGAAGCTTTGTGAGCACTGTCAGGTAACAGAAATCACAGAAGGCAACGGAGCCCTGAAGAGAAATACTAATAGTCAGCTTTCACACGCTGCTTGGGATGTCCCTCATCTCCAGCACAGGGAACTTGGGAGGAGGTCTCAAGGATTTCAAGGGATCAGAATATTTGCTGGTTATTTTGAAACAGAGCTGCTTACACTGCCTGATACAGGAGCAAAACCTGAAAGAAGCTGGAGTTGAGGAAAAAAATATGCACAATCTCTGGTAGTTCATGGGAAGGCACCAGGACACGGAGCTAGAAAGGATCAGTGCCTTGCCCACCAGCCCTAGGAGAAAGCATTTAAGCTGTTTGGACCCTGCTGTCCTGCAGAGCTCCCTGCTCAGCTGGTCTGGGAATGCTGCAGCAGTATTACCTACACTGAGAAATGCCCAGGGCTGAGGGATCCCCCAGCTGTGAGTGTCCTTTAGGGATGGCAAGATGGAGACAAAGAACAAAAGGAAAGGCTGGGGAGGGGGGGGGAAAATGGGGCTGACCTGATGGTGGCTGCCAGAGGGAGACTCAGAGCAGGGCTTTTCTCCCTAGTTAAGGGAAACCCCACAGAGTACAGGCTGAGCTCACCTGTTGCTCTCTGCCACCTGCTTTTCACCAAGTTCCCAGTCTTGTGTCTTCAGAGCCTCCAGCCATCAGCCAAAGCCCTTCCAGGCTCCAGCCAAAGCCTCTTCATGCTCAGGGTAACCCAGAAGGACAAACTTGGGTGCTGGGCGCCTGTGGGGTGAGATGCTGTGCTGGGCCCACAGCAGTGCCCAGAGGCACTGGGGTGTCTGCAGCAATGGGAGCAGCTCCTGCTGCTCCTGGCATCATTCACATCCTCACAGCTCATCATAGGAACCCATCCTGCAGCCATCGAGGGATTAGACAGCCTTGGAGGGTGGCAGGAGAGTAGAAGACCCAAGTGTGTGAGGGCATCAGCACTGGGGCACAACCTCAGGACATCTCTGAAATAGCTGGAGAGAGAAGGAAATAAAAAGGAAGATAAAATCCCCATTATGCAGAAGGAAAAATGATGTTATTTTGGATTCTGTGGATGCCTGAGTGTTGGCATACACAGTTCAAGCTCCCTGTGAGAAAATCCTACAGGATGCAATAGCAGTGCAGCTAATGGAGTTACCCTGAAACCTGCAGGATTTAATAACTCAGGATGCTCTCCCTAATAGTGGTTTTAACCATCCAGTGCAGGTTTTCTTATGGCAGGGAGAATTATTCTTGCCCTTTCATGGAGTATGAACCACAAAAACCTGCAAGAAAGCCATTTCCTGTTAAGCTCTATTGCTTTCAAGGGGGTAAAAAAGGCCAGGAAACATAACTCAAGATACATTTCCCAAAGCTGTGGCTTCTTCTTAATTCTTAGTTTAAATAAGGGTTTGAGAGTTGGACTCTCCACTCCTGGCATCCATGGTCATCTAGTTTGGAATAAAAATCAGGTATGTCACAGCCAAGGAGCAAGAGCTTATGGGTCTCACTGGAACCCAGTTTTGGGCTGAACCCAAATGTGCAGTTTCCAGCCCAGGGTTTGCCAGACAAACTAACAGGGCCATTTCTGAGGTGTCTGAGTAGTGAGAGATACAACCAGTAAGAACTGGGCAAAAATATACTGGTATCCATGACAAAAATGGGAGTCAAACCAGCACCAAGGATGAAAGGCTTGGAGGAGGAAGGGCAAAGGTCTTCTGGAGGAAGTCCAGAGAGGAGTCCCACAGGGAATGGGCTGCTTGTCCAGGTCCTGCAGCATCATGAGTCCCCTGATATGATGGCACATGTGGTTGGGATTAAGGCTGAGCAGCCACCCCAGTCACGCCCAGCCCTCCAAGGGGTGCTCCTTGGCAATCTCCTCACTTAGGAACAGAGCAGAGATGCTGCAGCGAGGTCCTGACACCCTCCCACCACCACCACGACCAGCCTGCAGCCCCAAGCAGTGCTGCCAGGGGTGCAGGTGCTGGGTCTGAGCGGAGTGGAGACACCACAGAAGCTGGTTTTGGTGCAGTCAAAGCATCCTTGCTGCCCTTGGCCACCCCTGCCCTTCAGGGAATATGATTTTTCCCCACCTAGTGAAGAGGGTGTCCTCTCCAAACCCTGCTGATGAGCCCAGGACCGTCTCCCATGGCAGACAAACACCAGGAGGGGATTCATGGGCCGCTCCACCTGGGCACCAGCCCAGCCTGAGTCAGCCTTCAGGCAAGCGGCGGCAGCTCTGACGTGGCACTGTCAGGGCTGGCTCTAAAAATAAAATTAGAAAGGAGAAAGGTATTCTTGGCCTCAACTCTGTGCCAGAGCCCCCCAGGGGACAATGGCATTGAGGGGAGAGGAGATGGCAAAGCCCAGGAGGCGAAAGCACAGCTCTAGATTGAACATGCTGGGCATGCAGCAGCAGCCTCCCACAGCACAGAGGGAGCTCCCAGTGGTGCCATCTCCCTCCTTCATTTTTAGGGAGGAAAGAAAAACTAAGCAAAGGAAGCATCCAAAAGGCCATGCTAAGCCCCAGGTAGCCAGTGCATAAGGCTGTGACCACCACGCTGTAAATCCTCACCCACATCCCTCAGCTGTGTGCTGGTGCTGCCTCCTTGCAGGCTGGGTCACACTCTCCAGAGCAGTGTATTTGGGTGATTTATTCTCCCCTGGCAAGCTCAGCTCACAGGCACCATCTGGCTCTCTGCAAAGGTCACTCTGCTTTCTTAGCATCAGCCCTCCAGCCAGGTTTGGCCACAGGGCACCAAGGCCCACCAACATTTGGCTTCACAGTAATTTCTCCTCCCTCCCTTTTGTGCAAACCAAGTTACACTGAAACACAGCTTGGGAGATTTCCTTTGAACTGAAGAGTCAGGCTTCAGAGCTGTTCTTCAACTAAAGCCATACAAAGTTTAACCACACCCAAGTTTGTGAGCTGTTCTGATGCACCTCAGTTTGCCTGCACCAGCCAACACGGTGCGCCAGCAGGCAGAGCCGAGCCAGAGGCTGGAAGGGTGTCCACAGGATGCCCCACTGGGCAGGCAGCACCAGGCAAGGCTCCCAGACCTGCTGCTCAGAGCAGATTTGCTCCCTCAGTGTCTTGCCTTGTCCCAGGTCCTGTTTTTCTGGGTTTGGCAGTGAGTGATAGTCCCTTCCAGCTGCTGTGGTACTACCCCCCAGCTCCAGGAAGCAGAGACTTCCACAACTAATACACTTCCATGGATATTTAAGATTTGATTTAAGCTCCTGCTGTCACAGCAAATGAAAGAAATAATTTTTAACGTGTCAAGGAAGGCTGACACAAAATGCAGGCAAGTTTCTATCACCTCTCCCCCCAAAAAAACCACTAAATTACACTAGATATAAGGAAGACCGTTTTTGTAACAATGAGTGTGGTGAGGCACAGATTGCTCAGAGAAGTTGTGGCTGCCCCATCCCTGGAAACACTCAAGGTCAGGCTGGATGGAGCTTGGAGCAACATGCTTTAGTGGAGAGACTAGGGAGGTTGGATTAGATGAGCTTTAAAGTGCCTTCTAAGCCAAACCATTCTATGTTTCTATGAAAATCCCATGCCAACAAGAGCACAACTACAGAGCTGAAGCAGCAGCTGGAGCTGTGTGAACACAGCAGAGCCACCACAAGTGTTGGATGGCTGCATCCCATTGGCATCAGCACTTTTTACTTCAACATTTTGGGGTCCTCAACCTAGTAAAACACCTTATTTTTAAACTTAGCTCATTTTTTTGCATTTTTCTGTGGTGGAAAGTGCCTGCTGAGATCATGAGCACATCTGCTGTGGGATGGATGGGCCCTCCGCAGGTGCACCCACAGACATGGTCCAACAGTGAAGCCCTTCTAGACAACAAGCCATCATCTCTCCTGTGTCTCCAAAGCCTTCATGAGTCTCACACAGCCATAAATCAACTTCCAGGCTTTTTCAGAATTGGATTCATACCACCAAAGCCTCAGGTCACACATACTCAAGTGCTCCATGGGAATTCAAAGGTCATGGGAGTGCTTTGTGAAAAAAAGCTGCTTGGAAAGACAGATGCTTCTGTGGGGGCCCTACCCTGTGTGCAGTCATGCACTGTGGCTTGAGTGTAGCGAAAATGCAAAACATGATATCCAGCAAGGAAAAACAGTCCAGTTGAGCTGCTGACTGGGTTTTAAATCAGTAGAGGGAGAGGGAACATGGCAGCTCAAGGGAAGCAGTTCTCTGACTCAGTGTCCAGGAGCTTCTCCCTGTCCAGAGGCACTTTTCCACCTGGAACAATATCCCCTGCTGTCTCTAACAGCCACACTCATCATCTCCCAGGGCAATAACCCAGGCACAACACCCAGAAGAATCCCTAGGGCATGAGGATTGTGTTTGCCTAATTTGCTCAAGGCCAAAGTTTCCATTATCTCCAGTAACCCCAGCTGGGGACAGCCCTGTTGCCTCTTGACAGTTGTGCCTCCCGAGTCTGGCAAACAAAAAGAATTTCACTGCACTCAATTGTTCCTCTAAGTTTTGTGTAGGCCATGTCAAACTCTGCATGCTCCAAAGCACCCCTGTCTGTGGGGTTATGAAGGCTTTCAGGTCACCCAGGAGGGGCAGAAAAGCTGGTTACAGGTACTGGCACACTCAGAGCTGCAGGAACAGCTCCTAGGGAATGCAGAAGCAGCTCCAGGACAGGGTATCACCTGAACACAGCATGAAGTCCTGGCATGAACCAGGTCCCCCTTGAAACCACTGATGGGGAATTAGAGTGGGGAGACAGGGGATGGGATGAGACCTTCCCACCCTGCCTTCTCCCATCCTTGCCTCACAAGCAGCTGTGAGGGGCTTAAGACTGGCTATTGGATTTCAAATGTCATTCTTCTCAGGGTGGGAAGATTTAAAGACAATACTTGAATCTTCTCCAAACATGCAGCTTTCCTTATGATTAATTGCCGTGCCCTTCTACCATCTCATCTTTACACAGGCCAGAGGTCCACCACACATCCAAAAAATGGCACACATATATATGCTGATATTTTATATAGATGTGAGGTACAGAAAAGGGCACAGCACTGTAGGAAACAAGACACAGCATAAAACCAACATAAGCAGCACACCTAAACTCCAGAGCACGAGACCCAGGTCATAGAAGACTGATGCCTTTGCTCCTCCAAGACTCCCAGGAAGGCAGTAGGTCAGCAGCACGTTAATGCACACCCCGGGTCAAGGCAGAAAGAGCACTGCTGAACACTTCTGCTGCTCAGTATCAAAGGCAGCTTCCCATAAGCACCACACCAAACTTGAGGTGTTCCTCTGAAAAACACAGAAATACCCAGGTCCCTCTCTTCTCCTCCTTACCCACATCTCCTGCCTGTTCAGAGCACCACAGATTCTCTGTTCCTGTCCTCACCTCAGCTGAGATAAATGAGCATACAAATCAGCAGGGCCACCTGGGCCTACAGGAGTTGATCCACCAGCCTAATTAGTGGTGGCTGGTACCACCCCCCTAATCACCCATCTCACCTGCCACAGCTGCAGCAGCTTCAGGAAGGAGAAGCACAGGGGGAAGAAGGTGGAACTTCAGAGTAACTGTTAGCAATGCTTGGTGTTTTTTGGGTTTCTCCAGAGCTGCCAAGACAGGTGTGTGTGTGTCAGACTCAATCCCCTGCCAGGAAATATAATCATGTATTTTGTAATGATTATAATGACTTGCAATCAGAAAATCTTCTGTTGGAGCGTCTTGTACAAGCAGCAATGAGTGCAAGCCCCTGTGTGAGGCACACCAGGACACCACAGGGTAAACACCAACTGGCTTTAGGGTGTCTCTGCATTTGGGCAGCAGAAGGTCTGAGATGAGTACAGATAGTCCTGGCTCTCTTCCTTCCGCTGGCCATGTGGTTTCAGCCCCAGTGACTCAGGCTGGGGAGGCAATTTGTGACAAAAGGCCAGAACCTGGCAGCAGAACTCATCGTGTCCTGCAGGTGCTGCACAAAAAGCAAGAGCTTCCCCCTCCCCCCCTCAAAAATCCTACAAAACTGAATACTGGACAAAAATACATGTGAGGCTGCTATTGATCTTCCAGTCAAGGCTTGTGTTGAAAGAACATTTTTTTCCACTTACTGTACTTAGAAGACAAGATATCAGAGACATCACAGATCAGTTGTATCTCCTAGAGACCAGTCAAAGACCACATTAGATGTGGGCAAGGCCAGACAAAATAGGAAGAAAACCCACCCAAATTTCAGACCTGACTGTAACATTTATTTTTTTCTACGGTTTGGGCACTGAAGTTGTCCCTGTCCCCCACCCTGCCAAGCACGTGTCTGAGCGGTCTCCTACTGGGCTTCTGTGGTCCTTTCTCATGAGCATTTCAGGAGAGTATTTTAGACTTTGGGGCAGAAAAGTACCACATAGATACACAGATACAGTACTACACTGAAGTAAGAGGACTTTGGATTCTTAAATAGAATGTCTAGAGTGGAAAATTAAACTGGCAGCACTGTGGAAAAGTCACATTCCACCAGCTCATGGTACGCCATAGGCTGTGGTTTCAGCATTTCATACGAAATTGCTCTTGCAGTTTGAAGCCATTCCCCCTTGTCCTGTCACCCTGTCACTTGTCCAAAGCCACTCTCCAGCTCTCTTGAGCCCCTGTAGGCACTGAAAGGTGCTCCAAGGTCTCCCCAGAGCCTTCTCTTCTCCAGGCTGAACAGCCCCAGCTCTCCCAGTCTGTCTCCACAGCAGAGGGGCTCCAAGTGCCTTGGAGCTGCTTCGTGGCCTCCTCTGGAGCTGTTCCAACAGGTTCACATCTGTCTTGTGCTCAGCACCCAGGGTACAGTGGCTTGTCCAGGTCTGGATGAAAACCCTCTGAGCACTCTCCTATTTGTTCTGTTTCAGGTGTGTGAGAAGCAGCCCAATCCACCCCAATTAGTGGACTGAGTCTGCCTAATTTGACAGGGCTGTCCTGCTCCCAGCAGGCATCCAGGGGCATTTGCTCCTCCCTTTCTGTAGGAATGAGATGCAGCCAGTAATTCCTCAGTTTTCAAATTGCTGTGCTACAACTCTGCAAGTATTTTTGACTGTTTCCTGTCTTCTCACAGGGCTGCAATTGCTGCCCTGGGCGATCTTGTTTCTCAGTTCATCAAGCCCTACTCAGATGGCCACAGCATGTTCTCTATCATTATTTACCTAGCACTTTGATCGGGAGGGCAGCAAAGGCAGGCAAGGGAGTGTGTTTCAACTGAGTCTGGTTAATTATAAATTATAAATTATAATTAGGAATTATAAATCACTCAGAAATACAAGGTGCTGAGCCAGCCTTCTGGGACAGTGGGGACCATGAGAGTCAATCCTAAGAGTCCATTCCAAGTCAATCCAAAGATGTATTTTGACCCATTCGTGAAAGGGGTTACATCACTGTCTGTCACAGGACTGAAGGGGTCTCCTTTATCCTGAGCCTCACGCCTCCATGCAGTTCTTCAGCAGAAAAACAGCCTTAAAACTGATATTAAGTGCTTGCTTATGGACTGTCTAACCCCAACACTTACAATACTAGTGGGAGAACAAAAGTGAGTCAAACAAAGCTCTTGCTTAAGAAACATGGCAAAGCAGTGGGCTGACTTCTAAGCTCCCACACCGGCTCCAGACTCAATGAAATTATCTTACACATTTATATCCACTTCTTAATGAGGTACTTGCCCATTATAGGGCAATAAAACCCCAAGCTGACTCAGATCTTCAGCTGGTGCAAGCCCACGTTGACTAGAGCTATTTTCCCTTCCCAAGGAGCATGTTTATCTCTGCAGTAAAAGCACCAAAGCTATTTCCAGTTCTTCCACAAGGATGTAAAATGGAGAGAGAGATGGGTTTTCCCACTTACCTTCATTAATAGGGCAGCCCAGGTTTTCCACCAAAGTCCAACAGAAGCAAATCTATTTTTAAGCAGATCACTCCAGCCAAAGCTTTCAAGGCCTGCTATAAAAATGACTAAGGAGTATTATCTCTGGCATGCCTTGATTAAAGCCATTTTCCATTCCATGCAGCGCCCAGCCAGCTCCTCAACCATGCCCATGGAGGCCACCCCAGCTGGCAGCAGAGCATAACCTAAGGAAACCTGGCATTTGGACTGCACACCCCCAGCATGACTCCCTGACCAGGATCCTCACCCTAAAAGCTCAGACCAGCTATGTCCTACACCTCTGAGCCTCTCTCACTACCCGGAGCAGGGGGACCCTTGCAGGTTAGGAGGTCCTTGAGTCACCAGGGTCTTCAAGGTTCAGGGGTAGTCACAGTCCTCCTCTCTTCTCCCCTATGCCCCCCACTTACACTTCTTCAGGAGCCCAAAAATGAGAGTGGCAGTAGGATACTTCTCCCCTCATTTTTTAGCTTCCCAAAGAGACCCATTTTCAGCCCCCATTTTCCCATCTCCATGTTTTGAGAGGTCAGAAGGGGTTGGTTTGCCCCATGCTGGTGGCTGTTAGGGTCAAAGGGATGGAAAACTGGGGACAGAAAGGCATGTGAACACTTCAGGCTGTTGTACCAGTATCATGGGATGGCAAAGGATAATCCTCGCTCCAGCACCTACAGCGATAACCAGGGGTGATTTAGCTGGTCACCTCCAAGGTCCCATCAATCCTGTGGGAGCCCACCCATGGGCAATGCCATGTGATCTTTGGGTAGCATGCTTGGAGCCAAACCCAGAGATTTTAGGGGAGGGATGAGGGACTTTGTCCCAGAATGGGGGAGCCACATCTCCAGCATCGGGCTGAAGCGGGTCTGGCGGGCCGGTCAGGGAGCAGCATCCTGGTGTGGGGAATGCTGGTTCCCATGTGCAGACCCAGGGCTGTGTGTCTGCTCTCACCCATATACCCATGGCATGTGTTTACCTCAGGAGATTTTCCAAGCTCTGCATTCCCAGCTCATGTCTCTCCTCCTGCCGTGCCTGGGAGCGCCGCCTCCTCTCCATGCACACACGAGTGGCTCAGCAGCAGTGAGAAAAGCCCCAGATTAACCTCTCTGACACAACAGAGCCTGTCTCACCACCTGGAAGGAGGAATACATCCAGGATGTGTCAAACTCAGCCTGGCTGCCTGGGTTGGAAAAAAGCAGCTATTACTGCAAACTCTATATACATTATTTATCAAATGAAGTCTCTGCAGCAGGACTACGACTCATTTCTCTGCTCTGGCTTGCTCCTGCTCTCTTTGGCTGTCTTTTCAATGGGAGATGATAGAAAATCTTTACAGGCTCCCTGTGGCCACTGACCCAAGGTTGTTCCCCTCTTGAGCTCCTGCAGGTCCCCAAAAGGGACCTGGGACAAGCTCAGCCCAAGGAAACCCACCTTCCAGCAATAGGCAGCTCCACTGTTGCAGCTTTGCTCCAGCCTCAGATCTGTTCCACAAGTAGCTGCTGCTGCTCTGAATATTCCAGGGACACTACAATGGGAAAGCAAGTAGAAAATATCAATTATTGGAGGGTTCAAACAGAGCAAACATTGCTGCTACCTGCCAGGTTGCATATGCCTGCAAATCAGCCGTAACGTGCTGTTTCCTTTGAGCAATATATTAAAAAGGAAGGAAAATCTGCATTTTTTCCAGTTTGGGGGGTTAAAAAGCAGGTGGGGGATAGTTACAGCATGCACAACCCTGATCACAACAGCTCTGCTTCATCTCTGTGGTGTAAAATTACACATCTGGGGTAAAAATTAATACAAAAACTCACCAGATGAGCATTTCTTTTCCACCCCCCTAACTTTGTGTCATGGTATAAATGACTCGGCAAACCAAAAAGCAAGTTAAAAAAACTGTGCTCATCTGACTTCAGCAGGTGGTTTTGCTTTTACAGAAAGCAAACTGAATTCCTGGATGCTTCTGCTCAGGTTTCCCAGAGGAAAATGCTGCAATTATGGTTAGGAGAAAAAAAAAAAAAAAAAGCCAGGATAATAGCAGGGATTTTCCTCTGCTGGTCCGACTGCACTGTTATCCATTTAAGTGTGGTCAGGGTGATTACAGGGGTGACAGAGGTTAAGGTGCATCCAATTTCCTCAACATGACTTTGCACTTCATCGCACACTCCTCATCCTCGTCTGGCCGTGTGCTCGATGTGTGCCGGGGGGGACAGAGGGCAGCGTTTCGCACATCCCCAGCCGGGTTGTTCGCGTCCTTTTTGGCAAAGCCCCGAGGAGGTCTGGGCTGACTCACAGACTCTAACGCGACATGACAGCCGAGCACCAGCCAGGCAGGGATGAGGAATTGCTGTGGGCGCCCGGGCTGAGTGCTGGGAGAAAACGGGGAGGAAAACCTCGTGCCCGTGGCTGAGGGTGATCCCAACCCCGGCTGGTTATGGGCTGTGAGCTCACAGCGAACTGGGGCGGGGTGAAGGAACCGTGGAGGGTCTCACGCCTGGTTTTCTTCATGCAGGAGGATGAGTGGATATGACACTGACCGGTCCTGCTTATCCTGACATCCACCAGTGTCTGCCTGTGATCAGACAGAGGGATGACACTGAGGGGGGAATGGGAAGAGGTGACTAAGTCGTGGCTGTTGGGAGAGAGAAAAAAGGGAGGTCTGTCCTCTACAATACTGTGGTAGCAGAGCCCACACTATGCAGGTCCTACATTACCCTCCAAAATTAATTACCAGTGTCCCTACTGAAGATAAAACTGAAATCATATTTATTTTTGTGCTTACATTCTAGTTGCCATGTAATTAAGTGCTACCACGTAATTAAAGAGGATTTAGAAGGTATTTATGCCCTGCTATGCTCCACAATTAGAGTTAATTTCTCCTTTATGGCTCCCGAGCATCTCAGGTGGAGCTCTGGGAGCCACTGGGGCAGGGAGAGTGGCCATCAGGGGGCCTGGAAACACAGTGCAGAGCTTTAGCAATGAAGGGCAGCATCTCAGAAAGGTCTGGCCCCATCCCAGAATCTTTCTTTAAAAATTTAATCCCTCCCCAGGCACAGGGGAGGAGCGATGCCCCCAGAAGCACAGTTATGGGCAAATGCAGTTGCCGGTGAGAGCAGCAGCAGGAGCTATCCCAGCTCTCCCCGGTAAAACTGCTTTAACTCCAAGACACACCGTGCAAGGATGAAATAAACCCTTCTGCAACATCTAGGCCTGCTGAGGGGGGATTTATTTCATAGCTGAGTGTGAATAAATAAGTGGTGTGAAGTGCAGGACATGATGACTTTTCACAGGCAGGGCGTCCCGAAGGACAGGGCTGTCCTGGCAGTCAAGGCCACCTCCAACAGACATCAAATCTTAGTGCTCAAGGGGCCAGGCTACCAAACAGCCAATTTGCCACAACTCAAATCACATAAGGTAGTATGGAAGAGCTCAGTTTTAGCAGCCAGCAAGTCCCATTAGGAGCTGGTTGCTCAGGCACTGCCAGACCAGGGTGTCACATATGGAACCAGAAGGGAGTAGGACACTCTCCCCCAGGACACTGGACACTGTGGGCCTTTACACTGGCATTAGAGGGTGGAGGAAAGTGTCTAAACACGAGCACTTTGGGCTTGGCTGCATCCCAGAATTGCCCACAGAGCACTGGGGCCAGTCACAGCAAAGAGGAAGAGCAGCCAGGCCACTGCCCAAACTCACTGCTCAGGGCTTTCATGATGAAACTGGATGTCCACCTTGGCCTTCAGGGCACAATTAGGTGCTCACCTTTGCAAGCCAATCACGTGAGTGAATTTGGCACCAAGAAAGTGTTGTTTGGGGAGGAGCGGTTGAGCACAGTATAAAAAACACATCATTTTCTCAGTAAGATGCTGGGATGGGCTCAGATTAGAGCTGACACCCTTGATAATATGAGACCTAACCCAGTGATTCCCAGACTCCACAGGGGAGCGGGTGGGAGGCAGCAGCTGGATGAGGCGACACAAAGCCAGACACGCCAGATCCAGGCTTTACCTGGGAAAATGGGAAAATTAAAGGAGATTCCCCAAAAACTTTTGTGCTAAGCTACTGCCTGCTTTCCTGTGGGAGTTTATAGAGGCTATTGATATATTTTGTGGCAATGCAATAAAAGGATATGTAATGAAAGCAAGACAGAACGTAGGCTGCAGCGACAGAGGCGTGCGTGAATTATTAAGCTGGCAGCATTTGCAGTCAGCTGGGGGAACTATAGATTTCTTCCTCCACACATAGTTAGGGAACACTGGTAAAAGCCTCAGAGTATTTCATCCTTAAACATGTAATTAGTCAGCAGGGTGAGAATCATTCCCTCTCTGAGGGCTGCTTGGTGATGGCATGGAGTGACTCAGTTGTGTTTCTCCAGCGTGGTGCAGGTATCCCTGTTGGTCCTCAGCACTGGCACCATGAGTCCACAGGGTCTGGCCTTCAAGTAACCAGTGTTATGTGGCATACTTGGCTCCTCTAACCTATCCATCTCCTTTAACCCCCCAAAATCCTACAACAGGATGTGTTTAAAGCAGTGATAAGGACTGCAACTAAGCACGGGGTTGTAGAAGGAGTTGATCAGGGAGAAAGGCTCCATTTGCTCCATTTGCTCCACCCTGCCATGAAGCCCAGGGAAGTAATGCAATGAAAACCTTTTTAAACAGATAAGTTACACATCAGTACATTAGAAATAAGTGGGAGCCAGTGCTGTTTCCCCTCAGAAAGATGCAGGAGGGAATGGTTCTGCAGGACATGCTGCATCGCTGCATCTGCTCAGGAGGGTCCTACTGGTGCAGACCAGTCTCTGACACCCAGTTTGCAGCAGTTTCAAGCTGCTGAGGAGCTGACCCAATTATTTCCACTATTTCTCCTGTTAGCAGCTGATGCAATGCAAATCCTTTCCAGTGAGATGGGGAAATCCCCAGAGTTTCTCACTGAATCACAAAGCAAAGCAAAAGCAAGGAATGCCCCATGGAATCCTAGAATCATTCAGGTTGGAAGGGACCTCTAGGGTCGAGGGCTAACCATTCCCCCAGCACTGCCAAGCTCACACTAAACCACGTCCCCAAGTGCCACATCTACATGTGTTTTTAAGTCCTGCCATGTCCTTCCCCTTGGACACATCCTCCCCTGCCATGGCTGGGGGACTGTGGCACCCAGGGGCTATTTCAACACGGATCCAGTAGGGATGCTGAGGGACAGGAGCCACAAGTTGCCCTAACACAGTGAGTACTGCAGCCTCTCCTTTGAGATCCTAAAAAACTCCAGAGTTGGGCTTCAGAGTTTGCAGTGCAATACACTTCAGCTTCCCAGCTGTGTGATCACATTGGAATGGAAAGTGTATGGCTGGGAAGGGACACCATGGAGCCGAATTTCCTTCCTTCCAGGCCCAGGAGGAAAGCAGAATGGACGGCATCGCACTGTAACATGGAGCACTGAGCACCTGGGTATCCCCAGGATGGTGTTGGAAGCCTTGAAAACCATCCATCGTGGGTTTGTTTTGGGGTTTTTTTGGCTTATGGGAAAACTCCAACACGCTTTTCAACATAGAAGTCCAAATAATACACACAGGGGGTTCCCACACCACCATATTCTGCCCACCATTAGTAGCAGCAGGAGCAAATCCATCCCAGAGGTCTGGCTCTGCCAGATGAGCTCCAGCAGGGAGCACATCCCAGCTCCAAGCAGCCAGTCCAGGCACGGCTCAGGGACTGCTGGGTGTTAGCAAATACCTGCCTGCTCCTGCTCCTGCTCCTGCTCCTGCTCCTGCTCCTGCTCCTGCTCCTGCTCCTGTGGGGAATCAGGCAGCCAACTCCACTTCCTGAGATGGTTTGTTGGGCAGCATCAAGGAGGAGAGCCAGGCTGAGCTCCAAAGAGCTCTGATTGTCCAGTTTGTCATCTGCAGCAAAAAAGAGGGCTTGGGGTTTATCTGGTGTTCAGGAAAAGGGAATGCAATAAATGCATATAAAGATGCATGTATGCACATGAATCTCTGTGTGCTCTGGGGAGATTAAAAGGTTTCTCACCCAAACCAAAATGTTCATTTCCCCATCTTTAGTGACTTCAGAAAGATTTTAATACACAATATTTGGCTGAAGAAACAAATGTCTTCATTTTTCAAGCATCTTCCCAGTCAGAATTGTTTTGGGGTTTTTTTCTTTTTTCTTTTTCTTTTAAGTAAAGCAATTGACCAAAACTGCCATAAAACCAGAAATACTGTCAGACCATTCAACTCTTGCACTATCCCCACAAAATGCCAGAACACCACTGGCACCATCCTGCTGTGCAGGTCTGATATCTCTGCACCCATGTCAGAGCAGCCCCTGGGGCACAGTTTGCATTTGCCATGTTCATCCTGCTAGGTGATAAAAAAGGGGCTGCAGTTCTTCTGGGGGACACAGGGCAGCATTTCAGGGGGATTCTGCCCCCCCAGCTGCTGCCACACCATTCATGCCTGTCTCAGCACAGCTGCTCCAAGCACCACCACACAGCACTGAGCTGCTCACACAGATACAGCCCATCAGCAAAATGTAAAAATAGCTGAAAATATATAATTAGGGTGGAGGCACTGTGGATTTAATAGGGTTTTTCTATTTCTTCTTTCGCTGGCCCAGTAGACACAAATCCTGGATGGAGAGAGGCCACCGGGAAGGGAAAGGGAGCCCTTTGCTGTGGCATGTGTTTGGCAAAACTGTCAAATATTTTCCTCAGTTTTGTATTGTCTGTATTTTTTATTGAGCACCACACAGAAATTGCAGCAGATTGATTCTTTCACAGCTCCCTAAAGTTGAAATGCTTTGGAGCTGAGAGCTCAATGCCTGCCAAACTTCATAATTAACTGTAATAACTCTTTAATTTGAACTTTAATTCAAACACCCATGTTTCTGGGGACTGTAGAGGAAAAAAATAAAGCAAAGCAAAGCAAGGGTAACCAGTTGTGGTAAAATAAAGCAGCAGCTTGTGCTGTGCCAGAGGCAACTGGAGGTCAACCATCCTATCCCGGCTATGGATAGGCCATCCTGGGGCAGAGAGCCATTGGCCCAGGGGGAAAGTGAAGGAGAAGGACATTGACATGGGACACCAGGGAAGCAACAGGCTCAAAGGTGCCTTTGATGGTGGATGGAAGGGTTTCCAAGGCCATCTCCAGGGATGGAGTAACCAAAGCCTCCAGGAACAGCACCAGCACTGGTGGGGAGCAGGACACAGAGTGGGACCAAACAGGGAATGGAGCTGACAGACCCTGGGAATGCATCCACGGATTTGGCAGGGCTTCAGAGCTGTCAGCCCAAGCATGCAGGAAGAAGTTGAGGATTAATGGGGATATATGGCTCAAAAGGTCTGCTCTGGGCTGGGCCTGTGGATTCAGCCTGGTTTGAGCCAAGGTCAGCCTGAACAGTGGGGACTTCACCATTTTACAACAAAGAGCCTGACCAGTGGCACTAAGCCTGACCCAGCATCTAACCAGTGCAGGATTACTTTTTCTTTCTCCTTTTTCTACTTCCCAGATGCTGCTTCTAATAATAAACCACAGAAAACTCCCTAGCATCATGCCACAGGGATGCCACCTTTCCCACAGCATCATGCCCTGCCCGAGAGGCAGGAGGGGGATGCCGAGACTTACCTCTCAGAGCCGAAAGCTGGGCAGCCGTGATGGATGTACCGAAAAGGAGATTCGGAGCAATGAGCCTGGCAGTTCCTACCAACAAATGAATGGCTTTCGGTCTGTGTGTTACAGAGTCGTTAACTACCCAACCCGCCCGCTGTCATTAGCGAGCAATCTCCGCCGTGTATCTGCCCGCTCTGCTTTATTGACCGACCCAGCTCGCAGTGCCTGGTCCTGCATCCACACAGGACCCTCCTGCCCCCCGTTCCAGTTGTGCTCACAAACAGGCTCTGGCGTCTCTGCCGAGCCAGGCTGGGGCCGAAGAGCGGGAAGAGGAAGGATTTCCTTTCCCCACGTCTAAGCTGTGCCTGTAATCCTGCAAGGAGGTGCTTTGAAGCTCTGGCCTGGCTCGGCTCAGCTGGTTTATGGCCACAATTACTTCCACTCCGAGTACACACAAAAAGCTGAGTGAGAGGCCAAGGAGTGGGTTGTCAGCTTTGAAAGCCAACCAGTCAATCAAAGGCGGCCAGCGCTAATTAGTTCCTGTGCCGTTCCCTGTCACAGCCACCCCATTACACAGGGACAAGAAGTCTCTCTGTGGGTCACCAGGGCCACCCAGGAGCCAGCAGAGAGCCCAGAAGGCAGAGGAGGATTTGAGGGAGTCAGACTCTAAGAGTGCAGCTCGAAATTGCCACTTACGGAGCATTGATCCTACCCCTCTCCCTCCTTCCCATTGTCATCTCCTGTGTTCCCCTTCTTTCTGTCTTCTACCAGAGCCACTCCACTGCAGAGTTATTTCTATTTTCCTTGCTTTTCCTAAAACTAGGGGAAAAAAAAGAGAGCCTACCAAAGGAGTCCCAAGTGCCTGATCATGAGAAGCAGGTATTAAGCCGGGAGCCAAGAAGAAAATTGCAGCACAAACATTGCAGTAATATGGGATGGTAACCCTGCAAATGCTGTGAGGTGGCTAAATAGAGATCTTTTCTGGAGTAGTGTGGTGTTGTAGGAGAGAAGCCAGCAAACAAATATTTTCATTGAGCAGCAGGGGAAGGGAGAAGGCAGGGCTGTTCCCTGGGGAGCCAGAGAGGAACTACAGAGCAGGAGAACTATTAGAATTAAGGGATGGCAATTGCTCAAGATTATGGCACTGGAAGACAACAGGAAAGTTGGATGTGGTGAGCAGCTCTGAGCTGAGTATTTGATGCTTCGTTAGTACTGGATTAACTCTTCCTTAAAAAATAATAGCAACAAGAATCTTTGTCACTGTTCAAGGAGTATGACAAGGTCTCCCCACCAGCCATGGGTTCCATTCAGGGTTAATTTAGGCTGCATCAAAGCCAGCAGGGCTGCATGGGGGTCGAGTCAGCCCTACATCTGTCTGCATGACTGTCCAGAAGGACTGGCCTCTCTATGCTGAGCATAGTTCCAAGGCTAACACCAATCATCCTCTTTTTCTTCTGTGTCCCCAGATCCTCCCCACTCGTGGCTGACCAAGGCTGGCTTAGAAGGCTCTTCCCTCTCCCAGAAAAATGGGGACTGATAGTGAAAACCCAGTCCTGAGGAATGTACTCATCAGCTTCAATTTGCTTCTGCTGGGTGCTGTCCTCAAGCCTTTTGAGTGCCGGTTGGAGGCGACGACAGAGTCAGCCGAGAGGACAGCGGTGGATGAGGCGGGTGGCCTTGCCAACTGCAGCCCCCCCATCAGAGAGCAGCCCATGGTCTTCCACCACATCTACAACATCAACATCCCGCTGGACAGCTGCTGCTCATCCATGTTCAAGTCTTCGGCCGAGGAGGTGAGTTCAGAAGACGAGCGGCTGGCGGAGTACACGGAGCAGACCTCTGACAGCGAGAGCCAGGTCACCTTCACCCACAGGATAAACATGCCCAAGCAGGCCTGCAAGTGCCCCACCTCCCTCCCGTCCCTGCAGGAGCTGCTGAGCAGGATCGAGATGCTGGAGAGGGAGGTCTCCATCCTCCGGGACCAATGCACCTCCAGCTGCTGCCAGGAGAATGCAGCCACAGGTAGTGATGCCATCCTGTTTGCTCTTGGTGGGGACTGAGGGCTCGAGAGAAAGGCAGGAGAGAGAAACACAAAACTTGGTGGTGCCACTCAGAGTGGTGATGGAGGAAAACTTGTGTTCAACCTATGATGGGGCTCTGCTTTAGTGGAAAAGCTTGGCTCAGGTCCTCCAAGGCAGGAAAACCCCCGGGAGGGATTTGGTCACTTAAGTTTGGGAGCCCCACTCGCTGCTGTGACAGCCAAAGCTGAAGTCCCATGAAGTCCTCAGCTGGTGAGGAGTGAGCAGGGGGATTTCCCAACCCTGCAGTCCTTCCAATTCTGTTAGACACCAGCCACTGCTCATGGGACAGGGAGCAGAGACAGAGCTGCTGCTCTCCTAAGCTGTCCCTGGGCTGAAGACAGCACCATGGGAGCTGGCAATGAACTCCTTCATCTCCTCCGCAGGAGGAGTGATTGCATCTGAAAAGCTGAGCTTAAAAAAGGGGGTATAAAAAATAAAGGGAACAGCTTCTGTTACCTTGAAAAATGCAAACAAAACTTATAAAAAAGATGCAAAAGCATCAACAGGATAGTTCATCTGAATAAAAATATGTGGTTTTGTGAAGCTCTCCAAGAGCCACCATAAGAACCAAAGACAGCCCCTTGTTTCCCCTAAGCTGTCCCTCAGAAAGCTGTTCCCCTCCAGGGAAGCAGCATGCAGCTGAAAAGAGATGGGTTAGGAAACATTTGGGCTAGAGGCTGCATTTCCATGGCACAGAAGGCAGGATACTGATAATTTTCTTTATGTCTTGAGCAAGAGGGGCTGTCCCCAAGGGCATCCATCCCAAAAGCAGCACAGCCCTGCTCATGGCTCTGACACACCAGGGCTCCTTGCAGGGAAGAAAACACCAAACACGGAGAGACACACGGGGGGAAATTGCTTTTCACACCAAGAACAACAGGGAGGAAGAGAAATTTGAAGTAACCCTTTTTCCCCTCAATGTCCACTGTTTTGGTTTTTTTTTCTCTAAGCTTTGCAGATATTAGTGTGACTTTTCTGGTGATACCCCAAATTCCTGTATATGCAGAACACATTAAGATGAAATGGGTGCAACTCACACTCGGGTTAACAGAGCTGGACCAAGGGTGTGTGGGTAAAGGAGGGAAAAACCAGGATGGGCAAGCAGCAGGGTTGCTGGGGCTGGACTCTCCAGTGCAGCCAGTGGAACTCAGTGCACTCCCAGCTGTGGGTTCAGCCCACATTCCCCCCTCAACAGGAAAGTCATCAGCTATGTTAACAACCAAGACAAAACAGAAAACACTGGTGTGTGCAAGGCAAGGGTTAAAATTGCATAGGAAATGCTATGGGAAAAACCTGTTTTAAGGGAATTTGTTTGAAACTCTGATGGGCCTATTTGGGTTATTTGCAACACATGCAGACAGTCCCATTAAAGATTCATCACTTGGTGGAGTCTCCACTCCCCTCGCAGATGCGCCGAGCTAAAACTGGAGTAATTTCATTTATTTTTACCGGAGTTGCTTTCAATTCACTGCACTGAAAAGGAGAT
Source organism: Formicarius rufipectus (assembly GCA_013399695.1). NCBI lineage: Eukaryota > Metazoa > Chordata > Aves > Passeriformes > Formicariidae > Formicarius > Formicarius rufipectus. The sequence continues at coordinate 8,420 of VXAU01003931.1, read as the reverse complement.
CAGGATCCCTACCCCACTGCCTGAGGCATTTCCCTGAGGAAAGCCTGTCTCCTCCAGCACACTAACTTCGAAGCAGCCTCCTTCCTCTTTTGATGACTTAACTAGAGGCTGAAATCTGAAGTGATCCTGATTGGCACTCCTGGTATTTGCACTTGGAATGGGAATTGTCCTGCAAAGTAACCCAAAGGGGTCTGTCTGGCACAGCATGTAAACTGAGACCAATATCAATGTGCATCTGCTCATCCCCCATAGGAAGAGCTGCTCAGATAGGTCAGCTGGGATGGAAAATTTACCTGGGGGACAGAGTCCTGGTGCTTGAGGTGCAGAGGTTTCCCCAAGGTTGGAGGAAGCACAGGAGGGTTTCTGTTCTTCTTCTGTTCACATAAGGAAGACAAGCAGTAACAGTCAGCAAGGAATAATTAGTCTGCCTGGGATAAGCCCTAAGCTGGAACAATGGGTCCATGTTTTGAGGTGAAACAGGGGAGCATTGGCAATGTCAGTGGCTGCCACCTTTGTCCCCATAAGCATCTTGTACAAGGCTGCCAGGTAAAGAGGGGGCATTACAGGTGGTGGCCGTGGTGGCCATGGTGGCCATGTGCTTTCCCACAGCCTCAGGAGGCCCAAACTCCTGAGACTTTGTGCAAAACCAACAGTTCTGTCTTCATCATGCTCACCAAGATAGGGATGAAGATAATGTCTCTGGGTACATAGCTGCTTCTCATAGGACAGAGAGCAGACCAGGATGTCTCGCCTGTAAAAAGGTGAAGACTAGAGGAGCCATGGCTGGTGCAGAGAGTTTGGCTAGGCATGGTTTTTTTCCAGTAAGAGGGCTAGGGTTGTACCTGTCAGAAACCAAAGGGAGCACTTGCACCCCAACAAGGCTGATGGCACCCAGTTATGGAAGCCACTGCTCCCGAGGGAAAAATAAACTCCTGGAGATCCACCCCGACGCCGTATCACCAATTCCTCCCCTTCTCAAACAGAGGGAGGACCTGCTTTTCCTGCTTGCCCCACACCTCCCCTCCCTTCCCCAGCCCATCAAAGGTCTGCCCAGAGACCAACACTGACCGTTTTCCACCTCCCCGCCGCGGGTGGGCTCTGACCCCGAGTCCCGCATCCTTGCAGGGCAGCTGGATTACATCCCGCAGTGCAGCGGCCACGGGAACTTCAGCCTGGAGTCGTGCAGCTGCGTGTGCACGGAGGGCTGGGCGGGCAGCAACTGCTCCGAGCCGCTCTGCCCGCGGGGCTGCTCCAACCGCGGCGTGTGCCTGGAGGGTCAGTGCATCTGCGACACCGACTACGGCGGCGAGGACTGCTCCCGGCTGCGCTGCCCCGCCGGCTGCGGCTCCCGCGGGCTCTGCGTGGACGGAGAGTGTGTCTGCGAGGAGGGTTTCACCGGCGAGGATTGCTCGCAGCTGCGGTGCCCCCGCGACTGCTCGGGCAGGGGATACTGCGTGAACGGCACCTGCGTGTGCCAGGAGGGCTTCGCCGGAGAGGACTGCGGGGGGCTGCACTGCCCCGGCGCCTGCGGCGGCCGCGGGGTCTGCACGGACGGGCTCTGCGTCTGTGAGGAAGGCTACGAAGGGCAGGACTGCTCAGCAGGTAGTGCGGGCGTGCGTGGGGAGAGCCAGGGCACCAGTGCGTGAGCGAGGGTTTCGAGGTGGCCGGAGTCCCATAGGAGCGCCGTGAAGCCTGGGAGAAACCCACACGCGGCAGAGCACATCACTTAGGACACACTCGGGCCCCGCAGTTTGCCTGCCTCTCCCTGTAGTCCCTGCCCTCAGAGACACCACGGGCAAAAGTTCGGGAGGTGAGCAAAAAGCCAGTGAGGTTCATCCCGACATGGGGGCTAAACCCCTGGTGCAACAGCAGCTGCAGTCAGGTTCTCCTGAGCCTTTACCTTGCTGTCACTGTTAATGCGCCCCCAGACAGCACATAATCCCCCAGCCCAACGCCGAGTCCCACCAGCAGACCCACACACCCTCCCCACAGAGCCGTGTGGAAGGATAAGCCACGCACACCCTGACGCTCTCCTTACCTCTGCCCTTCCCACCAGTGGCTCCTCCTGAAAACCTGCGAGTGACAGGGGTCAGTGACAGCTCCATCGAGCTGGCGTGGGACAGCCCCGGGGCAGCCACCGAGTACGTCGTGTCGTACCAGCCGGCGGTGCCAGGGGGCACCCAGCTCCAGCAGCGGGTGCCCGGGGACTGGAGCAGCATCACCATCGCAGATCTGGAGCCAGGGGTTGCCTACAATGTCAGCATCTACGCAGTTATCAGCGAGGTCTTGAGCATCCCTGTTACCTCCAAGGTGATGACCAGTAAGTATCCTCCTGCCCTTGTCACTTGGTAGCCGTGTATCCAGAGGGGATGCTCAAGCTGGCTCACATTTTCCATAAAAACTTCCTTGCAGAAAAAAAAATTAAAAAAAAAAAATAAAATTACACAAAACCTCCTCCACAAAACTGGAGATATTTTAATCCCCATTTATAGCTTTATGGGATTATAGGAAAGGGGGAAATGTGTCCACCCTCTTCAGGAAGAGTCTGGATGAAAACCTGAATATGTAAAAAGAAAAAAAAAAGATAAAACAAATCAGTGCTTGATTGAAGCCCCCAGAATATGGTCCAAAACATTACACTTTTTTCCTCATAGAAAATATTGTGCTATATAACAGAAGTCACAGGTTCTCCTCCCACTCCTGGATGGGTTCCCCATGATAAATTTCCATGCCATGGGTGATAGTGCAGCAGGAGGAGATCCTGCTGTGTATCAGGAGATACCCAGTTCTGACCAGGACCAGGATGCACAGAGAAGTATCAAGCTGTAATGGCAACCTGCAGAAAAAGGATCCTTGGAAACTAAGGATACAGAGGGCAGGGGGAAAACAGAAACTATCCAGGCACCCCTTTGCAATCCCATCATCCCCACTGTTCACACAGCAGTACAATGGGATGCTTCAGTGTCCAGCAGCGCAGGCATTTCCCCCTTCTTCCTCCAACCCATCTGGAGGTGGGACAAAGGAACTTTGCTAACAGCTACTAAAAAGTGCCCCATTTTCATTGGCCTGATAACAATACAGCCACAGGGAGCAGGGTGGGAACTGGCAGCACCCCCATACCCATCCCACTCTGCTCACCATCCCTACCCCTGCTCCCTTCCAGACCTTGCCACGCCACAGGGGCTGAAGTTCAAGACCATCACAGAGACAACAGCAGAGGTGCAGTGGGAGCCCTTCTCCTTCCCCTTCGACGGCTGGGAGATCAGCTTCATTCCCAAGGTACTGCTGCTGCCCTCATGGCATCACAGGCTACCCCAGCCACCCTCCCTGAGAGCACAAAGCGAGCAGATCCTAAAACCAACTCCCAGAATACCCAGCCTGTGTTTGCCATCTGTGTGCTGCACATCAGACACCCCAAACGCTGCCACCTGTGTTTCCCTGGGAGTTTTGACATACATGACCTCAAAGAAACTCCCCACTGAGACAAGCTTTAAAGAAAGACACCCTCCAGGCTCTCTGCCTCTTGCTGTCACCCTCTCTTTTCCCCTTCTATCTCCTTTGCCATGACCCTTCTTCCTGCTCCTCCTCTTCCTCTCTCCTGCTCCTTACACTAAGCTCCCCAAAGCAGCCTGGATCAAACCAAGCAGCTGCTGGCTCTCAGACATCAGCCTTCAAAATCCCCAAGTCACACACACAGCTAATTCCTGCCATGGAATTTTAATAGCAGTGATGAACAGGTAGAAATTGTGCCAGAAAAGATGAAAGGATAAAAACGTTGCCCTAAATATCACATATTTTCTGTGCGTGGCAACAAAAATTGTACATCAAGTATTTCATCTATATTCATAATTTCTACGCCATTTAGCCATAAGTATAGTTTCAATTGTATATGGAGCCTCTTTTCAAGAGCATTCAAGCCCCAGCAGTAAAAGAAATGCTGATTAAGGGCTCAATTATGACGTTTCTACTTGTACAAAACCCTCACTGGAATCAAAGGCAGCTCTGGGCAGCAGAGAACTGCAGAACTTGGCCTCAGAGTTCTAAATGCTCTTAACTATAAAGTATCATTACACAGCACAAAGCAAGGGCCCAACTTCTTTAAATAACTCAATTCCCTCATTTCCAGAGAGGCTGGAAGGTTCCAGCTACATCCACATGCAAGTTGTGTTGGAAGCTGAAGTTAAGGTAGAGCAGGTATAAACTCTGGAATAATTTTCATTCACCATCAGGATAAAAGCTGAAAAATATGGCAACATCAGGGAAAAACATTTTGGTGGGAAAAAATAGCTCTCTCAAACATCTTGCTGATAGTTAGGAATTAAGCTCAACAGCATCCCTATAAAGTAGATAAATGAGGATATCTCTCTTTTAGGGTGAGGAATCACCAGGATGTAATCAAACCTCTCTGCACAGAGTCACCAACAATAGATTTTTCCTCAAGCTCACCCAAAAATGCAAATCACTGGTCCTCTTTTCCACTTACAAGCTTAAAACTTAAAAAACAAATGGAAGCCTTCAGGGATTTAAAGGCAGATAAGGTGCAAAAGTCTGGCTGTTCCCAGATGCAGGGTTTGGGGTAGGGAAGGGATGTAGCTCACTGGGCTTTGAAGTTCTCACATCCATCAGCCAAGCACAAGGTCCTGCACCATGAAGTCACAGTCAAGCTCTTGCCCATGGGCTGCCAAAACTGCACCCTCCATCAGCCTAAAATAAGGCAGAGGGTGCTGTGTCCTTCACTGCCTGCGGGCAGTGCTTGCATGGGCACATGATAAACCATTGCCACACCCAAAATAAACCCAAAACCTAGTCCCAGAGGCTAAAAACAATGGAGTTACAACATCAGTGTCACAAATAGCCTCTGTGAGAAAAATTGAGCTCCATCTTCCCAGAAACCGGGTAAGAGGATGCTAATTTGGTTCTTGGCAGCCCCACAAGGGTGCTTGCACTATCCTGCAGCGCAATTCTCCTCCTGGGGTGCCCACAGTACTCCCTCCCCCTTGAAATCCGTGTCATGGGGGGGATTGCCCATTTACTGCCTGCACTGGAGATAGGGTGGAGAAAAAATGATGACAGATTTAGCAAAGAAAATTAGGAAAGGTAAGATGGCAATTGATGGCTAAAATGGAAGATTTCCTGTTTAATGAGAAAAGAGATGAATATGAATGGAGAGCTATGTGCAAAGATTTGTTTAGTGTGTTATTAGTGAAGACAGCAGCAAGAAAAGATCCTTTGTCCAAACACTGGCAGGAAAGGTGACATTTGCAGTTGTTTAAAGCCCTACGGTTTTTCAGGGCAAAACTGCAAAGTATAAAGAGTGTAATAAAGATTGTTAAAAACCAGGGGATGGCAAAATAAAGACCTCACAGTTTCATACTTGTATATCAACTACAGAAGGCTCCTTGCACCTGAAGAGTGAGGAGAAGAAGTCTAGCCAAGGCTTTGTTTTTATCATCTTTTCTCTTCTGGGGAATAGCAGATGCAGATGGCAAAATGCAGAAACTGGGGGGACAAGGGATGGGGAGGGATTTTGCAGCCCAACAACATGGGTGCTCCACACTTGGTGGGTGACTTCACCCTGGGTTTCTGCACCTCCATGGTGGGATGTGCCAGGGTGAGGATGCAACATGGGGAGGGGGGAAGCACGTCCTCTCCATGCATCAGTCCCCTCAAAACACCATTTTTGGGGTTTTTTTTTAATGCTTATTTCCACTCCCTGGCAGAATAATGAGGGTGGTGTGATCGCTCAGCTCCCCAGCACTGTCACCACCTTCAACCAGACGGGGCTGAAGCCAGGAGAAGAGTACACTGTCACCGTGGTGGCCCTGAAGGAACAAGCCAGGAGTCCTCCCACCTCCGACAGCGTCTCAACCCGTGAGTGAGCCTCACCTCAGCACGACAGTGCCCAGGGCTTGGTCCCAGAGATAAGATCCTGTCAGCAAGAGCAGCCTGGCACTGCATGAGCAGGAATAAAAGCAGCAGCACCCAGGTGCCCAAGCATTGCAGCAACGGCTTCTTCCTGTGGTGTTTTGTCTCTCTCCCTCCTGAATTGCCAAGAGCACAGAAACCGTGGTGAGGTTAATGGGCTCGGGAGAGAAGACTCGGGTCTGCTTTTATTATATAGCTGGATAAATTCTTCTTCTTTGCTAATCTCACATTTCAGAGGCTGCAAGCCCTCAAGAAATATCTCTATAAATGTATTGCTTACTCATATATAACAGATTAAAACTCCCACCTGCTTTTATTCCACTAAATGCCCTCTACTCCCACTTTTTCAGACAACTCAGGCAGCAGGGCAGGGAGCCAGGAGCAACAGCATGTCCCTTCCTAACCAATTTATTTGTCCAGTCACTGGTCCATCCTGTAGACCAGAGAAAATGCAACTGTGACTTCTCCTCACTGAAGGAGATGCAACAATGGGCAGAGCTCACAGAGCTCACAGGGCACTGGCTCTCCATGCCAGACCTGCTGCAGTCTGTCTCGGCAGCCAGGCAGACATCTACTGCCTCCATCCAAGCTGTTCCAAGCGGAAACAGCACTTAAATAGCTGCCGGAGGGTTGTAACGAGGTGATGCTCTTCAGGCTGCTAATTTGAGGCAGTGGTGAGAGCGAAGGGAGGTCTCTCCACCAGCAGCCGTTTGCTGCAGGTCTGAGCTTCCTCGGCTCAGTCCTCTCCTCCCACTTTGCCTCCGCGCTCAGCTCGGCGTGGCTTAACAGAGACATCTCCTGGTCAAGCCCAGATCTTCCTTTCCCTGGGAAGTCGGCAAAAAATAAAGAGGCTGGTGGTTAAGGCTCCAGGGTTGAGCTTTGCAGGGAGCGCAGATGGGGCAGTGGCTCCCAGCTCTCTGCTCCCTGAGGAGCACCTGCAGCACCCCCCAGCTTCAGCCCATCAGCCTTGTTCTGCCTCAACACCTTGTGCTGGGGTCAAGCAGAAAAGGCATGGTTTCATGCCACACAGCTGAGTACATGTGGATCACCTGGATGACTGGGTAACATGAAGTAGTTGGAGTTTCAGGGTTTGGATGAACATGACCTGGTCCTGGCCAAGCTGGACACCCAGCTCCTGACCTAAACACTGTGCTTCCCATTTGTCCTCCCTCTGTTGCCGTGTTGCCTCTAGACCTCAACTCACTGCCCCAAATACCCCCACATGCCTTTTTCTAACCCTCCCTGGTCCCTCCCACCCCTGCCCAGACAATTCTCCCACAGAACTTCCAACCCTGGCATGCAGCATTCAGCACACCCTTATTATATACTGTCATTTTTTATATATACACCATACTAGATGGATGCATATGCAGTGTAGTTGGAATTACAGAACCAGAGTGGGCTTTTTCACCCACCTTGTGATCATGGAAGTGATTAAACAGGCTGCCCAGCAGGCTCTGTGCATCAGCACTGCCATGGCACAGGAGCAATGGCCAGGCTTGGGCCTATCCATCCATCCATCCATGCAGCATTTAAGTCCTGCTGGGCTCCAGGCATCCATCAGCCAGGCTTGAGGCCATGATGTCCAAAGGCTGAGTGCTGGGGGATGTGGGGGAGGGAATTCTCTGCAAAAGAAAGGAGAAATGTCCAGAAGGGTCTCCCAGTAGATCCCCTGAATTTAGCTAAATCCTTTTATCTGAGAGGGTTTGTTGGATACCCACCATAACCCACACCCAACTAGTTATGAAGATTCACCAGAGCAGTGGCATTTTCTCCTCTCTCCCCACTGCCAAGACATCAACAGCTTTACAAGCTGATCCCTCAGCTGAAGGACAAACCAGGAGCTGGCACCGAAGCAGGAACATTTCTAGAGATGTTCCTGAATGCTTGGATCTGTCCTTGGCCCCACGTTATTTAACACGTTGTCAACACCTTTCAAAAGACATAATATCATTGCTGATAAATTTTACCAATGATGGAAAGGCCCAGAAAAGAGTAAATTGAGTGGAAGATCCTCAATAAAAGTAGTTTGGATGCTTTGAAGAGCCATGCACAAAGGAAAGTTACATGTTTTTCAATAAAAATACAAGCAGTTATCTAGGAGCAAAAAAAGTAAGCCACAGTTAGACATAGGAGGTTATATCCTTGGAAATAACACTTGGAAAAGCCAGGGAGGGATTGATGCCAATAACCAGCTTGACAGAAGGGCATGAGTTGCATTGCAGTTGTAACGGTGTCAGTGAGAGAGCTGCTGAGCTGCTCCGGTGTCCATAGAGAGTGGAGCGGGTTCAGGAAAGAGCCAAGAGACTGGGACAAGGTTCTGAACACCCACGAGGTCCAAACCCCCAACCTTAGGGTCAAGTTCTTGCTCATGTCACCTCTCTCCCCATCCCCCAAAAGCTAATCCCAGCCGCTCCGAAGGCCAGGCTGAAGCACCCGTGACGCTCGGCATCCCCAGCGCTTTCACCCTTCCCCACCCACCCCTCCCAAAATAA
>VXAU01003930.1:169709-183075 GCA_013399695.1 Formicarius rufipectus | reverse complement strand
GCATTCTGCTTTTTTCCTCCCCTGGAGCAGTGACAATTAGTAGCAGTGGGGAGGGGAAACCGTGGCAGATTTCCCATCCTGACCTTTAATCCAAAACACAACTCGTGGCCCAAAAAGCTTCCTAAAATAAAGCTCCATCCTTTGCTTTGTTTGATTTATAAACAAGGTTGATCAGAAAAGGGAAAGGGAGTGAAGGTCCTCTTGTTCCTCGTGATGGGAGTTGAATGTCATCATGTTCCTGGTATGGTGGGGAAAGCTGGGAAATCTGTCACTGTCTGGGCTAGTGGGGTATTGCCCAGAACCAAAGCACTGATTCCCTTGAAGATAAAGACCTTTATTTTGGCTGCAATGTAGGAATGTACAAAACATGTTCTCATCTTCCAAGTCAAAGAAAAAAAGAAATCTGTTTCTATTTGTCTGGCTGTCTATAGCCCAGGGGTAATAAATTCTGTTGCAGGGACAAGGATGAAAACCAATGTTTTTCATTTTGGGGATCTGGATTTTACAAAAAAATAAAAAGACCTAAGGAAAATCTTTATATGCCAGATGCTGAATCAGCCTCCAAGGGTCCTTCACAGAGTGAACCCTGGTGCAGGGTCTCAGCAGAGGCACCAGCTCCTGGCCCTAATTACAGCCAATTATTTATATATATTTCCATTTCTTTGACAGATCCAGAGAGAGGCATGTGCCTTGGTAATTACAGCACAAGTCTGGAAAGTTTCATTTTCATACTGATTTGTATTAATGACCTTGGGCAAGTCACATAATGCCTCTGATAAACTTCCTCCTTGGGATCAAGACCCCCAGTTCTACAGTAAAACTCCAGGAGCAGAGAAGGAATGTCAAGAAGATCTCCTCAGGAGGGTTCAGTCTGTTTACTTGGGAAACCATATCTGGATGGGCTTCTCAGCCTGGGAGAGGCTGCAGGAGTGGAGCTCTGTCTTAGGAGTGCAGCATGGCAGGGTTTGCATATCAGATATGGAATTGCATCAGTGCTGGTGCTCACAGTCATAGAAAAGAAGATTTGAATCCCAAGTCCTCCAAGTTATCTGAGGTGTAATTTGCTCCTGGGAAAGCAGAGCAGCCTCTGCTCTATTCCACGTTCATCTCACACATGCCCTGTGCTGCTTCTGAGCACGAAAATAAATTCCAGCTCTTAGAGCCAACAGATGCACATGACAGGTTCTACCTGATCCCTGAAAAAGGCCTTGGGACACATAAGTGACTACCAAAGATCTGCCAGAGAGAGAGAAACTCAAACTCTTCGGTGGCTTTTAACTTAATATTTCTTAATTAAAATGAAATTGAAGAGAAGGGAGAGAAAAAAAAATCCAACCCTTAATTGTGTCAGCCATGGAAGAAATCTGAGATTGAGGGCTCCAGAGGAGAGAAAGTCCTTTTGGATTAAAACTCTACATTTTATATTTTATCTCCAAAAGGCTATAAATGAGGTTTGGGATTTAAAAAAGATTTCATATGATTTCGTAATTACCCAAGTTACTATTACCTGATTAACACAGGAATCCTAATAGTCTGTTGCACTTTCATTTCTCCAGTTGTGGTTGTCATGGGGCTTGGCACCTGTCACCTGTTCATTTACAGGCATTTTAATTAACCTACATTATGTATGCTTTTTTTTTCTCCCTTGGATTTAGTGCCTGAATTTCATATTAAAAAATAAAGCTAATAGCTACCTGAAGGGGGGCTGCTGCCAAAACAGTCACACTCCATCCTGCCACTTCCATTTCTCAGTGCCTGTCGCAGCTGAGCGTCCACCAGTGCTTCACTGGAAGAAGCACAGGGTAGAATAAATCCCTTCTTTATAGAATAAAATCCAGTGACACAGATCTGATGCCTGGCACTACAAATATACCCTCTCATGGGGGTGTATGTGTGGCTGCAGACAACCTATTGTGGTTTTTTGGTTGCTCATGGGTCCTAACTCAGGAAAAAAAAGTCTTTTTGATTTTGCCTGAACGTTGACAGAAGAGTCAGGCCAGCCACAATGAAAACATTATCACAGGAAAAGGAGGAAAGAGGTAAAAATACCAGTGACAAAACTGCATCCAGGCTGAAGGTCTCCCCCCTCAGGCTCTCAGAGCAGGTTGTGTTGCCACCCATCGCAGTTGACCTGACCTCCCAAGGTGGAATTGGCCCTAAAGCCAGAGAGCTCCAGGTCAGGTCCAACTGCAGCATGGTCCTGCACTGCAGAACCCCAGCAAGCCCCAGGTCTCTGCCAGCACAGACCTGCCCAGCCCACGGGGTGGATGGTGGGAGGTCGTGCAAGGCACTTCAAGGTCCCTCGGGAGGCTCCGGGGCGGTGGGGGCAGCTGGGAACCACCCCTGGAACTGCCTGGGTCATGCAAGGGATGTGTGGGACACAGCAGAAAACTGTTCCAACCCCCTTGGACAACCTTATTCCAGGGCCTGGGAATGCTTCTGTCACTCTCTCATGTGCTAGTAAAGACAAATCCTTCCTGCCCAAACTTTTAAAGTGGCCTGTACGAGACAGGGAGAGGCTCCTCTGTGACATCTGTATCTGAAATGAGGCAAAGCAGCAGCGCATTCACTGCTCACCCAGCCATGCCAAGCAGCCCTTTGCAGCCTTGAAATGGCCCCTCCTCACTGAGGTTCATTCCTCTCACAGGCTGACTCTCCTCCTCCCCCTCTGGGTTGGGCAAACCTTCCCTGACTCCAAGGACAGCATAAGGGAAATGAGCTGCCAGACTTAGCACTTCCCAAAAAAGCCAGTTCTGATTTCATAAGGAGAAGTGCCAGTCATGCTGTGAGAGTCACCAAACTTGGGCTCTGCTGGTTTCCAGGAGAAGCAAGTGCAGATCCCAGGCAGAGTGACCTCCTCCTGCCCTCTGAGCAGGGCTGAGTTTGGAAACACACTCTGGTTATGAGCAGCAGGAGGATGTTTTGTTAGAATTCACAAAGCGTTCTCAGGCACAGACACAACGCTAATGTCATGAGGGCTCTAATATGTTAGTTAATATGAAGCTAATATGAAGTTAAATGGCTTTTTTTTCATTTCACACAGGCCCACGATGATCCTCAAGGCTGACAGATGAAGACACATGCACTGAGGAGAGACAGCCTCAGTGACTGTGGATCTTATAACCCACTTGGGTTCTCTGAGTTCTCTCTGAATCCTGAATATTCTGCCCCTTCCAGAAAGGATTCACAGGTTGGTGTAAATGTGGCTGCAGAAGGATTGCAGTGGCAGTCCCTGCCTGAAGCAGCTCTCAGACCCTCAATGGACTCTGCAGTGTTTGACAAACCCAGCCCCTGGGGTGGCCAGGCTGGAGGGCAGCAGTGGCAGAGCAGACCCAAACCCTGAGGAGACACCAGTGCTCTGAGAGGGACTGGGGACACAGCACAGTTTATGTGCAAACATTTGTGGTTTAAATCAGATAATCAATATACACCTAATCACATACAACTGTCCCTTTTGACAACAGATAAACAGGAATTACTTGTCAATTGGCTCTGCCAGCACCAGAATATGGTTTCCAGGGCGACGTGAGCACCAGGAAGAAGGGTGGGAAGCCACAGACAACCTCCTCAGGCTTGGTACCCACCATCAAACTTCGTGTTAGACTTGACACAATGCATAGATGGGGCTCAAGAGAACAAACTGCTTGATCACATCACCATGAATAAATGTGCAGGAGCCACCACCCAAACAACACAAAGACTAACCCTCCACTCAAACAGGCCACCTGGCTGTGCACCAGAAAATTGCTCTATACTTTCAAATTCTTCTTCAAAACCTGCTCCTGTCCCCAGAGCTACATGGACAGGGCCACACCAGCTGATGAACCCAGCAGCGCATCATCCCCACCGCTTCACACCTGCAGCTCAAGGAAGATCATTAAGAAGCCTGATACAAGCCCTTTACAGCTGAAGAGGAGAGCAGAGCTCTCTGATGGTAACATTGACAATGAAAGCAGAAAAAGAAGCCACAACTCATTTAAGACAAGAACTCCGGCTGGCTTGGAACAGGAGGGCATCCAGCCTGCTTGCTGTTCCTCTCTCCTGCCCTCACCTCCCATGTCCTGGCACCATCTTTGTTGGGTTCCTAAGAGCTGGATGCGGGGCTGGGGCCGGGAGGTGGGGACAGAGGGCACTGGAGCTGGTGCCAGGCTTGGCAGCTCAGCACTCCTGGGCAGGGCTGCCTGGAGCCCCGCGGGGCAGCCCCGCGCAGATGTCGAACGCCGCGCCAGGGCCCCAGGTTTGGCTTCTTAAAGGATTAATTGTTGAGATGAGCTGCACTTCAGTGCAGAAGGAGAGAAGAGCTTTTTCCTTTCAGCCTCGCTGCTGCTCCTCAGAGCCTGGATCTGAGCCATGGATCTCACCCTCCCTGCTTGCCCCTCCGTTCCCCGAGCCATCCTCGCCTGCGGTGCCTCTCGCATCAACAGCCAGGCGAGTACAGCTGGGAACTCTCCCAGGGCCCATAACTTCAACTGCACACACTCTCCCGCTTCAGGCAATGATCTGCTCTGGTTCTTCCCACTTCAGCAGCTATTTCTCACTACCAAGAAGGACAATAAACCCCCCCCAGCTCCATCTCCCCAGCCGTGATCCCCGATGTTATGCATTTGTGTCAGTGCCTTTGAGTCGCGTGGGAAGCGCGGCCACGAGGTGGGGGGGGGCTGCCAGCAGAGCCAAGCACTCACAGTTCAATCCACCTTGCCAGCAGCAAAACAAGAGCTTAATTCTCACCACAGCCCTTCAGAGCAGGGGCAGGGAACACCGAGGGAAATGTCACCACGACTGGGTGCTCGGGGTGAATGTGACCCTCTAAAATCAGCAGGAACTCGCACATCCCCCTTTCGGCGCTGCAATAATTCTCCCCGAGTAGGGAAAATAAAGACTGGAGCATACGGTTCCTATCTGTGCTGCACAGAAACTGATTAAAAATGCTAACAACCATGATTGTCCAACAACCAGGAGCTCCCAAGAGGCCCATACACACAGATGGTGATTAGTTTGGGATGGCCAGAACAATCACTAGTACCATGTTGCAGTAACACCCACAGACTATCTGTCACAGTCCCAGGAGACACTTAAAGGCTGTTTACTTCATACAGTTAACTTGAACCATAAGCTTTACAAGCCTCTTTGATACATTTTTAATCACTCTCCTCATAAACCTATAACATTTCCCTGCATTGGTACATGGTTGGGTTCTGTATATCACAAACCCCTCATCAGGATGGAAAGAAGGTTGATGGCGACATCCCTGGTGAGCCCACCGTGTCACTGCTGCCCAAACCATGTCAATGCTGCCCAGACCCACCATGTCACTGCTGCCCAAACCATGTCAATGCTGCCCAGACCCACCATGTCACCGCTGCTCAAACCATGTCCACCCTGCCCAAACCATGTCACCGCTGCTCAAACCATGTCCACCCTGCCCAAACCATGTCCACCCTGCCCAAACCATGTCACCACTGCCCAAACCCACGGTGTCACTGCTATCTCATCCCCAGCTGAGGCTGCCCCAGCCCAGGCTCCTGGGGGGTCCTGAGCCCCCCTTGCTGCCCGGGCAGGCACAGCCCCAGCACGGCTCTCCCTGCCACTGGCACAATCAACACATCCATGGCGACCACATAACAAATACTGGGATGGTTAAACTCAGCCAACTATGAATCTTCCCAAGACTTACTTTTTCCAAGTACTTCTGTGGCTTTGGACTAAGGAAATACTTGTGCTAAGGGCTTGGTGCAGGGTTTGGGAGAGGTTTCTCTGAGAGGTCCAATATCCCAAATGTTTCCGAGCACTGTTGCTTTCAGAGATCATAATCACTCTGTTTCTTCCAGAGATCACAATCTTTCTTTAAACAAAAGGAACCGGTTTGTAATTTAGACCTCTCTAAAAAGAATCTCCCAGCAGCAAAGCAACCCTGCCCTTCCCCCCCCGGCAAAGCTCAGGGTTTGGGGACTGCAATCCATCTCAGGTGAGCAAACAGGGCCGTTTGTCCATGCAGAGCCCCGAGTGCCAGCTGAGGAATTAATCACTCCTCAAAGCTCCTCCAGACCAGGTCTGGGGAAGCAGCCCCAGACACCAGTGCATAGTTCTGTCATCTCAGGGATGGCCCCCGGGAGCTGGTGCAGTGAAGTCACTGGGAAAGCAGGTTAATTTACAGCAGGAGGAGATGGGGGGCACCAGGCTGGGCAAAGTCACTTCTGCTGCCTCCTTCACTGGTGTGAATTTAAATAACTCCCACCGAGAAATCCGAGGTTCACACTGAGCAAATGGGAGGAGACTCTGCTTCTCCTTTGCTGTCATTTCTTCTCCTTTAATTGCCTCATCTGTTTGGAGAGAATATGTGCCCACCACTGGGTTTGTTAATGCTTCCTCTGCCACCTCTGAAGTTGTTTCTGCTCGTGCCCCTTGCCCATATGAGATCACTGCCCACCCCAGGTCAGGGTGAGGGAGCTGCTTTAGAGGTCTCAGCACAGACCTCAGGAACTGGAGAGTCGTGGCTGCACTTGGGGACCCTCAATGAGGGGAGATGGGATGGGGTGTGAGTGCCCCGTCCAGAGAAGGGGAAGGAAAATCCTGAAAAACTGAAAGATGAGTGAAGTGTGGGGGAATCAATCAATATATGACTCTGAAAACGTAAAATCCTATTGATACAGAGGTGCCAAACAGCATTATGGATATGTCTCTCAGCTGTTGTGACTGGGAAAAGAATTGTTTCTTTTGTAGAAAAAATGCACAAAATATACAGTTAGAATAGGATTTATCTTAATACCACAGAAACTTCCCATATTTATTAAAAATATATGTTAGTATAAGAATTTGATGCAGATTTTGAAGTGCAAGACTCAGTTCTATGCTGTTGGGTAGGTTTGTTTTTTTCATTATCTACTTTTAAAACCTATCCCAGATCTGTCCTTAAAAGCTATTAAAAAAAAGTAAATATTGGAAATTTCTCAAGATAAAGAAACACCAGATCATATTTGTGTTCACCTCGTGCTTGGTTCCACTCACACACTGCAAATCTGAAGTGCAAGAACCTGTAATGGCATCTCCACAGCACTACCTGGCAGGAAGATGTCCAGGCCTATTTTTGCCTCAGCTCTGCTTTCAAAGGCTGCTGAGGACATTAGATCACATGCAGTTTAATTTAATATCCCTCTGGTTGCACAATCCAGCCTTGCAGGGCTGTGATGACTCTCCCTGAGGGATGATGGCATCCCCCGATCTGCCCTGGCGCATCGGGGCTCAGTGCCCAAACACCTGGGCAGTGTAAGGCAGGGATGACCACAGAGCCCAGAGCAGCCCACCCTGTCCTGGCCCTCCACCACCAGACCACCCTTTCTCCTGCACACATGACACCAGAGGCACCTGTTAACACAGAGAAGCTCTTCTCCACCCAACTCGCAGAGCTGGGAATGTCCTGCCCAGTGCAGCAGCCAGAGGAAGAGCAACATGATTAATGGCAATGTGACTTGCTTACTTGTAAGCTCTCTACTCCCCCCACACACACAGACATAAACTTTTACAGCTTTGGCTACTTAAGATCTTAACCAGACAATCTGTGCAGGGTTATAAACCATGGTAGGAACCCTCAGGCAATGGGGACCCTACATTAGCAACCACTCGGTATCGAACAATTAGATTGATACTCATCAATCATTTACTTGAAAAGAAGAAGAAAATATATTAAAAGGGACTGCAGGGGATTTATCTTCCCATACTGATAAACTGTTAAAAATTAATGAACTAGAGCAACTCTGAAGGAAGAGTAAAGCAAACCCCCCAAAAACCTCAACCACCACAAAATTCCCACAGGCCCTCAGAAAGCTCTTATAGGAGCTTCTCTGTTAAAGACACTCTGTCCTCTCTGGCCTGATGGGCTTTTTGCTTTTGGTTCTGTGTCAGTGACATTCCCCATCCACTGATCATTCTGCATCCCAGGCACAGCACCACTTTTCAGTTTGTTCCTGGAGGAAGGGAACAAAGATGCCACAGTTTGCAACCCCCACTCACCGAGCAGTTCTGACCTGCAGATGGGTCCTGTTCCTAATTTGGCAGAAGGCTATTTAAGAAACTTTCCCCCTCCTTTCTATCCTTTAAGCTGTCAAATCCTGCAGCACAGCCAGAGCCAGGAAATTCAGCAAGGTGCCCAAACTTTGTGCAATGCAAAGCTCCCTGGCAGCTTACAAATAGCCCGAGGGCTGTGCTGAGCTCACATTAAAGGGAACAGATTGCAGCTGCCTTCCTATCAGACAGAGTTTGGGCACGGAGATCAGAGGTCCCATCACTCACTGCTCTGCACAGTCCCTGTCACTCTGGTTGCTGTAGCTTTGTCTGTGTCATTCCTGATCACCAGAAACGTGTTCATTTGGCTTCCCTTTCCTCTGACTCCAGCGTCCTTGGATGGAGCAGCAACGAAGAACTGATGAGGAATGTTGTCCATTCCCTGTGCAAAGGGACACCCTGGCTGGTTCACTCCCCTGTCTCTGTTGTTGCACACAGGAATGATGTTATTCTGCAAACTCCAGCATGAGTTTGCTTGGAGGAACTCTAGAAGAGCACAAACCCCACAGAGCAGATCCCCACCTGCACTCCCTGCGGCAAGTGGGGCTCCTGGTGGGGGTAAGGATGTTGGTGTTGTAGGGATATACACGTATGTGTCATGGGGATATACATACATGTGTTGTGGGGATATAGATGTTTGTTGTGGGGATATAGATATATGTGTTGTGGGGATATGGATGTTGGTGTTGTGGGTAAACTAGTGAAAATATTTATGTGCTCAAAGTGCCAACCCATATTGACAGAGCAGAAACTCATGTTCCTACTGTTTATCCCTTTCATGAGTGAAACAAACGGAAAACAAAACAACCAAAGGGAAACCAAACCAACCAACCAACCAACCAACAACAAACAAGGGGGATTTTTTTATAGATATATTTATAAAAACAGAAGATCCAGTTCTGAATGTGATTATATTCTGAATAAAGGGGGGTTGCAGATTGGAAAACAGATACTTGTAGTCACTCCTGCTGGTTTTTGTTGTTGTTGTTTGTTTTACGTTTTTGTTTGTTCATTTTACAGGTTTTGTTTGTTTGTTTTGGTGTTGTTTGTTTGGTTTGTTTTGTTTTTTACCCAAAAGACACCACCTCATCAAAAAAAAATACCCATAAGCAATTCTTTTTTCATCATAGAATTCCAAGCATTGTAATTATATGTTTTTACTGGATAATAGTGTTTCATTTCCAAAGGAAAAGAAATAGTGAAATTTTGCCCAAAATGAAATTAATTCAAATATGGTGAAACCTATTTACAATCAAATCATGTTTTTCTCAGTCCACTTTGAATTGCACTATAGGCAAATACGATTTGTCCTCCCTTGAATGGAGTTTTTCCTACAAACATTCCCGTGAGAAATGCCCACTCCCACCCTCCCTGTGTCCATGGCAATAACAGGCAAAAGCCCCAAAGCCCAAACCTACGGGATCAGGAGAGGGATTCTGACTGGAAAGGAAATGAATCCCTGCCCTGTCTGCATGCACATGTGTGTGTCTGCACATACCAGCCCCTGTGCACTGAAGGACACAAAGAGTGATTTAATTCTCAGCTGCTCCCAGATGGCACAACCCATCCTTCCTGCCATGAATCATTCCAACCTTCCTGGGCAGCCTCCCTGAGAAGACTGGAGCCATGCAAAAGGCCTCGAGCACACAGGTGAAACCCACCAAAATCCTTCATCAGGGAAGGAAAAAAAGGAGGCCTATCTCAGCAAATTAATAGCAATAATAATACTTTGCATTTCTAAAATGCCTTGCAGCTCAGGAACTCAAGGCTTGATAATGAATGTCTCTTTAATTTTATTTCTATCGATTAAAGATCCAGTGGAACAAAAAAAAAAAAAAGAAAAAAAAGAGTCCATTAACAAAAGCTAATGTGATTTTCAACAGGAGCTGGTTGGAGTGAGGAGCAGCAGTGTTGCTCTCTGGCTGCAGCAGACAGACATCCAGACACTACATATGTCCATACATTGCCTAAATTAGCACCCCCTCCACTCAGTGGTTGTTCGGGGAAATTAGGCAGTTGTGTATAACTGTAATGAGGTCATGCAGGGTCTGATCTCCACTGGGATTTAATTAACTCTGAATCTTATAAATATTGTGCTGAATTATAGTTACATTTGCATGAAGGTTAGAATCAAGTTGGACCAGCCCCATTTACCAGAAAAGGGGCACAAATAAAACCTCGGAGTAAAGACCTTTTAAACAATGTTTTTGTACTGCAGCACAGTCTTGTTTTGATCTGGGCCTGAAAATATATTTAAGGGGGAGGAAGGCTGAGAGGGAGAGGGGGAGAAAGAGGCTATATTTCAAACAGACTTTCTAGATAACTTCAAACAGACTAATAGAATGGTGGTTTGCAGCCTGGAGATAACCCGTTCCTCCAATGGCCTTACACTCAGCAAAAGGAGATCGTATCAAACACATACACAGCTATCAAGAAATCTTTTCCTCTTTTTAATTTTTATTATTAAAGTAATGCCAGACATAAAATACCATTGCCAGGCAGACCAGAATAACAAAAAGAGTAAAGGAGGAGGCACAAGCCCAAGCTGTGGGAGGCTCTGCTCCAGGGAAAGGCAGCTCTGTGGCCTCCTTCCCCAAAATTCTCACTCAGGTTTTACCCAAGCACAAGCCCCAATGTTTCTGAGGAGAACCAAGCAAGGATGACACAGGGAATTCAAGACTCAGGCCCACTTTACAACCTGCACTCACAACCTCATGTACACCAAGGCCAGGTTGGAGGGGGCTTGGATCAACCTGGGACAGTGGAAGGTGTCCCTGCCCATGGCATGGGGGGCACTGGGTGGGCTTTAAGATCCTTTCCAGCCCTAACCACTCTGGGATTCCATGATTAACCCTGATTGAATTTAAAACTACTGCAGTCCTAACCCAAGCATTTCCTCCCCAAGTACTCTTGGAATGAGGCAGTGCCAAGAGAACCATCCCCAATTCTTGTTTGGCTGCTGAGGTGACAGGGACAGAGCTGGGAGAGGAGACACCAGCATGGCACGGTTGCCTTGGGGGTCATGCTCTGGGCTGCCAGGGCAGGCACAGGGCAGCTGGAAGGGCAGCCAAAGGGCAGCTGGAAGGGCCACTGGCCCTTCCCATCCCTCCACATGCCATGCCAACATGCTGTGGCCGGGGCATCGTTTGCTTTGAGCCAGTGGGACCAGCAGCAGCCCCATTCCAGGACCACAGAGCTTCCACCCAGAACCACACCACTGCTGGGCAATATTCCTGCTTGCCAGCCAGGCCACACCACTCATCTTGTGCCAGCAGGACCCTGCTGGCACATCCCTCTGTCCTCCCCTGCAGCAGCCCAACAGATGTGAGCCAGTTGAGGGACTAGATGAGCTCCAGGGGCCCTGCCCATCCTCTCCATAAGGGGTTTTGCTCTGTGCCAGGGGGCACAATGATGCTCAGGAGCAGCTCTGTGTGCTGATCACAAGCTCTTGGGTCTGCTCAGTGATTGTCCCCAAACCCCCCTGGCCCTGGTGTCACAAATGGCCAAGCAGAGCTGCCATCCCAGTGAGGTGACCCAGTGCAGGAGCTGACAGGGGCACAGGGAATGAGGAGGAAGGGACAAGCTGCAGAAATCACTGGGTGGATGAGGCCATCAGGAGAGGGCAGAACACCTGGAGCAACCTCAAGTGAAAAGAATAAAGTTGCCTATGGCCAAACGTGCACCGGAAGCTTCAGACAGGTTCACCTGGCGGGTTGGATCACATCCTTTAGCTTTCACTTTAGCTGGCACTGACTCCATGGACATGCTGGAGCAATTGCCTCTTCCATCCCTTGCCTTGCCACATCGTTGGGTGGGG
This sequence comes from Formicarius rufipectus, assembly GCA_013399695.1. Lineage (NCBI taxonomy): Eukaryota > Metazoa > Chordata > Aves > Passeriformes > Formicariidae > Formicarius > Formicarius rufipectus. The sequence continues at coordinate 171,200 of VXAU01003930.1, read as the reverse complement.
AACACTTTAGGAATGACTTGAGGTAACCAGCTAAGAAATGTGTTCTATAAAGCAGCTGAAAAGTATAATTTGAACCAAAATATGAACAGGAAATACATTTTGTTAACCAGACTCTTTAATAAGGATGCCTTTCTATGGCAGGTGCATGGGAAACAACCCTCAGCAGGGCTGTAACCACAGTTGGGTCATGGGGTCACCAAAAGAGGACAGGCACACTAAGGCCCACCCTGGGAGCACAGTTCACACAGGAGGAGGAGATGACTGGGATGAGCTGCAATGACAGGCAGAGACCTGCTCTGAACATCAGAATGTCTTGCTTGACTCCTCTTAAAATGTAATTCTCTTCATAAAGCAGCATAAGACAGAAAATTGTAAGGAGTCTGTAGCACCTGTTCTAGGAACTCTGTGACAGCTGCAGCCTCACCATGTCCTCCTATTTCCTTCCCTATGACTGCATCAAATACTTAGAAATAATTAAGGCATGGGAAAAATAACAGTTTGTGAATTATGCTGCAGCTTCAGTCACATGTGAAGTGCAGCATTAGGAGACACCCATCAATTTTGACCTGAAAGCAGAGCTGTACTCCCACAACTCCTTGCTTTGTCAATAAGTCTCTTTGCCAGCCACAGTCCTGCACAAGTCAGGAAAGCCATACCCTGCATGTGTTATTATCATGATCATAACATAAAATCGTGACGCTTATGGCACATTCTGGCCAGAGACCGTGGAGTTGCTTTATCCTGAAAAGTGGCATTTAAAGCTGGTACTTTCCTCTTCAAACCTGTTCTTCCCTTGTAGAAGTCCCCCAAATGCATGGTGGCCATGGTGGTATTAAACCAAAGGTTGGACTTGATGATTTTGGACATATTTTTCTACTTTAATGACTCTGTAACTCCATGATCACTGAAGCTCCAGCTTCACCCTGTCTCGTGTCCTTCTTCTGGACTTCTGCTGGGGACTAAGTCTCACCTCCTGGACTTCTCCACAATTGAAACCTGCCCAGAGTTATGGGGAAAATCACTTTGTCTTTGCCCAGCTCTGCATCAGCTTTCCCACCAACCTCTGGCCACTGTGGTGTGGAGGGTGAAGCCTCTGCCAACACGGGGTGCACGACAAAGCCCATCAGCCCCAAACCATCCATGGCCAGAGTGGGAAGGTGTTTTAATGGGCTTGTGAGGGAAGCAAGGAAAACTAGAAGAGGGGGGGGAAAAAAGAGACTTAGGAAGCCTTTTCAAATGTAGGACCCAAAACTAACATTTGGAAATTTCCAAGGTCTGAGTTAAAACAGTGAGAGCCGTTCAGCTACATTTGCTCTGGGCTCAGCCACCTCTCTTTGCTGAGCTCTGTTGTCATCACATTTCACATTATGATGGTGTTGTGAACTACAAAGAAAACAAGAGAATTGGCAAGTCAAGTGTTTTGCCAGCTTTTCAGAGAGGAAATGTGTCCAAGTGAGAGGTGCTGATTCCACCTTCCTCACAAAACACAGG
>VXAU01003930.1:105000-166848 GCA_013399695.1 Formicarius rufipectus | reverse complement strand
GGGCTGCCATGGATTGGGGGGCTGCCATGGGTTGGGGGGCTGCCATGGGTTGGGGGCTGCCATGGGCTGGGGGGCTGCGACGGGCTGGGGGGCTGCCACAGCACCAGGGACAAGGAGGGCGTGGTGGGTGCCCAGCCTGGCACTGCCCAGCTGTGCTTGGTCCCCTGGACTCCTCTGAGCCCTGGCACACCAGTGCCTCGGGCTGGGACACCAGACCAAAGCAGACACACTGTGATGGAGGCTGGTGGCTCCTTTCCCTCCAGCAGTAAGAGATGTATCTGGGCGGAGCGGGACTCTTTGGGAAGCAGTGTGGGAAGAGGGATGTTTCCTCATCCTCGGGCGAATGTCCCCACACAAAGTCATCTCGTCATTTTGTTCCACTAATCCATTTTACAAAAAGCACAAACCTTTGCTGTTGCAATTGCAAGGACAGGCTGCCATTTGAATGCCCATTCCCTGCTATTTGCCCTCAAAGTAGGAAAGCAAAATGGTGAAAACGTGCAAAGGGAATCAAAAAGTGGTGCCCCCTTCGCTCCTAAGTTAAACCCCTTGCTGGTGACACCAGCTGACTTCTGTGGACAGTGTCAGACATGCCCTCAACACCTTGAACTGAGTTTGCACAGCTGGTGTGCACGACCTACAGCTCTAATTTCCTTTTTCACTGGGGCTACAAACATTCACTCCCTCTGAAAATGCAGCCAATGTGTTTCAAGTTGGAGACTGAAGACAGAGGCTATCCGACTCATTTCTAACTCCTCAGACTATATTGGTGTGACTGATATTAAAGAACAAAGGCAGATACCCCTCCCCAGCTGTAAAATAAGGCCATGACTCTGAAGGGCACCGAGTTGTTCATTAGAGGTTTCTACAGAAAATATTAAGGGCACCAAATGATCGCACCATTTCCAGCTTCCCTTTCAAGTGATTCATCTCCAGATCAGACTTGGATTCAAAACCCCATCATTGGAAGGACCCTCATTACCTGTGCTATCAGCACCATCCATAAATGTATCCTTTACCTCCTAATTAGGCCAACAAAGGAGGGCTATTAACAGCTAAATGTATTGCAAATGCAGCATTAGGGGTAGAGACTATTGACCTTTTTACTCTCAGTGATCTATATACTCCTTTGTTCTGCTAAACACAGCTCCCCCTTGTCAGGGCATCTCTGGTAAGGGAATATAATCTGTTCTCTGACTGCACACAGGCTTTCCTTGTACTCGATTAGAAAAATAAAGAAAGAAGTTATCTGTACATCTTGCAATGAAAGTCCCCCCTCAGCCTCAGCACATCCAAAACTCACAAAAGGCACTGCAAGCCTGAATTTTTGCTGGTACTTGTTGAAGGGGTGAGAATGGCCAGTGCTTTGTACCACACAAAATCTGCCTGTTGGTAACCTCAGATGACCTAGAAAGAGTAGAGAATAATCCTGTGTGTTTTCATACACATTGATTTTTATATCACTTGAGATCCTGGGAGTCATATATGTATTTTTAGATATAATTGAGACCATCAGTTGAAAAAAATAAAATTAAGAAAAAAACAACACCAAACCCAAAACAAAAAACACTCAAGGAATTCCAACTCTACATAATATGTGATAATAAGGCTGTTATAGTGAAGGACTCTCTCATGGTGTATTTATTCACCTGCTCCCTATTAGGCAGATCTGTTAAACCAGCACTTTGTCCATCAGCACTTGAGTGCTCAAAGCTGAGTGTGCCTCTTTCAGAACTGCTGGCACCAGTGCAAGCCGAATTCTGAAACCTCCCTGAATGGGACTTGCATTGTCAGGCACGACTGGGAGATTCCTGCTGCCAGAGGAGCCCCGGCCCCAGCTCACCTGGCAGGAGTGCCAGGGGAAAATGGTCTAAAACCAGGAAAAAGCACCAAAAGGGAAATAAAAACCAGCATGCAGAGGAATGCAGGAAGGCACAACCCTCACCTGATTATTTTCCTCTCCTCCTCACTTTATAAAGTTAAAGGCTGTCTGAGATTTATTGCTGTGAAAAGGAAAGTTAACCACATAATCAATATAAAAAAAGTCCAATTACAGCCTATGGTGGAGCAACACTGTGTGTAATAAAAGTCTCACTCACAGCCCCCTCACCCCTCTCAGTTCAGGTCTGCCCTGGAGATGGAGCCCCACGTCCTGGCCAGGGAGCCAGGGGGGTCTGTGCCTCCAGCAAAGGCTGGGAACGTGTTCCTGCCCCTGGGCAGGGAACAGGCACGGCNCCAAACCAGCCCCCAGACCAGCTCCCACCAAGCAGCACCGAGTGCTGAGCAGCCCCCCCAGCACCACAGCCTCGGGCAGTCCTCCCACCCTCCCTGCAGAGGAGTTTCTCTTCGTTTAAGTGAGGCTTTTCGAGGCATGGTGAGGTATCTCTCCCTTCCCTTCCATTAGTCCCCATTCATCCAGGCGGAGCTTTTGCCTCCTGTAAGAAGTGTTCCCACAAAGCCCATTAACTTCCCTTCTGACACTCAGACAGTCCCGGCTGCAATCGGAGGCTTCGACACGGTAGATCTGGGGGGGGAAATTGCACAGCTCCAAACCAGAGAGAAAGCATAACGCCCTCATTGGCAGAGCACAGAAGGGCTTTGTAGATTTTAAACCTGGCTTGGCCCCTCTTTATCACAGGACACCGAGGAAATCAGAGCTTATCTCAGTTCCTCAACTTGTACCAGAAGGATGAGAGTATCAGTGTCCTTTGGTGAAGTAATTTCCTATCTCTAAAAAAAATGCACACTGGTATCTCACCATGGAGAATGATTTTAAATGCTGAAAGTATCAGGCCATAGTTTCGTGTTCCTTCTTTGCAGGATGACCACTCTGCTACACCTTCTGGAAATCTTGTTTGAATTGGGCAGGGACAAACTGGCAAGAAATACTCCTGTTCTTGTCTGGCTGTGGGGGGAAAGGTGATGCCTGGTTCGTGGTGACATCAGGAGGACAATACTGCATCCAGCACAAAGTCCTCCAGGACAAAGTTATCACTTCTAAATTTTGGACTGCATTAGAGTAAGAGGGTTTCTGGTACATCAGCACTTTGTGTCATATGACTGTGGACTTTTCAAAATCCAAACTTATATGCCCAAACCATGATTTACCTTCCATGGAACCACTGCCTTTGTTCTCCTGGACCTGACAGGAGGAGTATCAGCACTGGAATAACCTACATGTGATGCAGCCTTGCATTTGAGCAACACAATGTGAGAGCTGAATTTGTGACTTTTCCCATGAAGTGACTGCAGAGCAGGTTTTTCGCACCATGTGATGATAGAAATAAAAACTGTGACACGTGTCACCACTGTGACCCTGCTCTGTTGGACATGCTGTGTCCCTCCCACCCTCCGAGTTTAAAGGGCCAAGACAAGAGAAACACCCTCGGTTTAGGAATGCAAAAGGAGAGTCATCCTTGTGAGAGTTTTTCTTTTTAACTCCATTTTCATGGGAGTTGGCACTTCAACAGCTCTGAGAGCCCAGCCCTGCATTATCTGCAGCTCACAGGGGCAGGGGCAGAGCTGGGAGTCCCTCCAAGGGGATGGATCTCAGTCCAGTGACTCCCATTCAATGGCATTTTTTTCCTCAAGATGCAACACACTCCTACAAAGTGACACAAATGAAGCTACACCTTGAAAAGGCTTTGAAGTTTAAACCAGTGGAGTCACTTAATGATCTCTCTTAGTTCCTGGCAAACTACTATTGATCATCTGTTGGGTTGGACTTTGTTCTTAAAGATTTGCCTGGACCAGCTTCAACAAGGAAAAGTGTTGTGGACATGGGGAAAATATAAACTCTTCTCTGGATTTTAGTCTAATCTCCTCTAATCTCGTTCAAGCCCAAAAGAAAAGGCAATCACCAAAATCACAGCATCTGACTTTTTTAATGCATTTTTTCCCCTCACTATCTTTGTTGCAAATGGTTCACAACTTGTAGAGTAACAAGAGAGGTTCTTTCTTAGGCAGCACAAATCAGACACTGCTATCAAAGGCTGCTGCTGGCCCATTTTATAGAATGACTTCTACTGGTGGTGGGTTGTCCATGGAGAACAACTGCCACGGCATCTGCACTTCACAACTACTCCGAGGGTAACAAACAAAACAAAGCCCACTGCAGAGGGGATTTATCTTGCCTTTCGCTTGCATTCCTACCCCTGCTGCTGCTTCTTGGCTGCCAGGGTCCCACCAGACCCAGGTGCAGCCCACGCTGCCCACATGACAGCTGGGAAGTGGAGAGCACCTCTCTGGCTCTGCAAATGCTTCCCATGGAAATTCCTTCCAGGACGTGGCTCCTGAGGTCTGGAAGGGTGCAGCTGCATGGTGAGGTTTTCTTGGAGTGGAGAGAAGACAGAAAGGGAGTGACAGGCTGGAGGCATAATCCAAACACCAGGCAGGTGGGTATTACCTGGTAGAGTCTCCTACAAACCTCAGGCTGTGCCTCCTCCTCCAGAAAGCTGCACCTTTGGCAGCTGCTGATCTCCAGCCCAGCTCCTGATGTGCTGAGGTTGGGCCTCTCACCCAGCTTCTGTGAGAGGATCAGCTGCCAGGGGATAGCTGAGCAGTGCTGCCTCTCACTGGGGCATCTCCAGGGCAGGCTGGACATTGTCCACACGCCTCCATCCTGGAAGCCTCACGTGATGCTCAGGGCACATCTAGAGAAGACTGCTCCTGCATATTCTTGACAAGATCTCCAAATCATGCAAGGAGGACCTCAGAACTCTGGCCTTGGACACATCCAAGCAGAGCCAAGAGGCTGCTCAGTCAGTCAGAAGAGGAAGAGAAGCCTTGGATAAACCTTGCTGGAGATGAGGGCTGGTCCAGGGAAGGGAGATGAAGGCTGGGGACACAAGGCAGTTCCATCCATGCTCTGGGTGGGCTGAGCAACATTCCTTACTCCCTGTCAACCCTGCCAGTCACAGCTGCCTTGGGTTTAAGAGCTGCCAAAAGCACTGAATCTGTGTCTCCTCTGCACTTGACAGCAGGATTCTTGGATGCAAATATTAGCACTTTACCCTAACCCAATTAATACCCAGTGTTCAGTCACAGCACTGATTAACATGTTGTTCCCAGTGATTAAAACATTTCTTCTCCATTACCATACAGTCAAATGCTTGGAAGAGAGCTACACTTAATGGGATGCAGGCAAGGTTGCAAATCCTGGCTGTCACACTTGGGGAGGGGAAGGAAAAATCCAGCCTTTTTTCCTGCTTCTTCCTCTTCTTTTAGAGTTGCTAATTAAGGGCTGACTTTTTGGGCAGAGAAAGAGGGGGGTGGAGGATGGGGAAAAGGAACTTTAGGTAATTGAAAGAATCCAATTCATGCAAGTGCCCGACTGGTGCTAACCTACATCATTAAAGTTGCCAGCTACCAAACATCAAACACAGGCCAGTATTAATGAAGCAGATGTATTAATTTCCGATTTCTGAGAGAGCTCAGCAACTGGCTGGCTCGCCGGCTTCCTCTCCCTCTCCCTCCCTCTCTCCCCATCTGACAGCACTATTAATGATCTTTAATGCCCCACAGGCACTAATGGGTCCCGCTGGGAGTCCAGAAATACTGCAATTTGNAAAAGGGGGAAAAAAAGAAAAGGAGCCTTCTGCTCTGGGGAGCAGGAGCTTGATCAGTCACTTCCCCCTATGGAATAGCACAACAGAATAATAAATGACAGCTCTGCGATTAAATCAAGCCTTCTGCTTTAAGTGCCAGAGAGTGTGTGATTGTCACTAACAATCTACTGCTTGTTAACACCGCTGGGCCATGAGCAAACAGCAGCCGACACTCCCCACCCCCAGAACCCAGGCAGCTCCCTATTACTGCGTTTATCCACCTCTCCATCCTGAGGGGAAACAATTCCCTCTTGGGGTGGCTTGAGGTGGGAGTTGTTATTGTTATTGTTGTTTTTAAATAACTTTTGTTATTCATTTAGTGAAAACCTGAAGGGAAAAGCTGGGAAGGGGTGGGGGGAGGAAAGCCATCTGCTGCCACGTTCAACCAGGCAATTACTGCTGGTGTATCCGAGCACAGGACACGACGGAGCCCCTACTGAGCCCCCACTGATCCCCCATCTATGCTGGGACCAGGCAGGACTGTGGAAAGACTGGGATGTGTCCCCCTCCCAGCAAACCGAGCCAGAGCTCCCTGACTTGAGCAGTGGTCACAGCAATCCTTCCACGTTGTTTCGTTAAGGACCAATTTGGTTCCTCATCCCACCTCAAACCATTAAGGTTTAGATTCCCCTCATTGTACCCAGTCAAGAAAACCCAAGAGGCCTCATATCTGTGTCTTCATTTGGCCACGGATGGTCAGAGTGGCACCAGGCAGACCCAAACGAGCCCTGGATGGTACAACAGACACCCAGAGACCAAGGACCTCTTCCCATTCAAGTGAATCCCAAACTCCCACCGAGTTCAAAGGAAGCAAGCCTCAGCCCCCAGGCTGTTTCTGAATGTGCCAACAGCTTGAATTTTCTGAGCAGGGTAATTGTTTTTCTTAGCCAAGAGACAAGGTGTCCTGTCTCAGGGATACAGACTTCAAATATTACCCTGCTGTTTCACTCAGATGGAGACCAAAGGAGGCACAACAGCTTCTTATTGTGGAGTTTCATGTTCAGATGGAAATATATCAGGGATAAGGCTTTAATTCTGACATTAGCTGTCCAGACATTTTCATAACACCAATAACATTTGGAATTTCATCTATGAAATTACTCATATCTTAAGCATTGTAGATTTATGGTTTCGATATAAAGAGACTTTTTGACTCCATCTGACAGAAGAAAGCAACAGATGGAGAGGAGGGCTGGGCAATAAAAAAATCAGGAACATCCACTTTCCTCAAAACAATTCCTTAAAAATTGGCCTTCATATCTGGCTCCAGATGAAATGGAGATTACATGCAATTTAATTACAAAGCATCTCTAGGTGGGAACGGAATGAGGAAGAGTTGGGGTTTTAAACGCTACCACGTGAATCTTTTTGAACCAGGCGGTTCACTTGGCAGTGCAGGTCGGTGTGCCCGAACCTTCCACGTGCTGAGTCTCACACAGAGCCATTTGTTATGTTTCTCCTCTGCTCTCAGAGTTAGGCAAAACACCCTGAAGACCTATAATAAACTCGTGATTTCTTGGAGGAACAATTTAGGTTATTTTTAAATGTAGATCTTAAAACTTGTAGGATTACTGGATGGGAAGATATCAATCAAGTGATTCAAAATGTCCATTCCCCTTAAGTGAGTGATGGATCTTCTTTCTTCTTGCCTGTCTTCTCCTCTTTTCTGTGTCAGTCACACAGCCCTGCTGCTATTCACACTTCATTCACAATCCTCTGTACCTATAATCTCTGTTATTTGGCTGTCGACTCCTCATGCCTCATTAGGCATGTTTGACACCTGCACCTAATACCTTTTCACTGGCAATGCAGGACAGCTTTTGACAAGAACAGATATTTTTCCACAATAGCTTTAAAGAAGGTCTTCCCAGTGTGTACCTTGTGTATTTTGCGGGGTTAATGTGATTTCCCCCCCCTTATTCAATAAACTTACATCTTATTCCACTCTCCTTGTTAGACACAACGGGATTTTCTTTGTCTTGGCCAAGAGCACATGAGCACATGTCTGTGAGAGCAAAGCAGCAATTTGGGCCAAAGGGGCCTGCACCAAGTACCTAAATCAACACCAACGTGTGCACGTCTGTGTGTCTATTTTAAAACAGTATAAACCTAATTAACATGATAGCTTTTCTATATATAGGCATAGATGGCATTACTCTTACCAGAAAACCCTCCTATTAATTCGACTTGAACTACTTAAAAGAGAGCACTAAATTATGAGAATTCCTGGGCTAATAAATTACTGCACCACTCAAGAGCATGAAACTAATTCTTTTGGGACTGTAACTTGATTTGTTAAAGAGCAGTGAGTAGTTCATCAGTGTCATAAAGGAGTTAAAAACATTTGAAAAGCTACAGGGTCAGCAGAAGTCAAACAGGATCCTGCACACCACTCCTGGAGTGAGGTCAGTGCTGATTGTGGGGTACCCCAGTGGGAAGCACCACCCCAAAATAGAAGCTGTGCTCGGCTGGGGGCTGACACACCTACACCAGCCAGGCCAGAGCAGTTCCTGCAGGTAACAGCAAATTCCAAACAGGTTTGGAGGCTCAGCAGGAAGTTGTTATTTCTGACAATGATGGTTAAAATGTGAGGATAAAGGGGCATTCCTCTCTTAGAGTGTTTTAGGTGTTTTCTATTCTTATTAGAATAAAGACTGTAAACTGATTTTCCAACAACATTCAGCCTCTCTGTCCAAATCCAGCTCTGCTTGTGCTGTAAGCTGAGGAAAAGCCCCCAGTGCCCCGGGGAAGGATTCCATCCTCCCGTGTCCTGAGCGGTGCTGGCACCTTCCCTGACAGGGCTGGGCTGCTCCACCTTGGGGAAAGAGGTTTTCTTTCCCAGAAACAGGAATTTTAGTGGATGCCCCACAAGATTTTCCTGCAGCTGTTTTGCAGTTCCCTTTGACCCTTCAGGCCACCTGAAAGGAGTCAGGAGGGGAGCAGCGTGAGCACCTCTGGCACACGGTGAGCTCGGACCGGGATGTGCGGTGCCTTCTCTGTTTTCTTTCAAATTACAGCTCTTTTGTTGCTGTTTAATTTCTCTTTCCAGTTCAGCACCAAGGCAAATGTGAGGAAAGGTTGAAATGGCAACTTTAGAATAATAATAATAAAAATAATTAAAAAAAAAAAAAGCCACAGGAATCAAAGCTAATGATTCCAGCCCGGTCCCTCCGCACACCGTGTGGCCGGTCCTTTAGAAGACCTCCCCTGCTATGTTCTTGTACAAAGGAAACTATCTGCTTCCCACATCTGGCATTATATTTGGCTGTCCTCACATTAAAATTAAATTCTGATAAAAAGGGGCATAAAGGCAGCAGGGCTGGTAGGAAGCAGCTCGCAGCAGTACTGATGAGAACAGCTTGCAGCTGGAAGCCTGAGATAACACAGTTTGTCAGAACGCTGTCACACAGCTGCCTGCATAATGAGGGGAGGAAAAAAAATGCTCTTTCATTTGTTATCAGTGGAAATCTCTAAAAGAGATGCATCATTTAGAAGTAGCCTGACTAATGGTCAAGTTCTACAGGGATGCAGATGGGATGTGGAAAATATTCCCCACCAGCAAAGCCCAAGGCTCCATCATCCTTAGCAACTCACACGCTGCTGCCAATGCAAGTGGACAGGCCAGCAATACCTTTTGCTGTATAAAATGGCATCTCAGATGCTGAGCTGGGGTTTTAAAAGGTGCCAGTGGTAAAATCCACTTGTTAAAAGTGATTTTGCTCGGGCTGTCACCCTCATGCCTCTCTTTAAAAAGTTACACACTTAGGGCATAGAGTCCCTCTTCATTTAGGATTAACTCAGACCAGCACAACTGCAGCAAAATCACTCCTAATTTACACTGCTGGCAGGGAGGACTCAGACCCATAAATCTTTGGAAATATGTAAGGCACATTCTTGCAATGTATAAATTTATTCAATTAAAAATAATTGTTTTAAAGCACCATTTTTCAATTCTTTTCCAAAAGGAGTCAGTACCTCAGAATTCCCAGCCAATCTTCCACGCTGAACAGAACGGAAAAGGAGGATAATGCACCCCAAGAGCTGCTGGAGGTGGGACCAAGGGGCCATCTGGCCCAGTGTCCTGTCAGTGAGTGCTGGAAGAAATCCTTCACCCAAAGGTACCCACCATGGACCTGTTCGTTATTTTTGTCCTCACTACCTGCCAGCTCTCAGTCTGTGACATTCACAAGGGAATAAAATGCCCTTTAATCAGGCTCCTCCAGGAAGAGTTTCTTTGGGTGGACAACACCAGGGCAGGAAATCAAACCAGAAAGCCTCTCCCCAACCCACTGCTGCCCCAAATCTCATGTCTGGATACAAACCCTGAGCTGGTCCAACCATTCCTGTGGGTCAGCTCAGGCTCTTTGTGCCACGCCACGAAAACAACCCCCCAGAGCACCCGCAGCAGGTGGACAGCAAAGAACCTCACCCTTCAACAGTGCAGGAGCTGCAATTTGCTGAACTGGTTTTGACAGGTAAAACTGGGCCCACAAGGCACAGAGGAGACAGGGCTGGCACTGCAGATGCCAACTGTGGATCGTGACCTTTCCCAGAGGAACACCTTGGTGGTGCCACCACTTGTCTGTGCAGTTAAAAGGCCAAGAGATGCTGAAGGTGTCTCCTCTCCCTTTGCCAAATGTTACTCTGCACCGAGCAGCTCTCAGGGACTCTACAAGGATCAGAGCCTTCCACAGAAATCTCCTTCAGACCTCCACTGAATTGTGAAAAACACGCTCCATGATTTAAAGGGAGTCATATGTATTATTTCTTGTGTGTCTCTCCATTTCTAAAGGCATCAGCGATGGTTAGGTGATTTTGATGTGTCTCTCCCCTCTCTTTACATTCCTCACGTGTTGCTCATTTTCTCCATTCCATTTGGGTTACAAGCCATGTCATGTCCTGTTTCATGATCCTTCACCCTTGCACTCAGGATTGCTGTTTCACTTCAAAGGGGGGTTGTGTCTCACGGAGGAGGGAAACAAGGGCAGCTCCAGAAAACCCTGCACTGACTACAAAGCTGTTTGTGCAGCAGCAGAAGCCCTGCCCTGCTCACATGTGCTCACTGGCTCCTTCAAACCCTGGGATAATGAACAGGTCTGATTCTGAAAGGCTTTTTTCTCCTTGCTGCCTTTCTAGACCTTCTGAAAGATGGATATAGATTTGAGTTCGTTTTACTTGCTTGAAATGTTGGGGGCTTGAAGCAATCCATTTATAAAAAGGGAAATTAAGAGGAAAAATAGGAAAATGGCATATTAAAATAAGAAAGTGGTGTGACTAAAACTGACTGTGTTAGAGAGTGACAATTTAAAAGCAAAAGAAACAAAAGCTTCATATTAAAGGGAGAGAAAATTAATAAAAAATCTAAGTCATTGAATAGTGACACAAAGATCCCCTCCTTTTAATGAAATCGTGCAGACACTTCCATGTAGGCCTCAAATTCAGGGCATTCACCAGACTTTTGCCCTCTCCTTGAGGGCACCATGAGCGATGCCCTGACTGTCCAGTACCTTCCTCACTTCTGAACAGAGCTGTGCTGGCCCTGGGAACAGTTTTAGGGTGTTTGATGGCAAAGAAGAACACACCATGTGAATATTCTGGGGTTGCCCCCTAAAAAACCTCTTCCACCACCTCTTGCACCCCTCTCAGCCTGCACCCAACCCATCCACACCCCGTGGGTGTCTCTGGTCCTGCCTTTGCCCACAGACCCGACGGAGGGAGCGCGTTGGAGACATCAGGAGTTGGGACATGGGACTTCTGCTGCTGCTGAGCTTCCCAGCTCCTCACACAGGTACCTCCAAAGGAAGGGCAAAAGGAGGGAGGTCTGGGAGCTGTTAAGTTCCAGCCTGGTGCAGAGTCAGCACAGACATGCCCTGCTCCATCTCCCAGACCACAAAGTCCAAGGGCAGCGTGACAGCTGGAGCTCCCAGGACTGTGTGAGTTACTGTCCTGGGCACTCCTCCCTCACATGGAATTTCTCTCCCATAACTCTGAGCTTTGCTTCTCCCCATGGCCAGTGCAGCTCTTGTTAACATCACTGGCTGAGTGGTGTGGAGGTGTGATTTAATGCTCTGCTGAGCTCCAGCTCTCACTCAGCCCCTCAGCTGGGGACACACACTCCCAGTTTCTCCCTCTGACACTGATGGATGTTGCTCTGGGGAACAAATGTGTGAAAATGGGAAGCAAAAGGCACACAATTATGAATGTTGGATTTGCTTTAAAGACGATTTCTGGGATTTAAATCCACCTTCTGCATCAATAACATAATCTGCCTGGGAAACACCTGCTGAGCACTGTGATCTGGTGGCCACCAGCCACTCCAGGCAGCCTTTGGGAGAGCACAGGGCAGCAGAGGCAGGACTGGGATGGCTCTTGGGCTGTGTGCAGAGTGCTGCAGAGCACCAGGGAGAGGCTGTTCTTCCTTGCAGCTCCCCGAGGGTTATGGGTTAAGAAAAGGGAAGCCAGATAAACCCCATCTCACTCCACCCACACTGACATTTATCTGGTCTGGGGAAAGCAAAGATTCTCCTAGTGGTGGTGAATCCTCAGGTTTGGAGCAGTAACCTGTCCTCTCTTCACCCGATTCTCAGCAGGAAGCACATGGGTGTTAGCACTGAAAGCCAGTTTGCTCAACCTGTGGGACCCCAAACCTCCAGATCTCTGCCCTTGCTGCCCCACAGCAAAACAAATCAGCTCCTCCAAACGTGCCCACCTCGGGCTGGAGGCACATGGCCCCTGTGCCACACCACAGCTGGCTCCTGTGGCAGCAGGAGCCCAGCACAGCTCCAGGTTACCTTGGCAGCCGGGATTTACAACAGTCTTGCAGTGGATCTCATCAGGAGTGTGACTACTCCCCTCCTATCTGGCACACATCGTTGGCGTTCTAATTATTCACACATTTTGGCAAGCGTTGTGGTGTTCCCCTACCAAGCTCCTAATCCCTGCAGATCAGTTAAAATAAATGAAAGAGAGAATCAAAAGGCACTTAAAAATTCAACGGTTCTCTAAATGGGTTTGAACAGGCTCCAGATTATCGGTGGTTGCAGTTGACTAGCACTTAAAATTAGGCCCTCCCCTTCAACACACCTCACATTTCCCCTTCTCATTTAAAGGAACTGTCTGCTAGTCCCATTCCTGGGGGTCCCCAAATGCCTGACTGAATAAAAAAGGACAACGTGCACATCACCTACATTCAGTATCTGTTGGAGAACGTGGATGTTTGTAATCCCAGTGTGAAGGTATTGACTGCAACGGGAACGGATCCCAGTGTGGAAAACAAGCACAGAAGGTGCTAATTCGGGACAACACTCCAAACCCTGAGTTTTCCTTTTGTTACTCCTGCATGGAAGGAGTGCCCCAAGGCCAGGGAACAAGCTGCTGCCTTCCAAAAGCCATGCGACGCTGAGCTCCAGCGCATTTGCAGTCATTAAAAATGCCATCTCCCTTCCCTCCGAGATACCTTCAGAGAGCCTTCCCCCGTGTGCTGCCCTGCCAGGCTGCTCTCTGTGAGGCATTTTCCCAGCTCTCCTCAAAGCCACTGCTGCCAGTCCTTCCCTGTGGCCAGGCTGGCCCCCAGCCCACCCCCAGGAAACCCCTGCCCTGATTCCCTGCAGCCCTCTGAGCCCTCCTCATCCTTCCTGCATCCCATTTTCTGCTCCGGCTGCTCTCCGTGCCCCCGTGAGCAGAGCTGGGAATAAACTCCGACCTCTCCCACTTCAGGGAGTTGAGCATTTCTGTCTCAGAGCCCCTTTTGTGCCGGACCCACCGTCACTCACACACCCCCCCCAATCCACATCTCTGCTGTCACGCTTCTGGATTTCACAGAGTGATTTTTTAGCCAGCTATTTATGAGAGAAAAGACTGCTTTGTACTGCACAGCTCTTTCTCCTTCTCCCTTCCTTGCTCCCAGGTGCCTTGTACGACTGGGATGCTTTTGTTGCCTCCTCCCAACACAAACAGCACCCACACTGGGCTGTTTAATAAAGACTCCCTCCGCGCAGGAGCTCTGTGAGCAGAGGAAACACCAGAGTCAAGATGTTGATGTTTCCCACGTCTGAAAGAGCACAGGAGAGGTCAGCCCCTCGAAATGACTCTTGTTTTGGTGTCACCGTGGTACATCTTCACTTGGACGGACCCCGAGGAAAACGCAGGACTAAAAAGGAAGGGGAAATGCTGATAAAACACACGTGTGAAGGAGACTGGAGTGCAAAGGATGTTTCCATGCTCGTGTGCAGTGGGTGACAATGAGAGGCTGAGTTCTTATCTGGTGTAAATCAATGGTCTCATTAAGCTCATCAGGGTAGAGCAGGTTTGCACAGGGGGAACCATGGGGTGGAAATGGGAAGCCCCTTTTCCACAGAGGTGGAAATAGCAGGTCATGCAACAGTAACACAGCAGTTCCAGGTCACTGGTAGGCTGTTCTAGAGCACAGGGAAGAAGGGAAGAGGTGGAGGAGAGGGGGAAATGTGAGTGAAGGACTGACATGAGTGTCTGAGGGCTCCATCTCCTCGGAGCTCTCCTAACACACCAGTCTGGCAGTTCTAGCTGAACACATCCATCCACTCAGTGACAAAAAGGTACTCACATAAATGTCATTTTCTTGAGCACTGGATCTTTTGAAATCCTAGTAAAGGCATTAATATATATTCATACATATTTACAAGTTATTTAATTATGAGGTCAGATACCGCTGGCTACATCTGTCAGGCTTCCATGTACACAGGTTGATTAATCAACTATTTTCTAATTATTTTTTTTTTTAGCATTATCTTTCAGTGCTCCTCAGAGGTCCACTGTGTTTGGCTCAACAGAGCTGGGGCATTAAAGCAGAGGCTTTAGGCACTTACAGGGCCTCAGTGACAAGGGTTTTAAGAATTCTCTACCCCATACCCAAGGCTGTAGGATATCCTTGGAGCCTCTGAGCTGACTTTGACAAGCAGAAAAGCCAAGGAGTGACAGGGGAACAACAAGTGGCAATAGCTGGAGGGAAACCACATGGAGGAAGGAGGGAGCAAGTTCCCACTGTTGTTACCTAAAGGCTCCATCTCTGTGGTCTCACTCAAATCCACAGAAAGCAGAGTGCAGTTGGGGAAACAGCAGTTTCTTTTTCTCTGGTCTTCAAAACCACATGACATTATTTCCCCCTTGCAGCTTGCAAAGCCCCTGAAGCTGGTGTGCATTCCTGCTTGTGTGTGCTGGTTAATCCAGGCACGTGATGGTGTGTCCCCAGGTCTGGGATGAATTACTGCAGAACAACATTCCTCATTTATGAGCGCAGTCAAAACATTAAGGAGATTGAAATTCTCTTTTTAACATGCACTCAACTTTAGTAGGCCCCTTCATAAACTTGTTTTGAAATGATTTTTTGATTGTTAGCAACAGAACAAAGTTATCTAGAATATTAAGGTTGAGCCTCAATAGATTTTTAGATAAGACAGATTAATGACTTGTATTTATATGGCGGCTCAAAGTGTTCCACAAATATTGATGAATTAAAACCTTCTGACAGACTCCCTTGCAGGACAATGTTAACATCCCCTGTTTGCAGATGGGACTGTAAACTCTATCGAGAGATATTCAGAGATCAAATTATTTGCTTAGGGTAAGAAAGCCACCAACAGCACTCTGGAGTCACACACTCCTTCACCAAAACACGGTGGTCACATCAGAGTGGGCCACAGGCACACCCATCCAGAAACCCTGACTGCTCTGCACCAGAGAACCTGGCTCTTTCCAGCCCACAAGGATGGCAGTTCTGCTCTTCATTTTCCTCATTACATCCTATTTCATCTGCAAACAAAAGTAAAAAGTATACAAGAGCAACAGTAAATAAGTTCCCAACTTTGGCCCACTGAAGAGCAGTTTGGTTTATCCACACCCCTCTCTGTGCTGGCACCAGCAGCACCCCGAGACCTGCCCTTCCAGAGGAGTGATGGCTGTAAACTGGAAAAGTCTACAGCTCATAACAGGGAACTGCTTGTACCTTTAGAGTCTTAAAGCTCAGCACCTTTATGTCATAAACGAGTCCTTGTCTAGCAATAATGGATTGTAACGTGCTCTCAGGGAGGAAAAGGAAGAGGAAGCAAAAAAGCCATGGTGCCATTTGACTAAAATTGCAAAGGTTTTCACTGGATGCACTGCAATGTCCTGTGAGTCTGAGTGATTCTGGGATTGCCCTCAGTAGCTGACAAACCACCAATACAATCACAGAGGGCACCTCCAGCACACACAGGGTTTTTTGTTGGGTGGTTCTTGCCCACCTACTTTTACTTTGCCTCGCCTTTGGTTACCTGTGCACATGCAGATGTGCTCACACCACTGTCCCCTGCTCTCTGCCTCCAATAAACACAGGATATTGAACCAGAGAGAAATGAACTCTAATCATGGCAAAAGGTGCCTAAGAGCCTTAAAAAGCTCACCTAGGAAGAAATTTAAAAGTGACTGATATGAATCCTGGCCTGCTACAAGCTGAAAGCATGGGAGGACACCAAACACCTGGGCCCCATGCAGTGTGAGTGTATGTGCACGTTCTTCCAGGCAATCCTTACAGTGAGAGATCCCTCGTGGAACTAGAGCAGCCAAGGCTGATAATACTGAATGCTCCCAAAGCTGGGATCATCCCTCATGAAGAAGGCACCCTAAGAAAGGAAGAGACAACCCTCTGCCCACCTCCATCATGGGTGGGGCTGGCAGGCAGCTCATCTCGGAGAGAGGAGTGATGTTGAAGCCCAGCAGATGAAAATCAGTATCAAGTAGACACTCTTTGAACATCGCTGCTCCTTTGGATTTTGGCTGTTGGATGTGGATTGTTGCTAACTTTGTTCTCAATGGCAGAAGAGTGTTCAGGACACCAAATCCTCCTGTGGGTGGAGGTTGGGGACACCAGGGCCAAGGGCTGTCCCTTCTCACTGGAGCTGGGCCTCATTTGTTTCCCATGCCAGTTTTTTTCACCCATCTGGGACCAGGGGACTCTAAACAGGCCGGTGGTAGAGCTTCATGTGGTGGGAGAGCAGCTGAGGAACAAGAGTGGGGAGGGGAAGTTTCTGTCCCTCTCCCTCACACAACCCAACAGCACTACAAGAGTAAGACTGCAGGAGAAAGAAAATGTCACAAATGTCTTTATAGGTCTGGCACCTCCTGGAATTTGCCTAAATGTCAGCCAAGCATATCCAGGGAAGAGGCAAACCAATCTGTGCAGGGAGGGATTTTTACACATCTCCCCTCTCTCGCAGGAATTATCCCTGCCTGTGACCAGAGAGCTGGAGGTGCAGCTCCCACTGGGGGAGGCAAAAACAACCTCAATATTTCAAGATACTTTCCCCAAATCAGTGAGCAGCAGCTCCTGTGCCCCCCTCTGAAGGCCTGGGGGCACCAGCCATGCTGCCTATGCTGAAACACATTTCTAGATAGGGAATGAACATTGAAAAACATGTTTCACATGTGAAACACTGTTTAGATAGGAAGCCAAAAAGCAAGGCAAGCCAGTGATTCTGTGAGGTAAGGAGTGTGCAAATCCAAAGTTAGCAGGTGCATTGCCATCCAACTCTGCTTTGGTGAGCAGTAAAACACAAATTTATGAGCTGGGTTTTGTTAAAGTCAGATATGGATTTTTGAAAATGAAAAGGATGGATGGGAGGACGGCAGTGAGACATTTAATCAATGTCATAAAAATGTAACATTCATTGGTCTCCTAAAATGAAATTAATAATCTGTGTAGAAGTATCATTAGGAGATAAGTGACATTTTTAGGCTTTGATTTGTAACTTGTAACAAATCTTACTTCCACATATTTCAAACATCCTTAGCGATATCCATCTTTATTAAAACATACCAAAACCTTTTCACCTCAGCTGGAGTGGCCCATCAAGCATTTTTCCCCCAGCATAATATCCTTAAGTAAAAAGATACATTATCAGGCACAGGCTTGGCAGTAATGAAGGCAGGAAGAGACATGCTCCGAGCCGTATTCAAATTAAATCAGGGATTTCAATACTCCCTGATTATCAGGGAGTCTTGTCTTTCACTAATAAATTTCTCCTTCATCCCAGGCAGAGGTTTCTAAGCTCTCTCTGAACTGATCAGACGTTTCATTGTGTGCAGGAGGGCCAGGAGAAGATGTGTGTGTGTGTGTGGGGAGGGGGATACGAAATCAGGCAAGTCTGCCCGACACATGATTGGAGACACCACATGAAAAGGCACCTTACAGGAACACAAATCTGATTCACATGCCCTGCTGAATTTAGAAGGATTTGGGGGAAGGGGTAGCTAATATAGACAGGCTTATTCTCCTTATATTTAACGTCAAGGCATTTTGTATCAAAGCATTTTCATCCATTTTAATGGAGCTACCTTTGATTTGCTCCAGCTGAGGTGAGAAACTGGAGTCCTGGGCATGGATTATTAGTACAGACAGGAGGGAAATGACACCCTTCTTGTCTCCTCTCCCCTCCCCTTGCCTTTTCAAATATAAGGCACAGGAGAGCAGCGGGGAAGATTTATCTTTTCCTTAATTAACGACAGCATCACAATCGACTGGTGCAGCTGGGAGGGTTTGCATCTTTTCTTCGTGGATCCCTGTCAAACATCTCCTAATGAAGCTGTTTCTGTTTCCACTGTGGGCCAAGAGGGGGCTGCCAGCAGGGAGAAGTTGGTGAGAGTTATCAGTGCACACGTGGAGAAGTTACAGAGATAAAGGACGGGTCCCACGTCGTGGCTGTGACAACAGTGACGGGGAGGTCCCTGCTGAGAGCCACGTGCTGGAGCCTGCAGGTTGTCCTTGCCTCCAGGAGAAGGCAGGATGAGCAGGGGAGGCAGAGAAAGGCAGCACCACCATCCCATTTGCACGTGGAAACTGAGGCACGGGGACCTGGAACTCTTTGCCCACTATCCCAGAGCTGCTCTGCATCCAAACCGAGTGGTGCACCCCATTCTCCAAAGTCCCAGTGAAGTGCCTCAACCCAAAACTGCTTCAGGGCCTAGAGAGAATTGCCCTGTATATTAATTATCCTTTACAGTTGAAGAGGCACTAGGAAAGTGCTCTTGTTTTTACTTCTAGGCCAACTTCCAAAGGGTCCCACTTAATAAAACATTCAAAACTTCACAGGGGATTTCTGGCCAATTTTGTTACCACCTTTGATTCTAATTGTGTTAGCCCATAATTGCTCCAGCATGTGAGGGAAGGACACGATTCTTTTATTTACACAGCTGAATCTGTACAAATTTAGTATCCATGTCTGAGGGAATTTGGGGACACTGTGACACTGTACTGATGTCCTGCTCTCACCAGCCCCATTTGGATTCCAGCTACCAATTTAAAATAAGAGGTCAGATAAGACACATCATCACAGGAACTATCTGACCATTCCCAAACATCGAGATGATACCATTACACACATCCAAGAGCTTCGGGCTCCCTGATTTTACTTAGAATGGCTAAGGCTGCAGATCTGCAGGTTTGCCCCTGTTCAAGGCCAGGGGTTTGATTTGGGTGACCCCTGTGGGTCCCCTCCAACTCAGGACATTCTATGCCTTCATGATTGGGAAGTATTTTGCTCACAGGAGAACATGTCTATAATGTCTACAACAATCACTCTCCACCTTCCCTGGGGCTGTCTGCTGCCTTCACAGCTTCTGCCTGGGCTCACCTGGCCACGGCAGGAATGTCACAGAGCCCACTGCAAGGGGACACACAGCAGCTCCAGGACGTCCGCGAGGGCAGGCAGCTGCCCTGTCTCCTTCCCTGCCTCTGAAGTTCCCCTATTGACAGGTATTGAAAGCAATGACCCTGTAATTCCCACTATATCCCCTTATTGTCATTTCTGCCTACCTTGCTTTCCACTGAACTTCTTTACTGAAAGGAAAACACAAAGGCCCCTCCCTTTGAGAAGGTTAGGGCTTTGCTCAAGCCCACAGATTTTAACCTCATAAATATTCCCAGCTATAAGATCTTATTAAGAAGGTATGTCTCCCAAGAGCATAAAACCATCAAGCTGTAAATTTTATTTAATTTCCCATGAGATTTCCTAGCCTCATACATATAATTAGAGTGCAGTATAGAGCACTTTTTGTGTTTTGTCAATAAATCACTGGGGAACAATCAACGTTTAAGAGGACAAGCTTTAATGATTTTTCAGACCCCTAAGCAATCATGCCTGCTACAGTGGCAAGCTGGTCTTTAACTTTCTCTAACTAGGACTGTGGACTGTAATGTTAGAGAGGGTCCCAAACACTTAATCCTATTAGACTCCGCAGCCCAGACAATCATAGCTTATGCCCCAGGGACATATTGATTTTGATTTGGTTGACAGATAAGACCAGCCAAGCTACTGTAGGCTATGCTTTATTAAGTGTTTACAAATTAAATATCTTAAGGTCTGTAACAAGCACAGAGTTGGCAATTACCTGTGCAGCTGGACAGGGGCTGACTCTCCATCAATCCCCCCGAGCACATCTCCCAGCATCAGGAGCACTGTGTGCCCCAGGCTGCCCCCAGCCCAGGAGCACACAGAGCCCCTGAGCCCCATTTCAAGCACAGCCTCTGAGGGACTGAGATCTCCCTGCAAGGCTTTGCTTTGGGGCAAAATACCCCAGGACTGTCTCTGGCAGGAGGAACTCATCAGGGTGTATTTCAGTGTTGAGCCATGACACAAAGCCTGTCATATTTCTAAAAAGCCAGCACTCAGCTCACTTATTTTGCCCTCTCTCTGCTCTATCTTAACTCATAAACTGAGTATCATTTCCATGCTGCTGCCACAGCCTGTATTTTTCTGTCTCACTCAGCTTGCCTGGGTACTCTGGGAAGTTCCCCCTGGCACAGCAAAGACAGAGACAAACCATTCTTTTACGTGCACATTGCCTGTGACTTTTGGAAAGACAAACCCACTGTGTTAAAAAAAAAAAGAGAAAAAAGTAGATATTGTAGATGATTTAGAGAAAAAAATGCACACAATCAAATTCTTTCTTGCATGCAAACCATAAAATAACTTTTACACCTGGGAGAGCTGAATGAGCACATTTGTGATAAGGCATTATTTTACCCTTGACTTTGCACTGATGTCAACGACAGGAGGAGAAAAACAACTGGATGCGAAGAACTCCTACATTTCCTGAAAGGAAATCTCTGAAAAGAGAGAAACTGCCTTCCCCAAGCACAGCCAGGGCCTGGCAGGCAACACTCCTCCTGGGTCAGCAGCCAGGATGGTGTTCCTGTCCCCTGAATCACCCTTGTGATCTCCAGTGGAAACCACCTTGGAGTGCACATCAAACACTCGAGCCTCGCCTCGTATAATTTGATAATCACACCAACTGCACTATCAGGCAAGAGTCTCCCAAGTACTTTAAATATGTTAATGAAGCAAGATTTTTATCTATAGTCTGATACAGCTTGCACAAATCTATAAATAGGCTTATCTCGGGGTTATTGCTGTTATAAATTAATTATGGAAATGTCACCCAAATCAGGGACCTGCCAAAGGAGTGATGGGGAGAGCAGTGACTTGCACCTGGGGATTCAGAGAGTGGGTGACCTGCAGGAAGGGGTCACAGCCCCTGGCAGCAGCCCAGGGGCTTCAGGGGGATTTCACCTTGAAGAATACACTTAAAATTGGGTTTATATGAGTCACTGACAGCGGCTGCAGAAGTGGACTGAGTTAGGGAAGGGTTATTGCACTGTTTGCTGGGAGGATCTCAGGCCTTATGTCAAAATTGCTTCTTTTGGGGCACCGGGAGCTGCAGAGTGAAGGGTTTGGGGTTTTCTGGAGAGAACAGGGATGAGGGGCCTTGGTGCCAATTCCTGCCTTTACTGAACTGTGCCAAAGCCACCTCTAGGAGTGAAATAAGGAAAATCCCAAGCAAACAAAAATTCCTGGGTTTCCACTCTAGATTTGAATCTCTCTTTGCTTTTAAGGACAACAACAAAAGTATGTGACTCCTGAATGTTGTCAGAAATGTCAAATGTGCATCTAACCCAAACTGCATTCTAAAAAGGGAGAAAAATCTATCAGAGGACAACAGCTACTTAGGTCCTAAATGCCATATTACTTCTGTTTATTCTGTATACAGTGATTGGACCTGCGAATTCTGGCACTGGATAAGGATTTCTACTTTATCAGCTGCTCTACAACCTGAACAAAAGATCACACGTGGTCAAAACACCTGGAATTCAAAAAGGAAAGATTCTTTATTTTACACAGTTATGCCTATTGTCCTTTTATTTATTAAGAAGTAAACTTCAGAATATTTTTTTATTTCAGCTTTTATCAATCTTATAATAGGTTGATATCATTGTTGAGGCACTGATAAAGAAGAAAATAGAGCATTAGTGAATAAAATACCACTTTAGAACGTTCCAGCAATGCTGAAGAGTGTTAAAAGTCTATGTATATTGTCTCAGTTCAGAAAGCTCAATGTAAATACCTGGTGATTATATACAGCTTAAAAAACGACAAAAAGAACCCCCCATTTTGAGAGGGATGGGCACTGGCAGTGTTTGAATCTCCAGTCCAACAGCCAGTGTAAAGTTCTTACAGAACTCATCCCCAAGAGCTTACAAAACCCAGAATGTCCTTCCCTGGGAAGTGAGATAATATTCTGGGCAGCAGAATTCTGTCTCCCAGCTAGGATCCACTTCTGTGTGACTGAAACACAGAGAAATTGGTGAAAGAGGCTGCTGCTGGAATACCAACTAAGCTCAGGGTCCTTGTGGATGCTTCATTCTTGTGGCTACATCAATATAAATGGATTAAAATGCTTTCTATTGCCTGCTAGGACACGGTGCTTTAGCTGGTCAATTATAGATCTGATTGTAATGATCTGTGGGCTAAATATTACAGCTCTCTGCCCCCACAGAGAGTGGCCAGTGCAGGGCCAACCAGGCCCACCCTCTGCCAGGGGGGTTTGTGTCTCACACCCCCAGCCCACCTCCGACACCTGGGGCCAACCAGAGTCCCCCAGCGTGAGGCTCAAAGGCTCCACAGAACGGGCAGGTTGCTGAAGGACTTCCCTGTCTCAGCTGCAGGAAAGCTCTGCCAGGCAGGCAGAGCCTCCCCCACCACCAGTGTGACCTGAGAAGGTGTCTGGGACAAGGGCACTGAGATTCCCCACGGAGCACCCGGAGTGCCACAATTCCAAGGGGGAAGACAAAACCCCCAAAGACCTGATTATCCCCCAGGGCCACAGAACCCTCTGAGCTGGGAGGATCATCGAGCCCACTTCTTAAGGGAATGGCCTGTCTGGGGAACAAAGCTGTGACCTTGGTGATTTTAGCACTGTGCTCTAACCCATTAGCCTAAAAATAGAGTTTTCTTTTAGGGCTTTCCTATTTAAAGACTTGCTTGCATCCACAAATTTCTGCTCTCTCAGTGTTCTCAACCTTGAATCACGGAATATTCTGAGTTTCAAGGGACCCACAAGGATCATCAAGTCCAACCCTTAAACAAACAGCCCTTTCTGGGATTGAACCTGCAACCCTGGCATTCTTAGCACTGTGCTCTGAACAACTGAGCTAATCTCAGGATTGAATCCCTGAGCAAAATATAGTGGATTTTCTTCCTTTTATCCCTGATGAAGACATGGATGTAAGACATGAAAGAAAGAGGGCAAGTGAAGTAAGGATTGTTCCACAGGCCAGGAGGCAGAAGGGATAAAGTCCCCAACAAGCCATTTATGGCCTATTTCCATTTGGGTGGAACTCTCCTGGGTGGCACAGGAGCAGCACAGCACCTGCACGCTGTTTAAATACAGATTCAACCTCAGAAATCTGAGAGAAACAGCATTGAAGTGATGCTTTGACTGCCTTTTGGCTCTCTGCACTGAAAGAGCCCCAACCATACCCTTTGGAAGACAAAAGCTCAATATTCTGGTTTAAATGCTACTCAAGAGCAGGGAATATGCCGTGAAACTCTGCACTGCAGCATCTGCTACTGGTCCTTTCCATAAAAATTAAAAGCTATATTACAGACATTGAATTAATATCTCCTAACTGCTTAATAGTTAGATAATGGACTCCAACTCTCAGTGAAAAAGTCACAGCATGAGGCAATTTTCTACAGATGAAGTTTGGTTTTAAGGACCTTCATAAAATGCTTACAATTCTCTGGAAAGTAACTTCTAGATTTACAAACGCACCTCCTGATTTGGCTGCAATGGGGGGTTGCACACCATCACTCCAAACAAAACCTGGATAAAGCCTGTGAGGTTCCTCCAGTGACAGTGTGGGGGGCACAGAATAGAGCAGGTGACCCCTGTGTTTGACACAGCACATGGTCAGCCTTTCACTCCACCTCCACACATTCCTTTTTCCTTGGAGCCTCCAAATCTTACAATGAACTCTGGAATATTTGAGTTTTTCAGGAGAGATGTCACCACCACCATTTGGTTCTCAAATGCATTTCCAGCTCCTCCAAGTGCCACAGGACTTGTGGAGACAGCAGGGAGGACTGTCCTGTGAGCAGTCTCCATCACCTCCTGCCACCAGCAGGTCCTGATTTGCTGCTGTCCTGACAGCTCTGGGCTTGTTTCCTTGTGGGAACGTTTCAAGGGAATAACAGGTGATGAGTCTGGAAACACCGGTGAAAATATCACCTCATGTTCATGGGATCCCCACTTACTGCTCCTAAAATTTTAACTAGGCTGAACTGGGCAGACCTATCAGTGGAGAGGCTGTGGGGAGACTGATTGTGCCCCGTTCTCCACGACCTGGTCACAACTGCTGCTCAGAAACAGCCCAGGGATCTGCTAAAGATGCAGCTCTGGGGCCAGGCCATGGGGGCTCCCCCAAACCAGGCTCACGAGTGCTCTGCTTACCTCCTGGAATTCATCAGACTTCTGAAAGTGTTAGATTGGTCTTATAAAACTGGAATGTGTGTGTAGTAAATTCTAAAGTTGTCCAAATGTGGAGTATTTCACGTGAGGCTCTGGGAAAAGCTTGTCTTCCCCCTCCCCCTCTTTTTTGGCAACAAAGAGAATTGATGGATAATGGGAAGCAGAGGAGCCCAGGGCTGTGCACCAAGGGCCTCCAGCTACATCAAAACAAGGGCCCAGGCTGAGGTTGGGAAGAGTGAACTTAATTACTACCAATCCCATGGGCAGCACAAACCTGATACCCAGCAGAGAATGGAGGAAACAGGAGCTCGAGTTGGGAGATCCAGGTGCTTCCACGTCCTGACCCAACCCACTGAAAAGACAGATTTCACTGGGCTTTGGGTCTCATTTTGAGCTTGTACAATGGGCTTGTGCTGTTTGGGGACATATGAAGGATTAATATTGCTACTGACCTGGCTGATGGAGAGGAAGGAATGACCCAGTATCTTCAAACTGGGGCCTGAATGAACATTGGTTTAAGACTTCTGAGAAGGAAAGGAGTTGTCTTTTCCATATATTAAGGTAAGGGAGGATCACATGGATGTTTATCCAAACTAGGAAAGGATTAAATCCCTTTTATTCTTTTCAGAAAACTACAAGTGAAATGTATTCCCCTTATGGCTCTAGACTAGCAAGAAAAATGCAATGAATAAACATGCAATGTGGAAAGAAGGAAGAGTCCATGCTATTGCACCACAGCAAATGAGGTGACTTAAACCTGGTATTTTCCATTAAAAACCCACTTTTACCATCTCTGAGAAAATACAGATCACTGTCATTTAGACCTCACCAACAGCTCTAAAGGAATGTAGAATTATCTGCCTTGAAATGAAATAAGGACTGTCCTGAGGCAGAAAAAGAGTCCAAGGATGAAGAAGCAGAGTCCAGCCAGTCCACCATCAAGCCCATCCCGAGGATGGACCTTGTCTCTAGGCACATGCAGACATCCTGGAAATGCAAGAAGATCCATCTGATCTTCAACAGGTTCCCAAAGCCATTTTATTCCCTCTATTGCCCCAGAAGCCACAGCCAGCACTGTGCTGCAACTGGCCAACCATGTTCTAATTAAGCAGTGGTAGTTTCAACACAGACTATTTCCTGGGGATTAATGACCAGCAGAGAGGCAGTTGATGATCTGAGGCCCATTAATGCCAGTCAGTCATTAATCCCCAGCTCTGCCCTGTATCCAAGCCACCACAGGTATTATTAGACTGGGCACAGAGTTCTTGTGTGGATGTCTGTTATTGGTTTGAGTGCCTGACATGGTTGTTGCTGGGCTTTGCTCCCGCTCATGAGCTGAGGGACTGCCAGGAGGAAGCAACATTTCTGATTATGAAGGTTTAAGCCTCAGAACACCAAACTTCCTCTCTGAGTTCAGATAAGCTCCCTAATCTCCCTGCAACTAAATTACACCACCTTGAAAGAGGAAAAAAGGATTACCTATTTACAGGAGATGCAAATAAATCACCAGAAATGTAGGCTTCCACTCGGCACAGGATCACACCATTCACCAACCTCACACTTTGCTCCAGAAATCAGTAAAATATTTAAAAAAGAAGGCAAGAAAGATGAGCAGAAGGGATGGCTGAAGGGCAGTAACACAGGGTGAGGTGCAGAGCAGCCCCTGAGGTTTGGTGCCCTCCGTGCCACACAAACAGCCCAGCTGAGCCCGTTCTCCCACCGTGCTGGGAATCAGCCTGGGAAGCACCGGGAAGGGCAGTGGATTCAGGGATGCTCCAGGAAGCAGTGCCTATAACACTCCCCCAGCAGTATCCCCTTGGATGGAACACACATGGCATGTCCCACTGGATCCTTCTGCTCCCTCTGGTGCTGGGAATCTCCTCTGGAATGAGAGGCTGAATTGCTCCAGGAGCTTTATGCTCACTGCAGGCTTTGTGGCACCTTCCACAAGAGCAGCAAGTGGCAGGTCCCAGCTCCTCAGTCTGGCTGTATAAAGTTGTTGTTGCTGTTAATTCTACTGCAACTGCTGCCAGTGTGTAACAGACACGGCCCCTCCATGCTCTGAACCACAGCCCTGTCTCCTGTTGCCTATTAATATCCTCTGCATATGTGACATTGCCTCTTGGAGGGGGGCTGGCACTCCTTTTTCACTCACTCACCTTGCCCTGGCACTGGAGAATATATTCTTTCCTGCTAAAATCCCAATAACAATCCAGGTTACACATTCTCTGGGAAACTCTAAGTGGACCAGACAGACAAAGCTGGAAGAGTGCGAAGAACCAACAACCATTTTATGTCTCTGAGCATGTGTAATAAAAATATCTATTAACTTCAGCACAGAGGTCGGATTTACTTTAATTACAATATTGGAGGGAGAAACACCTGAAAGAGCAAAGTCACGTTTGAGATGAGGCTCCCCCTGCACCCAGGGGAGGGAGGTCCTACTGAGCAGTGCCCTGCTGCAGGTGGAGGTGCTGCTCTGATCCACTGGCCAAATCACTGGGAGAGCAGGTAATGAGCTGCACAGGTACAAACTGCCCCCAGCACTCTGCTATGCAGACAGGTTCACCTCCCATAAGAATATTTGCAGCAGTGGGAAGAAAAAAAAAATCCAATTAGTGTCTAAAAATCCCAAGACATGATACGACTTGGGGAAAGAAAAAAAAAAATAGGGGAAAAAATCCCCTCTGAGGCTTGAAACCTTGACAACCAACAGGTAATATTTTGCTTTTATTGTCTACAAAGAAATGAGAAAGTGAGAAGAGCTGTGAGTGTGGGTGCCTGAGAGAGCTGCTCTGCAGCATGGTAAGGCACTGCAGGGTGCAGAAGGACTCACAGCCCCTCTTTTAAGGTCTCCCAGTGCTTGTTGATGCCAACCACTGCCAGCTCCTCCTGTGGGCAGGGGCAGTCACCAGTGGGCTGGTTCCCTGCCCAGCACCTGTGCTGTGAGCCCAGTGCTTCAGGGCAGAGAAACCCCCCAGAGCAGAGCAGCTGCTCGTGGGAATGTCCTCCTGGATCTTCCAAAGAGCAGCTTCTTCCCAGGTCATCATTGATCTGCCACCTGCCATCTCCAGAAGGGCTGGGGTGTGCTCTGCTGGCTGGACAAGGACAATCAGCTTCTCCAAGTGCAGGTGGCAGGTGATGGAGCTGTCCCACCACAGCCCCTCTGGATTCACCTGCAAGAGGACTTGGTGGGTGTGGGAATCTGTAGCACACGTAAGAGCCAGCCCCAAGGAGGGTCACAAGAGAGCATTCCTACAAAAATCAGATGTCTAGAGACTGGGTTTTGGGTTTTTTTGATGTTTTTTTTTTGTTTGTTTTCCTTTTTTGTTTGTTTGGGTTTTTTGGGGGGTTTTTTGTTTGTTGTTTTTGTTTTGTTTTTTTAAATACCTTTGGCTTTAACACCTCAGGTGCAAACCAGAGACTGCTTCCTCTTTGCTGGTCCCTGTGCCACACATGAAGTACAGGTGTCAGTAGGACCCCAGCTCTGCCCCTCAGGCTGCACTTACTCCAGCACCTTTTGTGTGACCCAAATAATCTGCTATTCAGAGCCCTACAAGGGCTGCTGGAACATGCTCAGGATGGAGCAAAGTGGGAGGGTTCCTATTGTATTTCTTCAGAGTCAAAATGAGATCAAAGCTTTCAGGAGAAAGAGGCAAAAGGGAGAAAAGAGGAGTTTTAAACCACCCTCAGAGATTTGGAAGTTGGGTTTGCTGTACACACCTCAAGCATGTTGCACCTCGACCTCCTTCAGCTCATCAGCTGAACTGGAGGACGCTGAAAGCAGAGCCCATCAGGGTCTGCAGCTCCTCCTGAGCATCAGCCAAAGGCTCCTGCAGCTCTGGCAGCCTCGGGGCTGTGCCCACTGCCCTGGGGAGCCTGGGCAGTGCCCACCACCCTCTGGGGGAAGGACCTTCTGCTGAGATCCCACCCAACCCTACCCTGCCCCAGCTCCAGCCCTTCCCTGGGTGCTGTCCCTGCTCCCCACCATCCAGTCCCTCCTGAGGAAGATGGACCAGTGATGGGCTCTCCCAGGCTCAGCCCCTCCCGGGGCTCTGCTGCCCAGAGGGCACCCGGAGCCCCCCTGGGAAGGGTTTGATTTGCAGGGGTGAAACCCCCTGGGGACGGGCTAAACACACACCAGGGAAACATCCTCTTGGAAGGCCCCTGTCATTAGCAGCCCAGTTGCTTCACCCCTGCCCTTCTCAGGAGAGAAAGGAATTATCCCCAGGAGCACCTCCGTGGAGCTCAGCCTGGGGCACGTTCCACCTCGTGCCTATCTTGTTTAGTCTAAGTGGAGCTACAAATCTGTCGAGTGAGCATTTTGTTTTGATTAAAAATTAATAGCTGCTTTTGACCCAGGTGGATTAATTTCACTTTCACTGAGTATCAAGCTAATTGACACAAACTACTGTCAGGTGAAAGAACCAATTAACAAACTGTGAGGAGGACTGCTCTCCCCCTCCCTCCTCCTCTCCCCCAAATGTTGTTTTGACTGAAGGGTTTGTTGTGTTTTGGGTTTTTTTTTTTTCTTTTTTTTTCCCCTTTAATAGAAAAAATTTATCTCAGCAGAATGAGATTAATTACTTCACAAACAGAGGAACAAAAGGAAGCAGAGGGTGGGGTGCTCCCTCCCCCAGTGCCCGGAGTGCAGGTGCTGCACAGGAGCAATAGGGAAGGGCTCTGCTCCTGCCTTGCCCAGGCTGATTCTCACCAATTAACTGCCAATTCCAAGATTATCAGTCATCAGGATTTGGGGCTTGGCAGAAATCTGTGCTCAGGTCCCCCCAAACGATGACAGCCAGGCAGCTGGAACAGAGAACAGGCAGGACCCACCCAGAGTGAGCCACACAAACCCCCCCTGCCCAGACTGGGCTCGAAGCAGAAGTTTTCCCCAGCAAGGAGTTCTGAACAGGAGCATGTGGCAGCACAGGAAAATCAAGGCAGTTCCTTATTTATGCCTGTTAGACACAAACCAGCCCAGCCCTTGCTGGTTGGGCTTCCTGGGCTGTTTCCCAGAGGCTGGGACAGGGAGGGCTGGCAGAGGGCTCTGCTTGGCCAGGGCTTGGAGCAGCCACACACGACCTGTGCCACAGAGCTGCCCACGAGCTCCCACTTCCCAGCACGGCTCTGGGGAGCTCAGGGGTCCATTTCCTGCTGGCAAAGGGACTTCCACTTCCAGGGATCGTGTTCAAACTGCCTTGTGCCAAAGAAGGTAAATCCCTGTAGGAAGGGGGAGGCATAAAAAGCAAGTTGGGTATGCAATTCCTATTAAAAACAAAACTAGTTGGCTGCTTGATTTGCTTATGCTCTCCTAAAAATCCTGTAAGGAGCCTATTTACATCTCCAGGCATCCAAATGCCACCTCCAGATCTTGTCCTCTGGAATTCGTGTGATTTGGACATCTAAGCATCATATGCCTATTAAAACATTTAAATACTGTCTCCTAGATTGTCTGGCTGGGTTATAAAATCCATTCCAAGCTGCTAACACTGTGGCTTAAGTTTTATTATAGAAGTTGCTTAACTAGGCAAATATTTTCAGTTATATATATTTTCCCTTTACTTACAGAACCCATAGCACTTCATTTATCCTCCTGAGACTGTTTGTTCAAATCATTCCTTTACATCCTTAGCCACTATTCTGCCCCAGGGACGAGCTACAAGCTTTTCCCATTATTAATTTTTTATTCAAAGAAACAGCTAGAAAATCCATTAAGGGGGAGGAGAAGGAGAGAGGGAGCAAAGGAGAGACAGAAAAGGAAAAAAGGAGAGGGAGAAAAGGGGACAGAGGGAGATTCTGCCCAGACCACAGAAGACAGCTGACCTCCTTCTTCACTGGGACCTCATCTGCTTCCTGGCACACCTGAAAACCTTTCCCAAATGCTCTGTTTTCCCCGCCTGGTAATGATCTGCACTGTTGCAGAAGGGAGAAGATCCATTTTTGTCTCTGCAAAGGGAAATCATCATTTATACACTGCAGGACAATCCCCCAGCACTGCCTGTGAGCTCCTCAGATACACAGGCCCTGAATACATTTACGACCACAATGAGATGACCAAATGAACCATCTCAATAAAGGTGTGAAACGCCTCCAGCAGAGCCAGAAAGGCTTTGCGCTGAGCTCAAATGGGAGCATGCAGAAGTTGCCCAGCCCAGAGGAGGCCGGGCTGCCCCAGCCTTTGTGTAGCACCTCAATTCATTAGCAGAGCTGTGCCTGAAAACCCTGTCAGCTGCACAACGTGTGTCCACTCATTACCTGTGGACTTCCACTGATCATCTGCTGGTGGAGGGCTCCAAACATACCTGGCTGCTCTGCCACACTGAGAACTGAGAGACAATGAAAGGAGGAAATTGCAATTCAATCCAGTGCATATGGAGAATAAAGAGCCATCGTTTCATATGCACTGGCTTATCCTTCCCTTTGGTTTATGTTAAAAAATATACAGTATTAGCTGCCCTTTCCTCTTGGGAAATGAGCAGCATAGGTAATGGAAACCAATAAAGAACTGTCATGGGTTACTGCAATCTATCTACATTTAGGTGATTCCTGTTCTGTCCCACATCTGACCGAGGGGGAAAAGCAATTGTTCAAATGAAACCAGGTGACAAATCCTCCCAATCATTTCTTCCCTTCATGTCTTCACAAGCAGAACACTGAGCTGAAAAGCCACAAAGATAGCTCAGCACTCAGCATTTCAACTCTCCCAGGAAATGCTTAACACAAGGTAACAAACCCACAAAGCATCCCACATTTCTGAGAGGACATCACTCCAGATCTGGCTGCTACTGAGTGTTACACACAAACCCACCTGCAGGTGAAGTTGCCACAGCACGGCCCTTCCTGTGACAGATCACAGTGGTTACACTCCCATCACCTTCTTTTAGACTTTTAGCCTGCAAGTGATTCCTGTCAGACTTTGCAAGAAGAGGTAAGATCTGGATTTGTCAGGATCAAGACCAGGAGAGATTCAGTGTGCCAGGGAGAAGAGCAGCTCATGAGATGGATTGCAGGTTTTACTTCTCCTGCCCATCTCAGCCTCTTCCCTCTTCACTGTCCTGACACCCGAGCAAGGGCATGGAGATAATTTTTTATCCCAGATATAAAAATGGGGAGAGAACAAACCAGCCCAGGTGTTAGGCAGGATGCCTGGCAGAGTGACCTGAACTACGATTGTTTGAGGGACACAAATGACACAGCCCTGGCAATTCAGATTTCAGGAGCTCCTCCACTGACTGCAAATTAAAGGAAAGGGTCAGCTTCATTTAGCACTGACTTCTGTCTTCATTTCATGCTCAGGGGATGCATCCGGGCTGGAGCCTTTGCTGATGCAAATCAAGAAAGCTCAGCAGCAATCAGTGTGGGACTGATTTATAACAACTGCAAGTGGAGCCCCTCACAAGGTCAGTATTAGCAATAGAAAGGAGGGAATGTGATGGTACTTACTGTGATTTTAAAGTAAGACACTGCAGTGGGGAAAGAGCATCATACATGGGAATCTTTCATTAGGCTTTTGTGGTGATGGGAAACCACACACACTAGAATATGAATCTGCAGCTAATTAAAGAGCACTTCAAAATGTGCCTTCTCTTGAATTCTGCTTTTCCTGCTTCACTGTTTCATTGTTCTTTGTGTCCTTAGAAATTTGTCCAAGTCCTGTAGGCAGCCATCAGTTAAAAACCCTGTGATGGCTATTACTAAACATATTGCCTTTTTCCTTTCAGCTCTCTTACAAATGTAAATAGGTATTTCTGTACTTGTTGAAATGTGCTTAGTAGTTTTATTTAACAGTCATTTCTACAAGAAGGTGAAATAAAGTATCTGTCACTACAACCGGTTCTCAGCTGGTACTGAAACAAATTATTTCTACCACACTCCCCCCCAATTATTCACCACATTTACTGAAATCTAGCAAAGTGCAGTAGTTGGTCATTAAATAAAAGAGAAAGAAGGCTTGACCAATATCTACAGGCAAGCACAGATGCCTCCTGCTAGAGGAATCTCCTCCTAAGCAGTTCCTGCTATCTCAGGCAAGTGGAATCACTTGTCTGCAGAGCTGTGGCCTGGAATCCTGTTCTGCTGCCGAGTCCTGAGGAAGCAGCTCCATGAAAAAGCCCTGAAATTCTGAAATGAGAATCTCCAGGAAGCCTCATTTCATTGAATCACTTCACTTAGATGGCAGGGGGGAAACTGTCTGGAGTGACCCAGAGAAATGAGTGATGATCCCCAAGTTCCCTGGCCAGCTCAGCTAGTGCAGTGGTCAGATTGCAGCCTGGAGGCACAGACAACGTTCCTCCTGCAGTGTCCAACCCACCCAGCCCTCTCTGCCCAAGTGTGCCAGGACACAACTGAGCTGAGGGGTTTGTGGGAAATGCCTTCCTGTGGTTTACAGCACAAACTCTTCGGGTGAGATGGAACCCCAGCTGGCTTTGCTGTGCTTTCCCTAGGAATGCACAGTTCAGAGGGGATAACAGACCCTGGGGATCAAAGGAACATGGAGAACACAGAGATGACTGCAGCTTGGATTTTGCTTTTATGCCTTATCCCAGCTTTCCAAATTAAAAACCAGACAAACAACAATCCTCAACCACCACAACAGTTTTTGCCATTCTGTTTGTAGTTCTTGGCAGTGGCAAAAGTATGAGATCACACCTATTAAACTGGTCTCAGCCTCACCTGGAAGCAGATTGGCACCTTTGCCATTTCAGAGATCCACTTCCTGTTAATAAAAAGGCAATTTCTTCGGGTAACAAAGCCATGGACTTCTGGCAGTAAGCCAGGGAGCTTAAAGAGAAACCTTGAATTCTGCCAACATAATAGCCAAGGGACTCAGCTAAGGAAAAGATTTCATCTATCAACTAACAAGAGGCTGGGGTCACGAAGGAGGGTATTTTTATACTTGAGAGACCAAGCTAAAAGTGTTCCAAATGTGTAAGGAAAGCCTGGCTGGGATGTTCTCCCTGTGCAGTCGAGGCTGAGGCTTCGAGAAGGGTTTTCATTGCTCCTGACAGCCTGACAGAACTGTGCAGCACACAAGTTGAGCAGTGTGGGCAGGTTAAATTACACCAGGCAGGAGAAATCATTTCAATGTGAATCGAAGCGTTTACTCTTGTCCACTTCCAGCTCCTGCTTGTTATTCTCTCTGCTTCCCACTGCTTCATGTTTCCAACAGAAAAGCTTCATTTTAGAGTGGATGTCATACAGGGGGTGCCTTGGTTTGAGGATTTACTGTTTACTCACAAAACAACCTTAATACATTACTGGAGTGTGACTTGGTTCCTGCTCATCTATTAATTTTCTATGTATTTTTCTCTGTATTTTTCTTTACTGTGTTTACCTGGCATGGCCAATACTGTGGTAAACAGTTTATACATGGAGCAATATGGTTATGGAAAGTTTTGACTTAGCCTTAGTGAATTTATATACAGAAAACAGTCTTATGAATAAGAATGAACTTCCAGAAAAATCTGCTGTTTGCCTGTGAAAAGAGCAGAGTAAAGAGCATTTTCAGCTTCAGTCCTTCATTCCTGTTGGAAAATCCCATAACAGCTGCTCAGCTCAGGCTGTTTTCAGAGTCACAGAGCACACCCTGGTTTTTCTACCTGTCCCAGAAGCCAAAGCATCAGCTTTCCTCCTTATCCAGAGCACTGCAACCCACCCCACAGTCATCAGCCCTAAATCTCCAAAGGGAACCAGTCCATATAACACCTGTGTTTCAAGAGACAGAAGGAAACCACTGCTGGACACGTGTCCCTGTGGCACTGGGGCCATTCTGAGCTTTGAAGCACAAGTTGGAACTAGGGGATCTTCCAATCTGAGCCATTCTAGTTGCCTTGGTGCCTGTAAGGTAGGGTGTCCCTTATTCTCTGTGGATTTGTCAGTGTAATTTAACACTTTAGAATAAGTGGACACTAATTAATGACAAATTACAAAAACATTTATACTGAGTTACATGCAGCATCTGCATCAGCAGCCAGTGAGTCCATTCTGATTAATGCTGCCACAGGAAGAAGCAGGGCTGTGTCATGATTTGCTGCAGCAGCCAACTGAAAGCTCTTTAGTCAGGTTTCCCATTAACAAAAACAAGCATTAAATTACTTAAACACAATCATTAATTTAAATAATTATTTTGTAACTGTACATATAAATCATGCACAGCAAAGAAATTTAGGAAGTGCCAGAGTTGTCACATCATCCGAACCCCCAGCAATGCACAGTGCAAAGAGGTCACCTCTCATTTTCCTGCCCCAAGACCCCCAGAAATCACATTCTGAGCCAAGAGTCACAGGTCCAGGCATCCCTCACACCAGAAGAAATGTGAAACAGCACTGTGGATTTTCAGGGGTGAGTCCTGAAGGCCATCAATGTTCCTGAGCCTTGCCAGACCCATGTGCAGGGCACAGAGCCTGCCCTGCCAGCCCAGCAGCAAACCTGGCCATTCCCACAGAGCAGGCTCCCACCTCTGGCCTGGAAAACACTTGCTGGGGGTGACAGCAAGTTCCATCAGAGGATCCTAAAAGATCTCTGCAACAATGGGCCACTACTGGCCCTCAAAATGCCCCTTACAATCCTGCCCCACTGGCACTCCAGGCAGTGATGCACCACGGACTGACTCTCTGCAGTCTCCAAGACTCCTGGTTCAAAAGCAATGCACAAACCACCATCAGGAGCCCCTAAATGAAGGAATTTGAAAACAAAGCAAAACTCTGAATGCTAGGCATGGGATGTGGGAGATCTGAATTTCCTAGATCTGCCACTGACTTGAATGATATATACAAGGGTATTGCAGTTTAACGTCCCTTCCGACCCAAACCATCCTGTGATTCTGTGGTTTCATTTCTTTGTATTTAATTCCCCCTTCAATTCACACAATACCATTTATTTATATCAAAAGACTTGGGAGTAAGGATGGTTTCTGTCTGTCTGTCTGCACTGTGCATAGGTCCACAGATATTCAGTGTGGAAGGGTTTTCTGAGGCTCCTGCAAGAAGCAACAATACAAAAGCAGTAGAACATCACTGGGATTTCAGGCTTCTGGGGTCAAGTTGTCTCTTGTCTTGAACCTTCTGTTTATACTGAAGGGGAGCCACAAAGACCATGGAAGGAGTAAGGTCAGAGCTGCTGCTACTCCTGGACCAGCAAAGAGAAACAAAAGCACCACAGGGATCCTACAGGAGGCTGATGGAGCTTCTCTTCCACCGCATTTTAGATGACATGTGACAAGTAGAAACACTGATCTCCCAGCATGTTTGTGTTTTCCTTGGAGCACAAGATGCTATGGATTCCTGTCATTTAAAACTACAGCCTTGAGTGACCATCCCTGCAGCGTCCTCTGAAGCTGACCCTGTTCAGCACTGCCACCAGCAGCAGAGTGACCCTGGTGGTGGAACCACTGCTGCCTCTGCAGCTCCCTGGAGGGCTCTGCAGAGGATTAGCCAAGGCTCTGAGCTCCTGTGAACAGGCAGCCTCCAAAGCAGAAGGCCTTCAGAGTCTGAGGTGATGTAACACCCCTCAGGTGCTGCAGCCACCAGGTTTTCTGTACCAGAGACCATCACAGGAGGAAGGAGGGCCACAGGATGCTGCCCTGAGGTCATATCAGTGCCTGAGAGGAATGAATTACTGAGAGTTTAAATGCTTTGTGCTTGCCAGCAACAAAGCAGAGCACAGGATGGAAGAGAAACATGTTAAGTGGGGAGGCTGAATGCTCCCAGTGCTGCCCACTTCGAAGGGACTTGTGCCTTCCCAGTGACACCTGAGTGGGGCTGACCTGTCCTGTCCCAAATCTTACTCCTCTGACCCCTTTCCTTCCCTCCTGTGATCATCATGTCACAAAACCAAACCAATCTGGAAATGCCTTAACAAAAAGAACCCCCCAAAGCCCTCGTGGCTCATCAGAATGTCAACAGAAACTGCCTTTTCCAAACGAGGTTACTTGTAAACATTTGGCAGGTACAGGTCAGAAGGAAGGTCTCTCTCCTCCTTCCCAGTCTCTGTCTGAGAATCTGTGCTCAGTGGGCGACCCTGAGCCAATAAAGCAGCGACCAATCAACCCCCTGAAACAAACTGTGCCACCCATGTGCTGGCAGAAGTTCACAGTCTGGAAATGTTTCCTGTCTTCCCCCTGCCTAGAAGAGCCCCTCTCTCTGAGATCATTATAGACTATCACTCATTCTTCCCTTTGTCTTGATCTGCTAAATGCTCCTCTGTAAATCCAGCACTTGCCCATTCACAGCCTTGCAGTAACCACTTGGGTTTCTTCCCTGAAAGGAAGGAATTTGATGTGATACATAAGTCACCATAAACTCTACAGGATTAAGTAAGTTACTGCATCTTACAGGACAACTGGTTTCTACAAATGATACCCTGGAAAATGACATTATAGCTCAGTGATTTGGTTCAATCTGATTGCTGCAGTTAATGTAATAAAGTAACTCAATTAGGATGCTTTTGTTATGAATGAACAACCTTGTTTAATATTGTCTGCCTGGCCAGAGTCAGCTGAAATGGGATATTGAGGTGGCCTGTGAAGCCCAGAAATTCAGTGGTGCATTTTCAGAGGAGGTATCAGCATGAATTAGAAAGCTCAGGCAATTTTTGAAGACAGAAGGGTTTTCTTGGCACGTCCTACTACAGGGCAATTACAAAGCAGCCACCTTTATAATGCCTGTACAAGAATCCAGGCCTTTCTTAGAGCTCAGAGAAAGGCTTGCAAGAGTCAGTGCACACAGTTTGACCTTCATTTCCAATCCAAAGCTCATCTCCACATCCTCAGCTCCCCCAGCAGATCCCACTGTGCAGACCAGTGAGCAGCTGGTGGTGTGCCCAGGAGAACCTGACAGCTAGAGCTGTTCTGCCCTTCTCCCTCTTTCAGGTGTGAGGTCCTTCCAAGGTGCTTCCAACACACACATGGAGTTCCCCACCAACCCACCAGGGCAGGTGTGGCACCTCTTTCCTGTGAGCACAGCACACTCAGTGTTTGCACATCTGCCTTGACTCTGAACATCCCCACCTCAGCCTGGAGGCTCCTCCTTGCAGCAGAGAGACCAGGGGGGCACTGCTGGGGGACAGAGCCAGGCACAGGCACAGCCTTTGGAGGAGGTGCCCTTTTGGCTGGTGATGCCAAACCTGCTCTGGATCAACAGGAAGGTGAAAGTCCAGGAAGACCCTTCCTCTGCTGGTTCCTGCAAGCCCTGCTCTAATCTAAACCACGTATTATTCTCTTCATTTGTACCCTGTGTGGGGAATTTGTGGAATCCAAGACACACAGGAGCTGTATTAGAGCCCTTCCAAGTGCACAGTCCCTGAGTAGTGCTGAGCCACATGGAGAGCACTGTGCAGAAACCCAGCACAGTCCTGGCTGCAATCCTCAGCTCGGAGGTGCATGCATTTCATTTCCTGTCTCCTTGTTTTCAGCCTGTCCTTGGATATGTTTGTGAGAAACCTGAGATGGTTACATGTGTTGTGGCCTCCAAGACTCTTAAAAACATGAAATAATTACCATAATTTCCTTCTATAATTTTTTCCCCTTCTCTTTCTAAAGAAACCTCTAAAGAAATGTCTCACCTTCTCAGTTCTCAAGCCTAAGAGTTTTTGTTTTCAAGGCAAAGTGAGAACAGACATTCAGGAATGGGGAGCATGCCTCATACATGATCATAAACCCTGAGTTGTTATGAAAAACAGATGTTATTCAATAGCATAAAGTGTATATGAATATTATACTTGCATAACATACAATCCTTAAAGAAACACTGTGTATGACCTGGACCTGTTTGGACATGGCCCATCTCCAAGATCCACAGCCTGGATTTCTGTCGGTCTCCAAGCACACAGACCATACGTGCACACTCATCGAGACCTGCCCCACACACACCTCTAAAGCTTCTCTCTCGCCCACAGTGGCTCCAGAGGGGAATGGATCACAGGAACTGGGCCAGCAGCTTTCTGGACACAGATTTCCTTTCAGGGTATCTCATCTCCCTTTCATGTGGAAGGTTTACCGACACTTGTGCAAAAGAACAGACACAACTTCTGCGCTTGGATTCTCCGTTCAAAAAAATCACAGCAAGTTTAAAATTCCAGTCATGCAGGATAACTTTTTCCTGGATTTCAGGACAGAGAGCCCACGTGGGCACAAGCACTGTGTGCACACTAATACCTTCCCTGACTTGAAATCACAACTTGTTACCTTCCAGCTCAGAAAAGCACACTGTGATTTTACTCCCTCTGCACCAGCAGCACCTGAAAGTGAAGCCTTGCCTGGCATTCCCACGCACAGCCCTCACAGAACCACTTTGATAAAAGTTTTGCTCCACACAAAAAAGAAAAAAAGAGTTCTAACACTATAAAGTGAACAAGCAAAACTATCTATCACTTGGAATGTCTTTCTTATTGTGATCTGAGCTGCTGGGAAGGCTTTAGGAATTTGCATGTTATCCTTGGAGATGTCTGAAACTGTCTCTTCTGTTCCTTGAGCAGCACTGAGCACATCACCAGCTTTAGTCTTTAATCTTTTCTTCCTCCCTCCTCCCCTACTGAGAATCAAACCCTACAGTCTGGGCACAGATAAAGCTCTTGGGCCTAGCAAAGTTTGGCTCTAAGTTTTGCAGTTAAGATTGGAATATTTATTGCCAGGATTGTGTTATACCAAAACAAAATGAAATCAGTATCACATCCCAAAACTCGGCCCTGGATCAGAGAAACACAAAGGGTTTGGATTGGAAGGGACCTTAAACATCATCCCGCCCCACTCCCTGCCATGGGCAGGGACACCCTCCACCAGCCCAGGTTGCTCCAAGCTCTGTCCAACCTGACCTTGGACACCTCAGAAAAGGCAGAGTGCACGTTGGATGGCAGATTGAACAGGGAAAGGACTCAGGGACTCTGTGGGGGAGTTGGAACCAGGTGGTCTTTAAGGTCCCATCCAACACAAAGCAGCCCATGACTCTGTGAACCCGGACAATCCTCCCCTGAGGAACCCATGAGCTGCTCAGCCCCATAGCTCTTCTCACCTCACTCTAAATACCAATGCAATAAAACACTTTAAGAGACAAACCAAAAAAGCTAAATAAACAAACCTGAGGGCTTTTTCTTTCTTTCTCCATCTGCTAATTCACATAACAAGAGGATGAGGACAGAGGAGAACAACTTGGAGGATTTCAAACACACACAATCCCTGCTTAGCTTGCAGAAATACTCTCTATAATTATGTACCTTTTGCCTGAATTTATTATAGATATTAGTGCTGCTGTGGGGAGGAGAGCTTGTGGGCAGCACAGACCTGTGTTGTAGGTATTTATAAATCCACCAGGAGGCTGCAATAAAATTATCATGGAGTATATATTATACTTTTTCAAGAAGCATTTAAACCCACTACTATATTCAATTTAACCTCTCCCCCAAGTTTCCTCCAGACACACTTCTCTGTAGAGATACTCCCCTAATTTTGAATGTCAATCTCTACAGACAGACACGTTGCAAATAATGCACATCCACACAAACAGAGAAGCTCAAGGAAAGCAATGTGAGTGTTTTCCACAGTAGGCACGTGCAGACATGGAAACACATGCTGCAAAACAATATCCATGTAGGTGTGCTGCAGCTGCTGTTCTGAGGCATCGGAGCAGGGATTGACTGTGTAAAACCAGCAGAAATTCCAGACCCTGCCCCCAGCTGTGTGTGCTGCAGGTGGAAGCATGGCCCTGCCTGCAGGCACAGAGCAGAAAACACAGTGCCCCAGGAGCCCCCACTGCCACAGCAGCTCTGGGTGCCCTGTCCTGCCCCACGCTGGTTACACATCATGGGCTGAGCCCCTTTCACGTTTCTCACGTGCCATCCCACCATCCTGGGCACTCCTGCCACCAGCTTTCATTTCCCTATGGTGATTTTGGCTCTTTGCAGCCTGCAAAGGACACTGGTGAAGCCCTGATGGCTGAGCAGCACCTGAAGGTGAGGATTTGTCTCTTTGCAGCCTGCAAAGGACACTGGTGAAGCCCTCATGGCTGAGCAGCATGTGCAGGTGCTGCCGTGGCAGTGTCGGAGGGTGCGGAGCGCGGGGTACCCTCGGGGGAGCTCGGGGGCATCTGTGCCAACCTCCCCTCCCCGGGCCCCACTCCTTGGTTGTTTCCTCAAGTGCCAGGAGCTGGGCTACGGCCCTGGGGACAGTAAAACCTGTTTGGGCCATTGACATTGAGTATCCTTGGAGCAGGAAGTCAGGACCTGCGAGGTATCCATCATTAGGGCTGCCTGAAGGCACGCTGGAGCCAAGGAACTTGCCTGGGAAGCCAGTAAAATTTTAATGCACTCTGTAGTGTGGTCATGTCATACTCAGTTATGGCAAATAATCCCAGATGCCTGCAGAGGTAAAATGGAGCTGTAATGTGCTTGCCTCCTAACCCGAGCTGACAGCAATGATGTACGACTACCATTAGTGGAAAATATCACTTCAACTAACCCATGATCCGGCTCCGCTAAGGGTCACATTATCCAGGAGGAACAAATTACACTCCCAAAGTAAATACAAATTTTCTACACAAAATGGGTACAGAAAAAAAAAAAGGGAAAGGGAGCGGGGTGGGGGGAGGGAGAGAGGGCAGGGGGGAGGAGATGCATTGCCTATGACAACGTGGAGCAGAGAGCCAGAGATGACAAAGGACAGGACAAACGGGGCCCCCAGAGCTCGTCCCACAAACGACCTGTTCCCTCCCCTCGCTGCCAAACACATCATCTGTTCCAACAAACACGCTCAGCCCCGGGTTTATTACCACTCCAGCTGTGG
Organism: Formicarius rufipectus; assembly: GCA_013399695.1. Lineage (NCBI taxonomy): Eukaryota > Metazoa > Chordata > Aves > Passeriformes > Formicariidae > Formicarius > Formicarius rufipectus. Next base: position 125,652 of record VXAU01003930.1, on the reverse strand, counting down.
GGACCCTCGATGTGGCACATCAAATGAATAAAAAGGAGTCTTATCTTTCCTCCTAATGGGCCTTAAACAGTAAGAAACACTTCCAGATTGCCCGAGCCTCACTAGCATATAAAGTCTGGGTGATCTTTCACCCTCGGGGCAAGTTGGAGGTGCTGCGTTTTCCAGAGTTAAAAAGACAACACCTGTACAAATATGCAGCAGAAATCGCCCTGATGGGAAACATCCTGGCTTTGCAGAAGCAGTTTTAGGAATAATACCGAGAAGCAATTTATCTAATCCTATCCTTAGCCAAAATAAACATGTGCCAAACAGTAAGACAGCAGAATCCGATGTCCTGAGGAGCTGAGTGCAATGGGGTCCTCAGCCACTGTTTCCCCAGACACGATGCTTGGTACCCACCATCCATTTCCAAGTCCCCAAGTACCTCAGGGCTTTGTTACCCCACAGAAACTCCTTTCCAGTGGTTTCCCAAGGCCTTATCCTTTATTTGCCCTGACTGGGAGAGCCAGGAAAGCCACATGCTAATTTCTCAGGTCTTCTTATTAGCCTGGAGGTGACACACTTTACACAATTAAATTTTCCTCTAAAAGTCACCCCCATGTTCCTGGAGCTGCACCTACGACTGAGTGTGAAGAACAGGGTGAAAAACCCCCCTGCAATTTTGATGACGTGCCCTTCCTTCAACAGCTCAATAAATGCTCAGAGTTCCCTTTATGACCAAAATTTTTCAGACTAGGTAAATTATAATTTATTATTTATACTCCAGCAGTGCATAAACACCAAAATGAAACCCTGGTTGAGTTTTAAACAGCAAGAAAAGAACAGATCTTCCTGTATCACTGTGTGGCCGTGGTGATGGCCATGCATAATGTCTTTCTGCTGCAGCCCTGGCACCATCCAGGGCAGAATTTCTCCCTTGAAGTGCTACCCAAACCCTTCCTTCCTTCATTCCTCCCAGGGATGAGGTAAAAATATCCCAAATATAATTCTGTTTCCAAGCATCCTACTGAAAAACCCTTGAACTGATGCAACTGCCCACATGAGAGTGGATTGCACCCACCCATAAGTGTGGTCCTCTGTAATACATAAAATGGCATAAAGCAATTTCATCACCTTTTAATCCAATTATGATAAAGCTTTCACAGGATACACAGAACACAGTCCTGTGCAGAGCAGCTGCTTCATTTGGGCTTCCAGCACAGCTGGTGCTGGGGTTGCTCTGAGTCCTCTCTGTTGCCCAAGAAGGGACAATTTTCTGTGTCCTGCATGTATTTTGGAGGGATAGGAACACAGAACGGCCTCACCCCATGGGCCAGCCCAGCTGAACATGATGTTTTGTGTTTTCAGCACGGACACAACCAGGCAGGAGCCTTCAGATCTGCAGGGCAGGGGGAAATGGCTCCTGAAGGTCACAACCAACAAACTCTGCATTTATTCTGTGCTATTAAGAGGTTTTCAGTAGGCCCTCCCCAAATTCCTCTTAGAACAGATAAAGCAGAGCATTTATTATTACCTAAATAGGTTGGGCTGAAAATTGTGGGGTTTTGTTAATATAGCCAGAAACACATTGGAAAGCAGCTACAGACAAACACACATAAAGAGAGAAACACTTGGATGTGTGGATATTTAACTCCCAAACACTGAAACTCGGCCTGTGTGCTAAACTGGGTGGCACAAACCTGCCAAAATACTGCTCCAAAGTGTCTCTCCAAAGTCCATACACAAACCACTGCCCAAAAGCACTGCAGGAACATGGAGAGGGTGCAGGTGTGTCTACACCTACCCCAACAGCCATCCCTTTTACCTGGGCACGGCTGAGTGATTCATGGTACTTCCCATGCCATGATCTTTGGTTTCAAAGCCAGCAAATAGATCACTGTCCTCATTAAAAATGGTCTGATCCAAGAAACCTCACGCTTCAGCTCTCCATGGCTCACCCTCTCAATGGCACAGTGTTTTTCTCTTCAAGGAAGAAAATTTTCTTTCAAAGAGAAAAAGAAGCCTCACAACCAACCTGCTCCCACCAGCACAGGCTCCTGGGCAAGCACAGCCCCTCCCAAGGTGGGGGAGCTTTGTTGTTCTTCCCCTCAGACCATTTGCCAGCACTTGGCACGTTTGCCCACCGGTTTGAAGGAGGTCTGTCCTCCCTTTCCATCCCCCACCAAGCCCACCCAAAGCAGAGCCTGTTCCAGCAGGGGCACTGGGCAGTGCTGAGCCCTGGAGACCATGCTGTGAGGGCATTCCAGAGCCTCATAAACTCAGTGGGCACTCCTAAGGATACACAGAATTAAACCCTCCACGGCAGTAATTTTTTAAGCTCTACACCCTATCAAAGCTGAAGACAACTCCAGCAAAGAGCTGGGGCTCTTCAGTCAGACCTCAGTAAGAGCTCTGGGGGCACTGCAAACCCTGGATCAATGGAGCATTTTCCTAAGAAGTGAAAAATCACTTAAGTGCCTCAGATTGAGCCTTTAATTTTAAAATCAGCCTAATTATACAGAGTGCTGAGAGGAAATGCTAGAGATGGAGAATAAAACAGGATCTTATTCCTTACCTCATCTTTAGCACTTGACTTCCTTATCAAAGCTCTTTGTATTTCTCTTCCAAACCAGATTTCCTTTGATATCCAAAAGAGGAACTATGTGTTTGCACTTAGGTTTTTAATCCTGTGTTAATTACCATGGGTATCATTTTAAAGATTGTATCGAGATAGCAAAAGAATACAGTTGCACTTAAATTTGTCAGCTGTGCAATAGCTCATCCTAATTTTAGATTACCAGCTCTGGAGACCTGCTCAAAGAGTAAGACTGACAGACTTTTTAATGGAGAAAATCGGAGTTCCCCTGGGATCCATACTTTTTTCTGATTCAGAGAGAATTCCCAGTGGCATTTGCTGAAAGACTCCCAGGATGGAAAATGACACCTCTCTAAGAATCAGTGCTTCTCACTCTGATGCAAGTCCTCCAAGCACACCCTCCCTCCACAGACACACCTGCTGCCTCTTCAGGCTCTTCAGCAACAGGAGCACAAAATGCCTCCTCTGAGTGCCCCAGTCCAGTCCTGTGTGTCAAACTGAAGAGAAGGAGCACGAAGTTATATAAACAGACAAATTACCCACCCCAAACATGTCATTTAAAATTGAGGTGCTGACACAGCCTCAGCTACGGTGCTGCTGAGCAGGGGCTGCATCATTTTTTCAATTAAATACCCTTGTTTCTTCTTGCTGAGAAACCCCTGGAGAAATGTCTCATTTGAGGGCAGACACAAAGTGACTGTCTGTCGGCTCCCAATTAGGGCTGGGAAGACGGATCGGAGGCACAGCCACCCCCTAACACAGATCAGACACCAGCCCTGATTTACACAGCTGCAGAGGTGCATGTTCCAGGGGGAAAAAGGAATATTCCCAGCCTGGGAGACAGTACCTTTCCTACTCTGCCACCACTCACTGTCCTCCTGCTCCTCATCCTCCCAGGTCCTGCCCCTCCCTGCATTCTCCTCCCTCCCAGGGGCCCACCCAGTGATACTTGAGCCCCTTTCAGCCCCTCGATCCATCACACACCTTTCATCAGACTCATGAGCCACTTTTTATTCAAAGGCACTGGCCTGTCTTTCTGGATGCCAGGTCTTATTTATTCTAGTAGAAATATAGACCTCTCATCATCACTTCTACCTCTCATGGATCTCCTGTGAGGGATCAGTGGGTTTGCCTTCAAAAATCCTAAACAAAGCAAAATTGCTTCTTTTGCACGTTCCAAAGAGCAAGAACAGGACTCTTCTGCATTGATACACCCTCAATTCTGTAAACTACAGGGCAGCAAAGTCTGCAGGAGATAGGCATAAAGAAAAGTAGATCTCCTCTTCCCAGAAACATTCCAGGCTCCACAATCCTCAGAATACACTGAGTGAGGTCCGGCCAAGAGCAGTGTGACCACTCTCTACTAGAAAGCTCCAAAGCTGGAGACCAGCAACCTTCATCATCATATAAGACATTTGGGTCCAGGATCTTCAAACTTCTAACCCTGCTGAGCCCCCTCAGGTTCCCTGGTTGCTCCTGCAAGCTGGGGATCCTGGGCACTGTTCATGAGACAATGAACCTCTTGCACAGGGATCTGGCGCCCTCACTTCTCCCAAGACATCGTGCTCAGAGGAATTTTTCGTCCTAAAAATGTTATTTTATTTCGAGCAGGAATTCAGAAAATCTTCTGGGCCCTATTGAAAGAGATCTAAAAGATCCTGCCTGTCTGAAGAAAAGAAGTTCCTGCTTGTCAGTTAAACAAAGGAGGAACGCACAGCCTCCTTCCCGGTGTGTACTTTACCTGTCATCCAACAGCCCATTATCACGTCACGGCAGAGTGCACTTTTCTGCAGGTCACTTTGTTTCAAATGACATGGATAATGCACATGTCAGCGAGCTGACAGCCCCACGTCCTCCCCGGGCTGCCAGCCCCGCTCCACATCCCAGCCAGGCACAGCACCACTTCTCCCGAGAGCACTTTTTTCATTTCCTGATTTTAAGGAAATCAAATAAGCACCATTTGTCTTCATCTGAATATGCTTGACCTGCTCAAATGATGATGTCTCGCATTTTCTAACAGGCTACATATGCTGAATTCAAATGAACAGCAGAACGAGGCCTTTAGATCTTTGGCTGGGCTGCCAGCACAGCCTAAATAAATATGCCACGATGAGCTGTAGCCTGTTAGAGCTGGGCCTGAGCTGCACAGCTCAAAGCTGGGTCTAGCCCTGGGATTTGGAAAGCACTAAATTATCAGGGATATTTGGCTCTGCACTTAATCTCTTTTCATTAGGGGGAAGACAAAATATAGATCACAGAGATGAAATACACATCTGGATTGTAAATCCTGCTCCCACAAGATAATCTGTGGGAGGTACAACCCTGAGTCCCTCTTGTTGTGTGGTGGGAACTGTCCTGATCCAGCACCCCCCAAAAGCTGCCTCTGCCTTTTTGCACAGGAGAAAAAGTCAGTGAGGCAGGCAGAGGCTCAGCTCCATAAATGCAGCAGGGACAGGAAATTGCACTCTTAGTTCTGGGTGCCATAAACACAGAAGCTGAAATTCAGTTTATCATCTTCCACTGCATAAGGAACATCCTGAAAATGAATAATCACTTCACAGGATGGAATGTAATGGTAATGCATTAAAAATTCATATCGAAAAATGCAGGTTAATATTCTGTGCAAAAACCCAACAAAACCTCCCCTTTCTGTTGTCACACTGATTAACTCCAGTGATTAGTTCCCTTATGCAAGGAAAATCACTGCAGTTCAAAGTAAACAGTGGTTCTTTAACACAGTTAGCAAATTGTTAAGAAACATGAGGAAAAAACCCTCTACTTGGGAAATTACTGGAAAAACTGAAGGGCAAAGCTGTGGTGGCTAAAGACAGAATTTCCTTGGCTTCCTGCTACCCAAACCCTGTAGAAAACTGATTAAATTCATGGAAGGTGATTTTTGATTTAATTGTTTCCTTGTAGATTTTCCAACCTATTTGTACTTGTCTGTTGGATGAGCTGCATGGTCACCCCTCCTCTCCGTGCCCTGCCTTGGAGCTCGTTAACAAAACTCTCATGAAACTCTAAACCACTCAATATTATTACAGGAACAATGTTTTCTGAAGTTATTTTACCCTCCCCCAACCTCCATCCCCCAATTTATCCAGTGGAAGAGGAAGCAAAAGTCACTACATTATCAAAACATCCCTTAAGACTCAACATACAAATAAAAATCACAAAATCCAATCTGGAAACAGAGAAATTACACTACTTTTTCTGCAGCAATTATTTCAGTTTTGCCAAAGAAAGAAGGTTAGTCTGTTCACAGCATAAAGTAATGGATAAAAATAGGCATCCGTGTGGAAACCAGTTTGTCATTACTATTAGTCTTCTAAACAGATTAGAGACCATTGCCTGACTCTTTCAGCAAGACATTCTTCCCTCTTCCCACTTGGAAATCCAGAATTAGGGAGATAATTAGCAGTAAGTTGTGTCACTTGGCTCAATGTACATTTCCAAATGCTGTTTCCAAAAAAACTATATATATTTATATATTTATACTCCCTTCAAAACACTTCGGTTTCAATTTGCAGAGCTTTGCCTCCAGAAAAGCAAAACAGGCACTACCAGTGGTTAAAGAAGTGTTAAGAAGTGCAATTGTGAGGGTTACAAACATCTTCAGTTGCTGTGACAACTCCCAAGGGGAACTGTAGCCATGGAAAGGGTTGGTGGTGAGACTGGTGTTCCCAAATAAGCCACACAAACTGTGGCATCAATATGCTTGAAGGTGAATTGTGCAGCCTCCAAAATATTAATTAGAATTCTTTTTCCTTGGAGGTTAATTCCAAAATTAAATTAAAGGAAAGAAAGCTTTTTTTGGTATTTTTTGTGTAAAGATGCTTTAGAGGAGTCCAAAAAGAAATGTTGAAGAAGTAACAGATTAAGAAGAATAAGGGAATCCAACAAATCCAACACATTAATTTTGCTCCCATACTGATTTTCTTTCTTACCTTTTCTTCTTGATCACTGTCGCTGTCACACTGAAACACAAAGAGAGAAAAAGCACAGGTAAGAGAAACTTGCTACAGAAAGAAAAAGAAAAAAGGAGATATTTGTGTGAACAAGAGGCTGGTAATTCAGAAATGTTGGGCATCACCTCTGGCACCTGCAGGACCCAGCTCAGTTACTGGGGGGGAGGTTTTGCTTTTTGCTGCTGGACTAAAGAAGGGAGAGCCCCCAGGAGAAGGAAGAACACCCCAAATTCACTGCTTCCCTGAGGGGCCCTGTGAATGGCCCAGGTCCCACAGCAAACACAATCCTGTAAGATGCTGAATGGTGACAATGGAGAGTCTGGATGTCGAGCAACTCAAATTTGAATAACTTCTACTGTTGGAGAACTAGAGATCACTGCAGGTCCCTTGGAGATAAACATCAGAACCCCAAACACATTTCCATTTGCTTGAAGGACAAAAGCTGTGCTGGAAACAGGACTCAAAGAAGCACAGAACTCTCAGGTTTGGTCCAACCCACTGAGTTCTGGGTAATTACCCTCCTCCTGTGGGTCTGGTTTGCTTAAATCTGCAATTTCAGGTTCTAGGGGACTGAACTGCCTGAGTCACCCAAGGAGGAACTCACACCTCTGCAGATCCAATGGCAAACCTTTCCAAGGAAGGCACAGGGAGGCCCAGGACCAGCTGACTGTGTTGGGTTGGTACAGCCCTCAGTTAAACCCTGAATGTATTTGTATCACATTTAATGTATATTCGAGTATTTTCATAAAACAGCCAAATTACTCTGAAATTGGTTATATTTTCTGAATTCCAAAGGTTAACTGTACAGTGGGATGTGATTAGACAGAGGCAAATACACCCCCAAATACATGTACTTCATTTGCACAAATCAGCTCATCTTCTGTGTGTTGGTTAATTACGACTTTTCTGTTTCACTGGCCTTTCTCCTCGTCTTCATCAGGACCGGGGGTGAAAAGGTGCCTTCCCCAAACCACTGAGCTACACACTAACAGATTACAGTTAAGAACTATTTCCAGCTATTTTCCAACTAATTTTAAATGAAACACAGATGAGATAAAATTACAATCTCCTCGTAACTGATAGAAATGAAAATGAAATTTATTTAATAACTGAAATTATTTATATAGCCCTATTGGCACTCAAATACTCTGGTAACAAACAAATGAGAGGGAACATGAAGATACGGGGCAATTTTAGCTTGACTTTTGAACACACAGTGTTCAAATGAATGAAGAGTGTGCTTGACTGACAAAAGGAAAACTACACATTTCTGGAACAGTATGGCTTTGACACAAAGTCCTCATCCCTCACCCCATAAATATTGTGTATTTATTTTAACTTCAACATGAGTGCCTGTCTGAGATTTTTGGGATGAGGGTGAGCAAGGTCCTACATTTACAAAGAAGCAAACACACCTAAGGATTTTCATCCATGAAAATCACAGCATAGACTCAGAGAATCTCCTGAGTTGGGGGGACCCACAAGGGCCATCGAGTCCAACTCCTGGCACTGCACAGGGCTCCCTGGGAATGACCAAGCATGTCACACAGATTTCCTATTTACTGTCTCTGCTTCACAGCTGTTGGGAAAATGCAGCTTTTGGGCTCTGGCACTTGTCCCAGGAGATCCCTCACCAGGAGCTCGAGAGTCAGGATCCATTACCATGGACATATCTCGGGTGTTTCACAGAACCTCAGAATGTGCTGAGTTGGAAGGATCTCCCAGTCCAGCCTTTGGCCCTGAACAGGGACCACCCCCAAGACTTTCAACCCGGGGAGCTCAGGAGCAGTCCTTCCTTTTGTTTGTGTCGCTGCCCACCGTCCAGCAGACCTCCAAGTCCTGCCTGTAATACCTGAATCCACAGGGAAAAATAAAAGGGGGGCAAAAAGTGAATCTTTAAGCAGGCAAGAACGATTCCCTTCCAGCTGCAGGGTTCGCGTGTCCTGCGACCCAGCCGTGCTCACAGTGCTCCGCAGCCTCTCCATCCCCCCATTTTATGCCCGCTTTAGGGAATATCTCCTCTGCTGGAGCTTTTCCCGACTCCTAAGCTTGGGAAGGCTCAGGGGTTTGTGTTCCCTGCAGCGAGGATGCGCTGGGGACGAGGAGCGCTCTCCAGCGCTGAGGTCTGAGCGCTCCCGCAGCGCATCCCGAGAGTCCCCAGCGCGGTGTGAGACCCTCCCGCTCCCCGCAGCCCAGTCCTCCTTTCCAGGTCCGCCGAATTCCACATCCAACCCTCACTGCTGTGCCCAGCAGCTCGTCTCCAGAGTCCAGCACAAGGCGCAGGACCGGGACCGGCCGGTGCCCGCCGGGGAAGCAGCGCGGATGCCAAACCGATGAGAAGCGCTCCCGTCCCCGCCCCGGACGTGCCCGGGGAGCGACAGCCCCTGGTTCGGTGGGGCACGGGGGCTGCCGGGGCTGCCGGAGCCCACATGGCACTCGGACACAGCGCTGCCAGTCCTGCGATTGAATTCCCACCCTGACCCGAGGACTTTGCTGTGAGCTCGGCAGGAGCGCACCATCCAATTTCCAGCTCCAGCCCCCAGAGCCCTCCGTGCCAGCCTCTGGCAGAGAAGAATGATGGTCAAAGCCCTCCAGTTCATAAATTATGCAAAGGCAATAAATGCACTCGGCAAACAGCTCTGCCCAGCCTGGCTCTGTGGACGCGGCTGCAGCCCCGGGCACGGGGCACTGATTGCCCTCATCCAGAGGGGCTGGGCACAAGGGAAGGGCCCACAGTCCAGCAGCGCTTTCCAGCATTTTATGGACAAGCTGGATGGAAGGAAAAAACGGAGGGATGGAGGAAAAGGGCTCTAAGCAACACAGTGGGGTTGTATTTACGGGCAGCACCTCCTCGTGTTGGTGTGCAGGATGCTCCCTGCATGGGAATGCTCTGCACGTCCACAAATCAGGCAGTTCATGTGCAGGGGAAATGCCCAAAAGGGAGAAGGAAGATGTTTGTTACTCAGGCTGGAAACAGGATTGGAGCCACTGTATGTTCTTCCCAGGCACTCACACACACAGCCCCAGTGCCCCCTGCTCTAGTGTGCTCCTCTACATTTTTGGAGGCATGTTCTCCCCAGAGCTGCTGCAGCACAAGGTGTTTCCATCTCCTGCTGCCCACGGCTGGAGAACACATTTTGGAAAGCAGAGCTGACAACCGTGAAGTTGATTATTCAGAACTGCTGGTCAATTTGAAGCCTGAAGTCTGCACGGCTCGCTCCATCCCTCAATACCTCCAGCATTTCTCTACCTCCCAGGGCCACAGGAAGAAGGCAAATGATTTAAGTGCTTTGTGGTTCTCAGAGCACCAGACTGTTTCGGAATTGAAGGGATGGAAACTCTTGGTTCTGGCCTTTTGCTTTGGGCTGAGTGTCAGTATTTGGTGCCTATTACAAAAAGCTCATTTTTGGGTGCTCTCCCATGCCTTGTGTCAGGAGACCATGGCTGGCTCCGTGCACAGGCTGCCTCGGAATGTTCTGCAAATAACTGGGAATCCAAACTGTTTGGAGATAGCATGACCTGATTGTTGGGTAAGTGCCACTCGCTCCACTGGACGCTGCGAGTGAGAATGGGACAAATCAGGACAAGGAGGCTGCAGACACATTTTACACCTGAACAAACAGAGGCTTCTTGCTCTGATTCCCAGGCTCAAGGCACTTACTGTCTCCACACTGAACAGCAGTTGTGACTGATTGCAGGCACCTCAGGTCAGGCTTGAGGAGAGCCCAGAGCCAAATTCCCAAATTTGGCCTCTGTTTCCATGTCCAGCCCCCAGCTCAGGTCAAGCCAGAGGAGCAGAACTGCTGAGCAGCCACAGCCCCATGGCCAGCCAAATGTGAATGGCCCAAAATGCTGTGTGATCTTTTCAAATCAAGGCCTGACAGGCTCCTCAGTGATTCTGCAAAATGACTATTTTATGCTTTTCAAAGTCCTGCATTGACCTGAAGGGACTCAACAGTTTTCCTGAAGGACCTTCAGCACTACCAACCAAATCCAAATCCAGGGACAAATAAAGCTCCCTCAAAATTATCTCCACAGATCAAAATCTTATGGAAACATCAAGGCTGCTCCCGATTTCTACATAATCGGGGTAATAACAGGACCAGACTGAATGACTTGCACAAAGTGGTCATAGTTGTCACTTAAAGTGCTCCAATCCCTTTGACAACTGAAGTGCACAGGCCACCAGCCACCACATCACTGGACATGCATGTGCCAAGTGTTCAAGCTTCCTTTGAGCGTTCCTGCAAATTCCTGCTCAAGAAATGCTAATCACAGCCAATGACCCCCAAACAGTTGCATTTTCATAGGTGTGCTGCAGTCAAAATTCAAACAATTATTGCTAAAATCAACCCCAGGGGAGGAGGGGACACACAAAGTCAGAAGATCTTTGCACCAACAAACCACAAAGCTCTTCTTTGTGCCCCAGCTCAAACCTCCTGATCCCCTGCCATCAGTCAGGGCTGTGGCAGCAGCAGATGCAGAGTCTGCACACATAAAACTACAGTGGGAAGTGGAAACACAACTTTCCAGTTCCCATTCCAGGTATAATTGCTGCTGAGCTTTGTAGAAGAAAAGGAAAGCTGAAGATCAGACTAAAGATGAGCTGCACCTCCCCAGCCCCAGCTGGAGAAAGTTAAAATGCACAGCACAGCTCCCACTGCACCCATAGAAAGATCCCAGTGCCACGCTTCAAAAATCACACACCCTATGTGGCTGCAGCTCTAATTTGAGCCCATTTTAATAACTTGAGAGAGTCTGGTCCAAATCAAGCTGAGGAAAGGTCTGTGCTACCTCACCAGCTCATTCAGGCTGAGGCAACACCGTGGATTTCTCTGCACTTTGCTGATTGAACACATTCTTGTGCAAAAAGTGGCAATCATTGAATATCTCCTGCACAATGACATCGAGGAGGGCATTGTTCCCTATTCTGCTCCACGGACTTTGCTGGAGCAGCTCTTTCCCACCCTGGAGCCATTTGTCACTGCCACCAAAGCGAGTCCACCCGTCTGTCTGCTGAGAGGAAACCCCAGGAGAACCTGGGGAAACCCAGAGCTCAGCCAAGCTCACACTGCCACCTACGATATTCTTGTCCATCTCTCCACCAGGGACAGACTGACAGCCCTGGAAAGGGCAGAGATGGTATTTTAGCTATGCAATTAGACCTTTGCTTCTGAGAAAAAAAACCCCTCTCCTGGATGAAAGAGGCACAGGCAGGGAATAAATGGGCAATTTTCTAATTGATGAAATGGAGACAGGCAGAGTCACAAAGGAACTAAGAGCAAGAATTGCACTTTTTTCCTTCCTATCTGTGAAGCAGCATTCAGCATGGAGCTCCTTGCCAAGGAATCTTATATATAGCATCTCACAAATTGGTGAACATCACAGTCTGCTTAGCAATTCCTCACCATTATTTGCTGTGATCCACTGTAAGGAATGACTCTGAAACAGAGATGGTCTGAGAAGTTTAAGGTCTGCTTTCTCAAAAGCTGAAATTACAGATTATTCACCAGAAAGTCCTATTTTACACAAATTACCTTAGTCTGGACAAAAGATTGCAATGTTGACCTTTAATCTGAATTCCATTTTATCCAAACTACTTCGCTTCAGATGAAATGTATCAGCCTTGGACATCTGAAGTTATCTTGGCCCCTTACAAGAAAAATATTCAGAACTTAGAACCACTTTCAGCTCTCTTTTTAATTCCTCACTCCCAGGAATTTTATGGTTGTTTTACATAGTAAAATGACACAATTAGTGGCTCCTTTTAGTTAGACCATCCACAAAACAATGGTTTGAGAGGAAAGAATATTTTAAGTATTTTGAGTATTAGAATGAAGACTGTGGATTGCACTGCTGTCCATGATAAAGATGATCAACCTTACCTTTCTATAGGATCTGTTTATGGCCCCGGGACCTCGTACAAGGCTCACATATTCCTGGTGGACAACAGGCAGGTTGTTTGTAAAGCAAAGGGGCATTTCCCTCTAGAGAGACACCCCAACATAAGTCCTGTTCTGAGGTTTGGCTTTGTTGTGCTGACCCCTGTATTTCCAGGGATGTCCCCTCAAGGGGAAGGCTGGCACCTCTGTGTCAATGGGAGGGACAGCTGGGGAGGCAGCAGGAACCCAGGACAGCCTGAGGGCTGCCAGGGCCAGAGCTGGCACCCTGTGTCCTGCCAGGCTGCCCGGGCTCCGTGTCACCCCAGGGACACGTGGCACTGCCATGCTCAGACATCTCCAGCACAGCTCCAAAGAAGGATGGAGAGAAACCAGCCCTGTAAGAAACACATTTCCTTTCCTCCCTGGAAGCTCAGCAGGGACTGCAGTTCGTGGGAGAGGGTAGCTTCTTCCCCCGAGTTGTGACTCCCCGTGGCTTCCTCGTGGTGCCATCCCTCAGTGATCCCACACCTGCCTGAGGCCCCATCCAGCCATCCCCAGCGAGCAGGACCATCTCCCACCAGTGTCAGGGGAGGACTAAATGTGCTCCCCAGATGTAGCTCTGGACAACTGGTGATGCTCAGCATCCTCAGAAAGCTCCTGCTGGAAGACAAGCAGTAATCCCACCAGACCAACTGGGTACCAGGCACTGCAGGCCACGTGCAGCCCAAAATGTTGATTTTAGAAGTATGAAGCTCCTCAGCTCCTCAATATTCTGTATGAAAAAATACTTCCATGCCTCTGGCTCTGGGGCTTGGAATGCACTTGTGCTGCCTCCTTACCTGCCTGGCTGGCTGTAGGCAACGTGTGGTGTGTCATGTTACCTTCAGCATCCTCCCAACTGATGACAATTTGCAGTGTGTAATGTCATTTTTAGCATCCTCTCAACTCATGAGTACTTTGTCAGGGTTCAAAAGACAAATAATAGTAAATAATAATAAAAATGTGCATTTATACGTGTGGACTAAGTCAATAGCAAAGACTCACACTAATCAGTGGTTAATGAAGTCAGTGCCTAACACTGCAGTAGTGGGTGTTACCTGTATGAGAAGAGACTCCTATTTTTCAGAGCTCCTGGTCTCAGCTCCCGAGTTCTGTTTGGAATTTGAGCCTTCCAGGTACTTACAGGCTAATGAAATAAAAGTATCTTGACGGACAAGAAGCAAAGCATGTTACGGGTTAAAATAATACAAGAATCTATTTTTTCCACTGTGTTGTGATCCATAAAAATCACCCTGAGCCTTCCCTCTTTCTTCTCTGCCTGTGAAGCCAATTGCTTTGATTGCAGCGATATGAGCTTGCTGAAATGACTTGCCCTTGCTTGTGAAGCAAATGGAACATGCTAATAGAACTTATCGCATTACCGGATGCAAAAGTGCCATAGCTCATTACTTTAAGATAAAAGGATATCATTGCAGACGGGAAGCAGAATTGACTTTCTGAGGCCCGACTTGATGATGATTTAATCAACTGCTCTCTTTCACTTCTCATCTCTGCGCCTGTCGCTTTCCCAGGTGCTGTTAAATGAGACACTCGGAAAGTGAGCGCCGGCAAAGAAATTGCTGTCATTACTTCTCAAGAAAGGAGGTATGCAAATTTTCGACAGAAAGATTGCGTTCATAATGGGCCTGGTGAAATACAAGGATCATGCTTGACAGGTGAGGGCAAGTCATTTGTACGTCCTTAAAGTGAAGCAACGATCCTCGTTTAGAAACGGCGCTCGATGGGAGAGGCTGCGGAGGGAGCGAGGCTGGGGCAGCGAGAGGGTCTGCGGGGGCTCTGCTGCCTTCACACAGCTCTGCCTTCATACAGCTCTGCCTTCACACAGCTCTGCCCCACTGCCAGAGGGCCAAAGCTTGGCCCCAGCATCTCACAGACACTCCTCCTCAATGTGGTTCTTACGTTCCCACGCTGGGGGTTGAGGGTTTCTTCTTTTCCTCAGCGCTGCCAGAAATAGAAATTGCAACAAAAAAAACCCAAAACAACCAAGTGAGGGTTGAGTTAACTTTGAAAACAGAATCAAGAGGTTGGAGGCAACAACTTGTTTTCCTCTGCGTGGGGGTTGCAGGTCTTGGGCAGTCCAGAGCTTACAGTTCACACAGCCAAGTTAAAAGAATACTGCATAAAAAGGGTTGTGTCACGAAGCAAAGAGGATGAAAAGATTCTTCTCCAGGGGCCAAAAGGAACCTGAGGGTGCTGTGTGATTGCTCCATGAGAGGACAGGGCAAAAGGGGATCAGCTGGATGCTTTATTGACCTCATAGAGAAGTTCTGATATTCCAAAATTAGAAGCTAAAAAAGCATAGTAATTGAGATGATGAATTATGTCCAGGCTGAAAACACTCTAAAGATCTTGGATGGCTATTGAGCTGTTTGGATCATTTTAAAGGGGGAAATGAGAACTACCAGGCTTTTATTGGTGCCAATCAGGTTTTCCATCAGAGACTGATAGTCAGCCACAGCAAACAGGTTCCTTGGGGACACTCCATGCAATGGATACGGTGGTTTGTCATAAAATGTTGACATTTTCTCTCAGATAGCAGCATAGGACTTACATAGAATTAATGTCATGAATATTTAGAACTAAACAAGAAACAGCTGGGAAACACTGACACAAAGGAAGCTGGATACAACGGGAAAGGCTTTAAAGAAGAGCAGCCACTGTATTAATTCCACAGATAGGTGCATTTTAAGGATTCAAAATGTTTTTTTCCTCAAGATACACAGTTCACTGCTCCTGTGTTTGTTTATGAAACACAACGATCAGATATCTTATTTGCCCTTTTCCCTACATGTCAAGTGCTTAACTCTCCACATCCACCTAACTGGGAGTGATCCAGCAATACTCCTTGGATCTGACTCACCTCTCACCAAAAATACTTCACTGTAGGTTGAAAAGTGGGGTGATGGAGGGAGGATAGCTCTGGGCTGGGACTCAGGAGATCACCTCTGTCACGGGCTATCAGGATCACCTCAGGCAAGTCACCAAGTCTCTTCTTCTGTCAAGCCCCTGCTTTTCATCTCTTTGGGCTATTAAATGGTGTGTTCCTTAGGATTTGCTTACTCTCACTAGATGTGTGTATGAAGTGGGCAGGATAACATGGCATTTTTCTTGTAGAATGTTGGTCTTAGTGAATAGAAGAAATAAAGAAGAAGAAAAAAGCATTAAGGCTTGGATCAGGCCCTAGACACACCATGCCTGTTTTCAATATAGATCTCATCTTCCACCAGCTCAAGTGCATGACCTATGGAAAATTATATCACTTCAACTGAAAATTAGTTTTATTTTCTCTTACAGCAACGTCCACAGAGCAGCAGCAACAACACAACCTCAGTAACACTGCACAGGGGTTGTTCTTTTTGCAGGCTGCAGCAACTCTGAGCACAACATGGTTCAGAAACCCACACAAAGAGAGACTCAGTTGATTTGTAAGATAAAATACTTGCAGAAATCGTACCTGAAACGAAACATAAATAACAAAAAGCCGCCTTTTCTCTTCTTTCCCAAACAAGAACTCTTTAGCTTTCGAGTTCTGTGTCTTCACATTAGCCTAAACAAGTTAAACTGAATTGTATAAATAATAATGATAATAATAATTCCCCAAACAACCCAAAACAATTGATCCTTAGGGATAAAACCTTAAGAGCTGAGCTATAAACCTCTGAACATTGGATTTTAATGGATACTAAAACCCCCTTAACTAAGCCCTATAAATATAACCTGAAACAAAATGATTTGTGTTCTAAGCTGTTTGCAAACTCCCATAAATGTTCCTCCTTGTCACAATGCCAGAAAAATAGCTCAGCGTGTGTACTCAGCCCTGCAAACGGAGCTCTGTGCTGTGGATCCATTCCCCTTTCCACTCTCTGCTTTATAATTCATCACTTGCATGGTGGTAATTTATTGCTATTATTACTATTCTTGTTGTTGTTGTTATTATTATTATTATTATTTGATGCCTTTATAATTTTTGTACAATTGATAAATTGTCTGTGCTAGGCCTGGGGGAAGAGAAGGTTTATTTTAAATGTAGAGCAAGGAAATATAAATTGTGGAGACAATGGCACACTTTGGCCTGCCTGGCTCACATTTCCTTTTGGACTTATGTGGTGCTGTAATTTGGAGTCTGTGATTTCTTCTTAGGAAATAAATGCCTTTTTTTTCCCCTCCCCCCCTCCAGAATACTGCAATTATAATAATTGAATTTGAAACAAGAGTTATATTTCTCTGTTTAGGAATAATATCTCCGACTCATCAGTTGAACCAAAAGTGAGGATGTTGGCAGCTGCCTGGTTAAACAGAGAAGCTGTGGCTGCCCCTTCCCTGCGAGTGTCCCAGGCCAGGTTGGACAGGGCTGCTGGAAGGTGCCCGTGCCCACAGTGGGGGTGGCACTGGATGGGCTTCAAGGTCTCTTCCAACCCAAAACACTCTGGAATTCCATGTGAGAGTTGGGGGATGTTGTCCAACAGAGCATCCACCACTGGAGCCCCCTTTTCACTAACAGGCAGTGGCAGAAGTGATGCCCTGGTGTGTCCAAGCAGCCCACCCACTGCCTCCAGCTCTCTCTTCTTGAGGATCTCCTGCAAATCAGTCCCAAACCCACATGTGGCCCCTCTGGTCTGGGAAAAAGCTGTTGCTCCCATGTTGTTCTGCACCACTGCAGTGCCCCAAAACTGGGGCTCAGGAACGTGGCTGCACACAGAGCAGAATGGAAGAGTCACAGAATCCCAGAGTGAGCTGAGCTGGAAGGGACCATCAAGGATGATGGAGTTCAACCCTCAGCCCTGCACAGCCCCTGTGCCCCAGAGCATCAGCCAAAGGCTCCTGCAGCTCTGGCAGCCTCGGGGCTGTGCCCACTGCCCTGGGCAGCCTGGGCAGTGCCCACCACCCTCGGGGGGAAGGACCTTCTGCTGAGATCCCCCCCGACCCTGTCCTGCCCCAGCTCCAGCCCTTCCCTGGGTGCTGTCCCTGCTCCCCACCCAGCAGAGATCAGAGCTGTCCCTCCACTGCCCATCCTGGGGAGGCTGCAGAGGCAGCTTCAGAAAAGACCAAACCATCCTGTTTAAAAGACTGTAGAAATATCCACTGTGGAACACCAGGCCCTCAGTTTACCACCAATGGGATACAAGAAAACTCTTTGGTTTTTTTTCACTGCTGCATTAACCTACCCCCAGACTAAGTGACAAAAAGTCCTGTACCATAAATGCTCTCCCAGGCTCCACGACTGTTCTCAACAGTGGCAAATTACCTGGCACAGCCAAGGCAGGGGATTACTTTGAATAGCTGCCTTTTAGCACAGTGCTCAAAAAAATTATCCCTGTCCAGGAGAGTCTTGGAAAATGCAAGAGTTTTGCCAACAACAACCGTGCTGAGGCAGAGCTGTAGCTAATGCAGCCTGAGCATCACTGGCACTGCCTGTGGGCTCCTCCAGCTGCAGCAGCACTGAGCCTTCCCACTGTCAGGAATTCTCTCTTCCAAAGGGGAACCCCAAGTCAAAGCCAGGAGACATCCTGCAAGTCAAACACAGGACTGCCCACTAAGCCAAAGCAGAAGGGACACAGTGCCATAGGAAGGGATGCAAACCCGGCCTGTCTGGGAATATGAGGAGCCACAGGATGACTGGAGGGAGAAGAAGCTTCATGTCCCTGATCTGTGTGGTCACCACCATCCCATGGGGAAAAATTCACACTGGATTTCTGGCTGGATGACCCCAGCAAAGCCCCTGCATCTTGCACAGCATCCAAAGAGGAATTTTAAACTCAGCCTGTGCTCTCCAGTTTTGAGATGGATTAGGTAGAGCATGGAAATTCATTGCTTTCTCCAGAGATATTCTCTGTTAATGCAGAGCCCTGGAATTTCATAAGGGATGTTTTGGAGAGGTAGAGGCTCCCTCTATTTTATAGAGTATAGACTATATAGACTGTAGAGGCCAAAAGATTGAAAGTTCAATTCTCATCTCTAAAAATTTAGTAACAGGAAAGCTGTGAGATTTCAAACTCCCCACAAAAACCTCATTAGGCTTCATCTTCAATCTAAGAAGCAAGCTAATAATAAGATGCAATGGGTAAAAAAGAGATAAATTTAAACTGGTGCACATTTTTTAAATTGGAATAATTTATTATTGTTCACTTAAGAACAGGGCAAATCTTCCCTAATTAAAAAATAAAATATTAAACCGCGCCTAAATTTGGTGCCCCTGTTCAGTCAGAGTTACTGTGCTCCAGGCAGTACAATTAATTAGTGGAGATCATATGGCCTGTGCTAGACAGGAGGTCACAGCAGATCACACCCTCATTGCCTTAAATTCTGGGAATTCATAAAGCCCTAAACATCCACATCTTCCCACTCCTCCATCCACCACTGGCTCATTATTGCTTTGGGCCTCCTGTGCTGCAGCACCTCAGGCCAGTCCCGGGCAGGGTGAGCAGCCCCTGCCCTGCTGGGACAACCCTCAGGGGCTGGGCACCCCTCAGAGCTCCGTGTGGATTTCCCATCTCCAGCCACAAAGGGGCTTGCCAGCTTTCCCAAGGAATGTGGTGTTGATGCTGTTGGGTATGTTGAGTTTTATTCCTGTTCACAGGACTCAGTTTTATCATGCTGCAGGAATAGCACTTCTTCAAGACTCATTTCAGCTCCGCTATTAAGCTCGGCTACCTTTCTTGAGTAATCAATAAAAAAGTCTGCTACAAGAGGACACTGTGATTTACAAATACAGGAAAAGAAAGAGAGTGATGCAGAGCCATTGGTATGGATGTGAAGGACTGTTGGGAGGGGGGAAATAAAAAGACTATGAGAAGAATCTGAACAACCAATTTAATCTTGGAGGAAAATTCAGCAGAGCTGTCCTGCATGGCAGCTATCATAAAAAGGTGTGGGAGAGATCTACAGGAAATTCAATACAAAATCTAAAATGTACCAATGGGGTCCTTCAGAGGAGGGGGCAGGGGGCAGCACTTTCTCATAAGGCATTACAGGAGGCAGCCTCACATTCTCCTCAGAGCTCCTACAAATAATTAACATGCAAGGGAGAGATGCCAGGGGATGCTCTGAACTGAGGAATACTTTGATACCTGCACTGGATCTATCAAGGACTCTCCTCTCGTCCCCACCCAAGAGAGGAGAGCTCAAGAGCACAGGATTCTTCCCACCCCACACACTCACAGTGCCTTCAATCCTTTCTTGTCCACACACACAAACCTTGTTTAATTGAAGGTCCTACCTCTGAACGAGGGGTTCATTGCTGTTGTCCCGGTGAGAAAAAGCAGGAGGGTGAGGACTGTGCCCACTGGAGGCTGCACCCAGGACATGCCCATCCCCGAGCTCCTCTCCTGCCATGCCACATTGCCCACAAAACCTGCCTTCCCAAAACTTTGACCTTTTCTCCTAAAAACAGGGCCTGGAAAACACCAAGACATAACACAGGGCACAGTGACAGCAGCACAAGGCACAATCTTGCAATGGCTGAGCAACAAAGGAACAGGAGACAACTCCCATCTTTTGTCTCCTGAACCTGGATGCAGCACCCAGCAGCAGCAGCCTAACTCCACCCAAGAGGAGCACGTGTGTCCCCAGGTAAGCAGCACACAATTCCCAGGGGGGAGGACTCCAACTGCACAGGACTCTGCACAATTCCCAGCTGGAAGGATTCAAATTGCACAGGCCTCTGAACAATTCTCAGGTGGAATGACTCAAACTGCACAGGACTCTACACAATTCCCAGCTGGAAGGACTCCAACTGCACAGGACTCCACACAGTTCCCAGGTGGAAGGACTCGAAAGGGACTGGACTCTGTGCATTTACCAACACCAAAGACAATGACCCACTTCAAGTGAATCAAATACCTGTGAAGAGAAGGGCAAGCATCTCACTCCTGCAGAAGAGGACCTTCCTGCCTCCCCTCCCACGAGGACTGGCTTGGGTGACCCACTCACGTCTGTCCTCCTCAGAACCACCCATGTGGGGACAAATGAGAGTATTTCTGAGCTGTGCCTCCTTTCACTATTTACATTCCTGCTCCTCATGGCAAGAAACGCCCGGCTACGGTGACGCTCCTGGGGAAACACCTCGTCCTTGGCAAGAACGAGCGAGCGTGGCCAACGGAGAGAGCACAAACAACATCCCCAGCGCCGGCAGGGCTGCGCCTCCCACCACGAGCCCGAAGGGTCGAGG
>VXAU01003930.1:0-102500 GCA_013399695.1 Formicarius rufipectus | reverse complement strand
CATGAAAACACAGGAAAAGCCAGGGAACAATCCTTCCCCTGACACGTCCTTCAGGTCTTGCAAAGGGAACTTGGGCCTCTCTTAACAGTGCCCTGCTCTTCATTATTTGTGGCACGAAGAGCAGAGGGGGGAAACCTCTAATTTGGGCAGTGACAGAACATCTCATTAAAATCACCAGGGTAAGAAATAGCTGTACTTTAGCTCTCAGTCCCAAAATTTAAGGAATATTTTGATCATATTTAAGATCTGCAAGCATGCAATACCTCTTCCCTCCTGCTCCCTGAAGCCATCCCTTCTGTCTTTGTTACATTTGGGAAAACAAAACTCTTTTAATTGCTGAGTAGTTGGTGTTTCCCAAGGAGAAGGGCTGAGAACATCCACTGCTCCACGACGTGTTGGGGGAACAAAGGTGTGCAAGACCAGTTTCTCTGACACCAGACACGTGACAACCTTTTTCAGCTTTACTTCTCCATTTTCTAAATGACATTACTATTATGTTCCTTTTGTAAGCTCTCTCCAACAGAAATATCTGAATAAATGGGCAAAGGATGCTTTTTAGGCTGTCAATAGACAGAACTTCCAGCAAAACACACCGGCCTCATCCTGAGCCCCCTGCTCTGTGTGTGCTCATTGCCTGCTCAGGCCCTGCCTTACAATTTGTAAGCCACAGAAATAAATGGCCCTACAGCATTTAGGACCCTGTTCAGCTGGAAAATTACACATGAGCCCCGAGAGGCCACAGCAGATCCTGTCAGGAAAAAGGTCACCCAAGCACTCGAGGAGGAGGAGGAGATGATAATACAGGAAACATTTGCCAACTCCAAAGCAGAGGGAGCAAAGAGCTCTTCTTTGCCCCCCGGGGATTTGTCTCCCTTCTCCTGCCCTATACATGCCTTTGAAGGAGAAAGTGTTCCTAAAATATCTGAGGACCTAGGAGAGGTAGCAAAGGTAAGGCTTTCGGCATCACCACCCAGAGGTGATCTCTGTCCCTGGACTGCTGCCCACAGAGAACATAGAGCCTTGAGTGTGCTGCTCCTTGAGACCCCCAAACTCGGTGCCTAAAGCCTTCCCTGGAATTCAGGTGAAGCAAATGGAAAAGGAGAGAAAACACAAAGAAAGCAAGCAGACAAAACGCTGAGAAGGCATCTCCTTTTTCACATGAAGAGCAAACCACCCTTTCTCTGGGGCCGCCTAAAGCCAAGTCCTGCAGGAGCTTTTCCTCTGCCTCTCACCAATCCGGTCACACACAGTACAGGTTGTGTTGCTGAACACAATATATTTATTTCTGTGACTGACCCTCTGCAGTCCTCTCAGTGGGTGGTTTTGTCCTGGCTGCTTCTCTTTGGAACCACAGAGATATCTCACTGCAGGTAAATGAAGGCATTTCCATGGGCATTACTGAGAAGTGGAAATGAAATCCCATATTTGCCCCCTCCAGTTCTGCACAGAGAGGAGGAGGCACGTTGGAAATGCAGGAGCACTTCATGTAAAGGGTGGTTTCAGCAAAGAGCACGCTGGAAAATAAGCTGCTTCCCATCAGCAAGTACATTCTTTATCTTTAGCATAACATTTACAAAGCTTGTTCAGGAAAAAAATGTGTTAAATCTTTCATCAGGCTACAGACACTTTATTTGGAGTCTTCACAGAAACCCAAAGTAGTGCCATAAGGTGCCTGGAATATTAGCCAAGATAAAACCTTCAGGGCCATGCACGCTACTGTTTTCAAATCTGTTCTTTCATCTGATGTGCCAGTCGAAATTACTTCTGCAACATGGTCAGAACCAACCTGGATGGATTTATAATGCCTGAAATTGCTGTGGGCATATTTTTGTGAATTGCCTAGAGACAAACAGATAATTCTCTTTAGATTGCGCGAATTGCTAATTCTTATGCATGTCATGTGTTTGCCAAGTGGCATGTTTAGACAAGGAAATTGCAGAATATTCCTGATGTCACCAGAGCTCAGTGCTTGGAAAGCCACGGCAGTGGAGGACAGTGTCCCTCCCAGATCTGTTACAAATTGTTTTCACACAATACTTGTTACCTTTCCCCACCACACAACTACCTGTCTAAGAGGAGAGTGAAATGCTAAAGAGCAATTACTGCCTCTACATCACCATCACCACTCGTGTGGGTAAAGGAAGCAGAACCCAGCTTTGCATTTGCTCTGCTTAGGCAACTGGAAGAAACAGTGTAAGTGTCATCTTTTGAGTCAACATGTCAAGCTGAGTTTTGTGATATCTAATCTCTGTCTCTGGCATTATTACATTGCACAAACCCCTCGCAGAGCCTCCCTCTCCTCACAAACACAGCTTGTGCCACCAGGCCGTGGAGTTCCCCTCCCTGCTCAACCTCCTCGGCATTTTGGAACTCATTGGCCAATTTCACCCACTTTTGACGAGATATTTCAGAGCTAATTAAGCTCATGTGAGTTCTGGGGGAAAGGCAAGGCTGCAGGGTGTGATCACACCTCGCTCCCCACCAGAGAATGCACACACAAGAGGGATGGCAGAAGAAGTCCAAGAAAAAAGCATCAATCAAAGGTTTCAATTAACTCTCTATGGGCAATGAAGCTTTGATAAGTTTTTTTGCTCGTATTTATTTTACTACATTCGACTCAGATTCAGAGCTTTTAACTAATATAGAAATTAGCCTCATCCTCAAACCCAACAGGGACATCTCTGTATAGCATTTATTATAAAGCATAATTGTAGCTTCAGGGCATCATTTCAGATGAAAACGTAACATATACAATAAAAGAAAATTCCATTTTTATTATGACCAGATTTTGCTTCTAAAGTGACTCTGTACATGTGGAGAGCTCAGCAAACTGTGTGTCCAGCCAGCACGGAGCTGATGGTCCCACGCTTACAGCCTGAGGCCAGGAGATTATTAAAACCAGGGATTTCATTCCTGGCCAACACACACTCCTCTTTAGCAACTCTGGGTAAATCCCCCATCCTCTCTTTCTGGGTCTGGAGTCTTCATCTCTAAAACAAGACTTTGTTCCCTTCACCTCCACTTTGTCTTTCCTCTTTGTGTTGCACTCTATTCTACACCAAGTGGGCGACGCCTGCTTTCCCTGAACGCCTATTAAACTGTTTTCTAGCTCGGACAAGTCCAAACACAAACATACTGAATCCATTTTTCCGAAGTATTTTAAGTGGAGTTTTGCTTTGTTTCTTTTAGTTCTCGATCACTGACCATGAAAAATTTCCAGTGGCTCCAGAAAGCTGGGTCTGTCCATGAGAAGAAGGCCAGCTTAACAAATCAGGAGCTTCAGAGCACTTGAAGAGGTGTTAGGAATAAGCAGTTGTTTTTCTTTACTGGGTGGAAGATGATTAATATATTTGTTTTAGCATGTGCTATGAATGCAGCTCGGTTGCGTTTTGCAAGGAGGAGTAACAAACTAGCAGTCTCTGACGAGTCACTTTGAATCCCCCTCAGATTTCAGCCTGTTTTAAGTGGAGTTTCTCAAGGCAAACGGGAAAGAATTTTATTTTCAAAGGGAAGAGAAAACAGTGTTGCTAAAAGAGTTCTGCTGTCTATCCCTTCGTGATGCAAAAATAATCCACGACTGTGACTTCCATGCATTTAGTGACCTACGGCCGAATTGCACCACAGAGCCCCTCGCAGAGCCCTGCAATGGTTAATGAGCGTGGTGGGGAGACCAGCTATTCCTTCCAAACAACTCATCAAGTGCTGCCTGCACTCAGCAGATGCCAAGGCAGGGCCCAGGGTAGGAGCTGGCAGGAACAGATGGTGCCTAAGGGCAGCTCTGTGTTGCAGAGCTCCCGGGGCCAGGTGAGGCAGGACGGGAGGGCTGGCGAGGTGCAGCTCGTGGGTTTCGGCAGCAGGTCGAATCCATTTGTCACCCCAGCTCCGAGTGGGCTTCCAGCACAGAAGTTTAATATCGGGAAGCAATGAGGCATTGTGCTCCCCGACTGCAGCGAGGCAGGGAAACCTCTCAGAGCAGTGTGGAGTCCAGCAGGGAGGGATGTCAAACTCCTCATTCCCAGAGATTTGCCTTTTTCTTTTTCAAACAAATAAAAAATGGGTATGCAAAGGCAACCGCTTTACCTTATTATACCTCCAGGCAGGGAACACAAAGTGAGAAGGGTAAGTGTGTTTCCCTGCTCTTTTCTCCACAGGATGACATCAGTAACCTCATAAAGCAGCCCCTGCTTTCTCCTGGCCTGAAATACACACACTGCGGCACCAGCAATAAATTGCCATCGCCTCCAACATCCAGCACTGCCAAGGTGTGTGCCACAGAGAGCGTTTTTATGCACTGCTCTCTGAATGCCAGGATTTCACCTTCATAAAGAAGAGATTTTAGTCCATTCTGTCTACTTATTTTGTGTAGAGGAATCAAGGTCAATAAACCATGGAGAAATTCGCTCTCCCTTATTCCGTTTCAGACTTTTGTCATCCACGCTTTATCGAGTATCTGAATGAATTTTTAATATCATGCCACAAAATGCTTTGGTCTTCTATCATACACTGGGACTCTATAAATCTGATAACACTTGGGAGTTCTCAAATACACTCAGCACTGAAGAAACAGCTTTAAAGTTTAGTCATTCTGATGAAATGTAAGAGCTTATATCAGTGACAGGTTGACAGAAAAAGCTGTTTTCCTTTCCATTTCACAGACTTCCACGTATGAACGCCATGAAACATGTCAGGACTTTCTCTGAGTCTATGAAGACAGAGATGGCATCTGCTCCCAGTGGGGAGCCCTTCTAACCAGTAATACTGTAAAATTTCATGATTCTGAAATCTGATCGACAGCCAAAGGAAGGGCAGGGAGGAGGTGTTTACTGTGTTTTATAGGAGAGCATCAATTGCTTGTCTTGGCACATGATGTATATTTTTATGGCATACAGTGCCACTTTCAGCATATTTTTTTTAAATTAAAATGTATTCGTGTTGGCTGAACAGGTTTATAATTTCCTGTTGCTGGAAAAAGTGCACATTTTTAAAAACTGCTTATTAACCCCACACACTCATCACTACAGTTTCAGGTAGGTGGGCAAAAAGCACTTTGAGCCCAAAGCAAACCCACACAGATTTACTGCCAGAAGCACATGAGGTTCCTACAGCACCACTGATCCCACCTTCCAGTGACAGGTGATAGAGGAAATGCATCCACTGCCTCTACAGACTATTAAAAATTATCTCATAATATTGTGGCCAAATTGGGATCTCATTAAGGGACTGCATTAGATTTTCACATTGCCCTTTTCACAAATACCCCAAATCTGGCCCCACCAAATTTACACAGCAACACACACAGAGCTACAGTTTTCAGCAGTTGTTTGGAGCAGTTCTCAGGTGCTTCCCCCAGATCCCCAGGCAGCCAATTCCCCTGCAGTGTGTCTGCAGGCAGGGCTGCTGTTTGTGCAGGCAGGGCTGCTGTTTGTGCAGGCAGGGCTGCTGCCTGCGCAGGCAGGGCTGCTGTTTGTGCAGGCAGGGCTGCTGCCTGTGCAGGCAGGGCTGCTGCCTGCGCAGGCAGGGCTGCTGTTTGTGCAGACAGGGCTGCTGTCTGTCCACACCTGCTCCTTCTCTCAGCACGTGCAGAGTTTAACCTGTGATTTGCTCAGTCCTGAAATCCCTAAACGTCCCTCCAAGAGAGACCTCAAACCACCGGGGGTATCTTTAAATGTGCTCGGTACCTTTCCACCTTCAAGATCAAATTTAGGGGATGCACAGTTCAAAAAGCCTGGCAAACACACTGAAGGGCTTGCAAATAGACCAACCCCATGAGTCCTTACTGTCCACGTGGTGACAACAACTCTTATGATGAAAAAGCAAGAGGACAAAGTCAAGATGCTTGTAATTTTACTGATTGCAACAAGACTGAACGGAAAATGAGAGGATGGCAGGGACTGGGCACATTAAAGGAGACAGGGACCAAATCTAAATGACTCAACAAATGAATGACTGCAGCAAGCACTGTGTAGACATGGATTTGGAGGAGTGATTTGTCTGTGTACACAGAGCTAGGGCTCTTCTCAGCTTTAGTTTGAAGAAGATCGTGGAGGCACCCAGAAAAACACACATTTTCAGAATCTGATCTGTCTTTTACTCCCCTGAAATCACTGTGCATGAAAGAGGGAGGAGAGAAGCATGGTCACACTAAATAGTCCATGTTTTGTTTTGCCATGCCGAGGCAGGTGTTGGTGGCATGGGCTGTGTGGTATAAAGAATTCAGGTCAGCTGGAAAGTCAGCCACGGTCCACTAAGCCACAGGGAAGATTCAACTTACTAAAGCTACTCTGAATCTGGAACTCCTGAGGCTAGAAAAAGTGGGACTTCCAGGAAAACCCTCAATACATCCTTTGGAAATGTTGACATCTGTCTGGGGGAAGTGCAAGGATTTGGTTTGTGCGTTTGAGCCCAGCCCAGCAGCTCTGTGAGCTCTGTGTGCTGAGGCATTGCAAGCCCTGTGGCTCTGACTCAGACAATAGCAGGGCTGCCTGTGACAGATGGCATTCCCAGCACTGCTGCTCCCCAAGACAAAGCCTCGTGCCAACTGCCACTCTGCTCCCTTCTGCTTTTCTTTCCTAAGGATATGTCAAGGTGGAATAAAGTCAAGTTCAGACCTTAAGTTACCAGCAAGCACCAACAGGGCCTGTGTGAGGCCAAAGAGAGAAATCACTGGACATAGAAAGGGTGGAGCAGAGGGAAAGCAAACTCCATATGCAAAGGATGAGGGGCACACCCAGAAACTCAGGTGACTTTATGATGCAATGAGAAAAGATCAAGTTATCACAGAATCCCAGAATGTGCTGAACTGGAAGGGACCCACAAGGATCATTGAGTCCAACCTTAGCCCTGCACTGGCTCATCCTCAAGAGTCACACCCTGCTGTAACTGTTCTTCCTCCTCCTCAATGAAGAGGAGAGAGACTGGCTGCACTCCTCTGTGTCCGCCTCAGGTGATCTCAGTCACACTGCTACAAGTTCAGCTTCTACTTGCAGGATGCACCTCCTGATCCATTGAAAAGCTATTGATTCCTGGCCCCTTATTCCAATAAGGAATGATTCCATAGCTTGTTCCAATGTACATCAATATTCTACTTTGCTGAACACTTCAATAGCATGGGCCTTATTCTTGTGATAATTATGACAATTTTAGATTGACATAATTGTGACAATTGTCAGGTTGCTCTGCATTCACACTGCTACTTGTAGTTCTGCAATGAGAACATCTTTATCTCAGCAGGTAAAGAAGGAATGTGAGCACCAGCTCAGCTTCAAAGGACTTCCCAGTTCTTGTGGACTGCAGCCTCCCAGGAAGCAAAAAATAAATCTAATCTACACCTTCAATCTTATAAAACCAAGTTAGGAGCTTCGAGACAAAGTGCAGCATTTCAGGGGGGGAATTTCAAGGAGAACCATATGGGGTTATTTTCTTATTAGTCTGATTGGCATTCTGAAACAGTTTATTGGAGGGTTGGTATGTGTTTTGAGAGAGATTCAGGGGAAATGTGATTTTAAAAACTCTCTCATCCCTCCCTGCTTAAACATTTCAAGTACCACACAACCTCAGAGTTGTATTCTCTTCCACATGCAGAGCTGTGCCTGTACTCTGGGCTATTATTATATTTGTCCTCATTAATACAATCTGAATGTGTGTTTGTAGAGTTTTTGCAAACTATTTGGATTATTTGACATGTAACTGACTGGTATCATTAGAATAACTCCATTTTGTTCTGGGCCAAATAAAGAGTGCAGTATATAACATATTGTATGGTGCAGAATGCTATAGCCAGAACAGGAAAATAGTCTGAGGAGTTATTATCAGTTTGCTTTCTAAGTATGTTATTTACAATACGCAACAGATGTTCTCCGAATGTTACTGCAAAAATACAGGCCTTGTATTTATTTCTTTTCTGACAGACTAAAAAGTGCAACTAATATAATAATAATCTTGGAAAACCCAAAGATTACTTCACAATTTGGAAAATGGTCTGTTGAGTCATTAGTCTTATTATCTGGTATTTTCATAACTCACTAGATAAACACTGTAAACTCTGATTTCCTGGTAATGAGCCTTTATATGTGCAAAAAACAGGCCTCCAAGAAATCTCAATTAAGGCTGAGAAGCAGTGTTTTTAAATTAAGCCCAGCCCCCAAATGCTGCAGTGAGGTGTGGGAGTTGAGTGCCCACGTGCAGGTCCCTCCCCACCGATGGACACGCTTGGAATCACCAGCTCTACGTGGGATTTGCCCCCAACCACTCAGTGTTTGCTCAGCTCAGTGCTGACAGGCTGGGGACCCACGAGGGGCTGGAAAACACACCTGGCTCCTTTTGCTCTCCTGGGGTCCCCAATGCCACAGATCCAAGCTCAAGGGAGCCCATCTGCTGAGAAAATGGGACAACTTTGGCTCTCCAGGAATAAGGGCTCAGAGTCCATTCCTGCCATTGGCCATGGAGTTATAAATTGCCCCCATGTGAGGTACAAACGATTCCTTAGGCAATTAAATTGAACATGGTGTTATTGCACTCCAGAACTGTTATAAGATCTGACCTGGAGTAAATCAGGGGCAGTCATACCTGCAATTACACATTCTGGGGCTTTCCCCCCACTCCTTGGATGTAAAAGCTATGGACACCACTAGATTTTCCCTTTCAATACTACTTTGTCTGATTTTCTTGTATAAATAGTATTACACAGCACTGACAACTGGTAGGTGCCACAGAGGAGCATAAGAGGACACAGAGCTTGATTAGCCATGGTCTTGTACTTTGTGTAGTCACTCAGGCAGCCTACAAGGCCTCTGTGAAACACTATTAACTTGAAAAGGTAATTTTTTCACCAGTCCTTGAGGGATAAAGTGGAAGCTGGTGCCTTTGTTATCTTCTGTCTGTGTGGCACAAATCACACTACTGAGACAAGCCGTTTTATTTCATTTTTTGCCTGGTTTTGCATAAACCCAAGTTTTATACAAACAGGCTGTCAGTCCACCCAGCCCTAGGAATTTTCAAACCCCTTGTTGCCTTTCAGTGACATTTGATAGAGATCTAAAATCATCAAGTTATGAGAAGTTCTATGCAAACCAGTAACTCTGAGTATGGGAATGAGAGTTCCAGGTCAGTTGTAGCACAGCTGGCCAACCAGCTCAGAGCAAACACAGGCTGTGGCATGAGCTTGGCCAGAGAGGGAAAATCCAGCAGAGCCACAAGGGCTGAGGGCATGGGCAGAGGGGAGGGAGGATGGGTTGGTGGCATAGGACACAGTTAGGCTGCATTGTTCAGCCTGGAGAGGAGAAAGCGTTGGGGAGACCTAATTGTGACCTTTCAGTACCTGAAGGAGCTACAAGAAAGATGGAAAGAGACTGTCGAAAAGAGCTTGGAGTCACAAGATAAGGGGAATGGCTTCAAACTGAGAGAGGAGGTTTAGATTGGATTTTAGGAAGGAATCCTTCCCTGGGAGGGTGGGCAGGCCCTGGCACAGGTTGGGCAGAGAAGCTGTGGCTGCCCCATCCCTGGGAGTGTCCAAGGCCAGGCTGGATGGGGCTTGGAGCGACCTGGGCTGGTGGGAGGTGTCCCTGCCCATGGCAGGGGTGGGACTGGATGGGCTTTGAGGTCCCTCCCAACCCAAACCATCCTGGGATTCTATGACATGGTTCTCCATGCTCGTAGCACAGTTGTTTTAGCAATGTGAGGAAAATGAGGTGCAGTGTTGTTGCACAGCACAGTGACGCTCTTTCAAACCAAAAAGATTCACCCTCTCTGCCCAGAGAAACCCAGTTTACAACAATACTGCAATGGAAAAAAAAACCCCTTGATTCTTTCAGTTTTCTTCCCACCTCAGGCAGCAGTTGGGAAAGTCCCATCCATTGCTATTGTACATGACAGGTAGAGAAAACCCCCCCAGAGCCACCTCTGGGATCATTAATCCTTCAGCAGAGTTCCTGTGTGGAAACGAGCACCGTTCTGCAGGCAGAGCCACAGCTCCTCACAGACACAGCTGCACGTGGGCTCTGCAGAGCTGCCACCCCAGCACAGCCTGCTGCTGGCCAGGCACTCAAATGCCAGCCTGGCATTTCCTACCAGTTCTTTGGGGTTTTGGGGGGTTTTTCTTCCAGGTGAAAAGAAGGTTAATAAAGTGCCGAGCGCTGCCGAGCGGGTTGGGGGTGTGTGGAGGGAGACACCTGCGGCTCCAGGTGCTCCTGGAATGCCCCGTGGCACTGCCAGCCAGCAGGAAAGCAGCTGGCTTTGGAGGGGCAGCTTCATCAAGCTCTGCTGAGCCCCTCCAGCCCCTGCCTGTCCCACCCCAGCGCAGGGGGGCACCTGCTGCCTCCTCGCAGCGGGAGCTCAGCCCTGCTGGGGGTTCCTTTCCCGGGGTGAACACCTGAACAAAGGTGCCAAGAGCAGAGCAAATGTTGGTGTGTGCCATGGCTGAGGGCAGCAGAGCCAGCTCTGACCCTGGTACAGCCCCTCTCTCGGCTCCACAAGGCCATTGCTCACAAAGCAGCCGCTGCTGCAGCTCAAGCGCGCCGTGGTACAGACTTCAGGAAATATCAGTCTCCTGAGGTAACCACAAGCTTCAAATGAGGCTTGAGGATGACAAAAGAAGTCTGTCTGCCCCTGTCCTGATGTGTCTCATCCATCTCAGGGAGTTACCAGGGCTCCATCTCCTCTGCCTACTTACGTCAATGAAATCAAGCAGCCTCCTGAAGAGACCACAGGAAGTTTTCCACATGTGGCTGAGGCATCTGGAGCTTTGCCCATTAGTTCATTCTGGCTTGGTTGCTAATTCAAAGCACCACAACAGAAAGCAGAGACATTTCTCAATCTTTCCTCAGGAGGGATTTACCCATGCAAATCCCATCACAGAATAATGCCCCTGGACAACTGAAAAGATCAAATGTTCCAGTGTCGTTGAGCCCTTGGCTTTGCTCAGGTGCACCATCTCACTGCCCACCTGGGAGCCCCAACAGCACTGCAAACTGAACCATCAAATAGGGACTGTGGTTTGCACTGTGTATTGCCCAAACTGATCACTGCAGGAAGTTGCTCCCTGTACTACATTTGAAGATCAAGAAATCAATGTCCTGGAGGAAGGCTTAGAAAATCTCTGCTGGGAATTCATCTTTAAACCTACTGATGACTACAAGGGACACAGAGGTCCCAGTGTTAACTAAAAGGATAGGTTTCCGAAGAAAAGAAGCCACCCAAACCCACAGGGGGCAGATTTTAACCTCTGCAATGAAGAAATGGATCCTTGGATATAAAAGTCCACCATTCACTTGTTTTGGCCTCTTTCGAGACCTTTGCCCACCTGGACTTCTCCAGCCCTCCACTGACTGTTGTTGCTCTGCCCAGACTGAAGTCATTCTTGTGCTACCTGGAAAAGCAACCTGGGGGGTTGTATATCCTTGTGAGCTTCCAGATGCTGTCTTTTTTTTTTTTTTTAATATTATTTTTAATTTTCCCCCAGTTTCTCTTCATTTTAAAGTAGGATATTAGTTCTCATTTATGCACCCAATTAATAGAGTGAGAATGGAGGATGCAGAACATCTACCAGACCATGGGCAGGTTCTTAAACTTTGTAACCTTTTTTAAATAGGGAGATTTCTAAAGGAAAAGAAACCTGCCTGCATGATGCCTTGTAAAATCTGGCACGTGGTAGCCCTCTGCACCTTTCCTCCTGACTCCACTTTCATTTGTTGGCTTGTGTATGAAGTTGGGTAGCAAAGTGCAAGGCCCACTGTGGCTCTCAGGAAACTGCTGTTTAGCTGAGTTTTTGAAATGAAACAAAGCAAACCAAAGCTACAATGACTGTAATTAGCAGGGAAAAACAACCCTACCCACACCTCAGCTGAAACCAAGTCAACAACACCATAAGCACATTGCTGACCAAAGGAAAACATTTGGAACACAATAATTACAGAACTCTCCATGTTGGTACTAGGACTTAACTCACCTGGAACCTCCTATTTCCTGCAGAAGGCTATGGATACCTCACCAGCCAGCAGATAAACCACATAAATTTCTAATTAACAAGCAGACAAATAACTGAAAACTCACAAGCTTGTGTTTGCAGAGGGGCCTCAAAACTGTGCTGTTCATGGCCAGGTCTGATTTGCCTCGTGTAGAGGGCACAAAGCCAGCAGGATGGTTTCCTTAATGCTAAGGAAGGATTCCATCCCATTCCGTCATGGAATCAGGAGGATAAAAGACAGAGAGGGAGGTTCCTCTTCCCCCTCTTCTCTCTCTTCCCTTGTTGGGTGAGCACAAACAGCAGCTCTCAGTGCTTGGGAGTCACTTATCCATGTGAGTTGAGGTCTGTCTGAGGGCTGTTGGCTGTGTGGGCACAGAGGGGAAGGAATTTGCTTCTCCTAAGGGAAGTTGGTGGGATTTTATTGTGTTAGTTGCTTTACTGAGCTAATTCCTGGTTGCTCGTTGTGTGGGTCTGTTTTGTTTTTACCCTTTTGGTCCTTTTCCCCTTTTGGGATTGCTTGGGATCCTTGTGCATATGTACATGGTGTTTAATTGTCTATAAATGAAATATCTGTAAATATACATTTCTTTGTTACAATTTTCCTCTTGTTACCTTTTTTTCCCCTCTTCTCCAGAGAGTTTGAAGGAGCTCACCAGCTCACAGATGTGTATTTGGAAAAAAAATAAATTAAAAGGATGGGCAAAGGGGAAGAAGGGAGAGAATCCCAGCCTGCTAATCACATCCATCATTACCACAACGGGCTGAGAAGTTGCCTCGTTGAGGATTGATTCATGAATTGCTGCTGCAAGCCAAGAAAAGAGAGGAAAGAGGGCATTTGTGGGGGGGTCTTTAGATTTGAGGTTATTCCTCTGCATTTGTGGGGGTGTCTCTGGATTTGAGGTTATGCCTCTGCATTTGTGAAGGTGCCTCTGCATTTGTGGGGGTGCCTCTCCATTCCTGAGTGTTCCTCTCCAAGCACCAGCACTGAGCAGAGCTGAAGGCCCACACGGTGATACCTCCGAGCAGCAAAGTCCTTCCCAAGCCCCAACACTCAGAGCAGCTGGAGAAGGAGGAGCCCCAGCCCGGGTGCTGAGCCAGCTCTCTGCAGCTCCCCCTAAACAGCATCATTAATAGTTTTAGAATAAATAGGTGCAGCCCTCGTGTTTCACTGCAAACAACACTTTGTTCCCAGTTTCATTCCTTTGCTCACAATCTCTATGGAACCTCCACAGACTCTGGGACAGCAGCAGAGCACTGAGCTGTGTCAGGGATGTGGGGAACAGCCTGCTCAGCCCCATGGTCTCACGACCACTGCAGGTGGCATTTCATGACCTTTGCAGCAAGAAGCTTTCCACAGCCTGGGTGTGCTTTTCCTTCCCAGTGCTTCACAGCTGGAGCACACACAGAAACGTGTCCTCCTCTGGGTGTGCACACCCTGGCTCCTGCTGCAGGCGGGGATTGTCAGACAACTGGCACATGGAAACACTCTTGAGGCACCTTTGCCACTCCAGGGTCCGTGCCCCAGGGAGGTGACACCTCCTGGATAACAACTGTAAAATCTCTCTTTGAACAACTGAGCTGGATGGGCACCCTCTGACTGTGAGGCTTTTCAGTTCCGTGGGCTACAGAGGTTCTGATGGTCTCTCCTTTCAAGCTCCTCACTCAGAATGGTGTAAAATGAAATGAGTTTGCTGCCATCAGCTCCTGAGCAGCCCTCCCATGCTAAAGACTTAGGGCTGCTGCTAATCTGCGACAAAAGCAAGAAGTGTAATTAGTCCTGTCAAACCATCTGTCAGGCCTGAGAGACTTGGATGATATTTGGGAAAAGCATCTCAACATGTGTGCGCTTGTCCCAGGTGCCAGACCATCCAAACTTGGCCAACAGCTGGGTAAAACTGGATTGGACACTTCTGTTGAAAAGGCCAGAGAAAGAAAATGCTGCTAATACAGAAAATACCAGTCACAGTCACTTCAAAATCCTGTTACAAATGGCCAGCCCACAATGGAAAGGGACTGGCAGCAGTTCCAGCTGCACAGAACCCTGGCTCGAGCACCACGGGGACACTGCTTGGAAATCTGCATGTTTGGGTTCACCACTAAACCACCTCCCAGAGGTGTTCCAAGAGGGGTTCCTGGGGCAGACAGAAAGCCAGAGCTGGGATCAGTGGGATGGTGTTGGTCCCAAAGAGGACCCAGCCTGGAGAAGCTCTGTGTCCCAGAAGACTGGTGCTCACAGCAGTTCTGTTTTGCCAGGAGAACTTGACTGGTTCCTTTATCGTCTCCAAGAAAACATTTGATACATTTCCCAGCAGAAACGTGAACAGAAGAAGGAGAGGAGACCATTCCTACAACCTGCACTGTGCCCTGGGCCACAGCACACAGAGCAGGTGCTCAGATACCAACACTGAAGGTAAGGGATAACAGCAGGAGGCTGAACACCAGTCAAGTCTGGTCAAGTGAGACATCACAGGGCAGGCTCTGACAGCAACTGCTCACTGACAAGGACTTGGTGGGGCAAACAAAGTGTGCATTTACCACTGAGGGCTCTTAATTTGTGTGGTCAGTGATGCCCAAGGGCCACAGTTGCACACCTTGTTCAAACTGCCCATACACACCACAACAATGACTTGGGTCAACTCTGCATTTGCCCAAATTCGCTGCTATTTCAAAGTAAATTTTTTTTCACAGAAGAATCATAACAGAGTTGAGGAAAATGTGGAGAATCTCTGGAGAAAAAAATCCAGGAGTTTTTCTTTAATGCATTTACTGGCTTGGAAGACTGTCAGTAGTGACAGCTGATCCTGATTTCTTCCTGGGGTGGGCATGGGGTGGTCTCCCAACCCTAACCAGTGACCTGCTGCAGCTCCAGTGGGGATGCAGCTGGCTCAGGAAACAGCTGAGTTTTTACTCCACTCCAATTTGATTCCAAGTACTTTGATTCAAATCCCTTTGTCATTTGAGGCAGTTCCTGGTGCTCTGCAAGGACTGCTGTCTGAACCCCCTGCACACACAAGACATGCCCACATTCACACAAACAGCCACCTCTGGTCTAAACCCAGGAATTCTGATGTCATTTCATCTTCACACAGGAGGTTTTGTCGTGAGGAACAGCACAAAGAGGAGCAAACACCAACTCTGCCTGGGAGCACCTCTGCCACCCTCCAGCCATGCTATAAGTCATGAGGGCATGAATTTCCACCACACATACTGGCACCTCAAACAAGGAGCAAGTCTGGGTTCACAGAAGGAGCCAGCCCAGGCCAGGCTGGGTTTCTATGTTAAAGACTCATCTTTGTATTTCAGAACAAGAATGTCACCACACTAGGCATGGCTAAAGATGTAGTCAAGCTTTATAAATGTCACAATTCAAGTATTTTTAATGCAGGATGTATCCAACTGTTCAACTCTTTGTCTCCTTTTACAGCTCCCCCAAAACTTGTATGTTTAGACAACCTTAAAACAAACCAGAGGATCTGATTATTTACAATCACCATCCAGCTTTAGTTAAGAAAAATGACAACGCTTTTCAATAATTTTCAGGGATGGAAGAGTCTGCTGTGACCTCTCCAAACACTGACAGACACTAAAAGGTCTCTCAGTTGATTTAACTGGATTTCTTGAAGTCACTGTGTGCAAAAGAATGACCATGTGCAGGGATAGAGAGTGAGTGTCTCCCTGGTCCTGTCATATATACCAAAGCTCTATAGTTTATTAACACATGGGCTTGCCCCCTTCACTCTACAAGAGCTCTTGTAATGCCTCAAATTAATTGGAGGAGAGTTCAGCAGCTCTAAAGAGATGATTAACATCAATTATTAATTCCTATTCCTTTATCTGTATTAAACTTCAAGATGAGAGTCCAACTAATGAAACAACAACTATAAGAAAAATAAATGGTACAAAACTAGCTCTTCAATTAAAAAAAAATCACTAAAGGGAAAAGTTTTTGCATGTTCTAAATTCCTCAGTCAGACCATCCTGTTGCTTTCAATATATATGAAAGAAATCAAGCGAATAGGTGTTATTTTCTGATTTTTCTTTTATGGAAAATAAGCCAAGTGGCATTTCAGGGGAATGACCTGAAGATGTTCAGGAGCAGCACACAATGCAGGCAACACACAATAAAAAGAGATGTGTGTGTGTGTGTGTGTGTCTTAAAAAAGCCCAAGAGTTTGTAGATCCCCGTGGGGGGAGGAGGGTGTTTGTTTAAGGCCTGTGTTTGCTGGAGTTCTCTGGAGGATCAGAAAGTGGGAATGAGAGATCTTCACATCCCAGTCAAAGAGCCAGAATGTGAAAGACATGAAGCAGGAGCAGTGCTGGGCTGGCACTAACAAACAGAAACAAAGAACCGAGAGGTTAAAAATGTTCTAACTTTAATCCTCTTCCCCTTTCAACTGCCTGAGCTTTACACTCTTAATCCCAAGAGCACTCCAGTTTTCTGCTGTGCCTCTTAGGAAAACCAGAGAAGTCTGGATCTGATAATTCTCAAAGAGAACACGCACAAAAAAAGCAGCCAAGATCTAAACAAACAACCTTTCAGAACGTTTTGTCCAACCTCAGGAAGCCAATGGGACAGAAACAGAGGGCATCTCCTCCCCTCCAGGTCACCTTTGTCCCTGACACACGGCAACGAAGGCAGGACATGAAAGCCAAGCCCTGGAGCCCGTGGGGACGGCACAGGGCTGGGGGGCATCCTTGGCATAGTGAAGCTCACACACCTACAATGGCACATCTCCAGGCCCTGGAAACTTGGCTGTCCTCCCTCAGGCTCGCAGAAAGGAGCCTTGTGGCCGTGGAATTCCTGCATCTGGCTTTCCTGAGGGTGGAATTCTGTAACCTGCCTGAGCGCTGCTGCCTTTGGGTTCAGAGCAACACAGCCACTCCAGGTGTGGTGGACACGTGGTGATGCCCCAGACCTCTGATCTTCACAGTCAGGTGCACAATATGCACCACAAAGCTTTGGTGGGGGCTGATTTTTTTTATCTTGAGGAGCAGACAAAAGACTTTCCAAAGAAGCCGGACAAAAAAGAGCAACCTGTTGTGCAAATGTTAAAGCAAATTACTGGGAGGGTGGTGGTGGTGGGGAACAAAGTCCAACGTGAAAACAAGCAGAATTTAATGTACAAACCCTGTTTTCCAAGACTTACCACAGAATATTCTGAGCTGAGAGGGACCCACAAGGATCACGGAGTCCTGCTCTTAAGTGAATGGCTTGTAGGGGAACAAACCCACAACCCTGGTATTATTAGCACCACATTCTGGCCAGCTGAGCACATCTCAGGGTTTTTAGGCAGCAGAAGGCAAGAGCTACCAAAGTGCAAGTCTTCATACATTTCACAAAAGGGCAATGGCTGCACATTTAAAATGACCCCTCTGTCACCTCGGGGTCAAAACCCATTCCAGCAGCATCTCAACAGCAGAAATGTGCTGTAACTACAGTATCAGTAACTGGAATATCTACACAGTCACTCTCCAAATCACAAGCTGGGCTCAAAATTGGATGCAGAAGCCACATGTGAACAGCTAAAATGATCCCCAGAGATTAAATCAAAGTAGAATGAAATCAAGCACCCAGAGTAAGCGACCTCCATCTCAGCAAGTACAACCCTGCCCCACCTGCCCTCTGGGACAGTTCAGCTGCGCATTCCTTGGAACCAGCCAGGAGCAGGAGGTGGGCAGGGGCTAAACTCACCTTTGGCGGGTGGACAGAGCTCTGCAGCCCAGCTGTGCAGGAGCAGGAGAGGCAGGAGATGGGGAAATAACCCACCTCTGAAAGCCCAGCTCTGAATCCTGCCCTGGGAGCAGGGAGGGAACAGGGGCTGAGCTTCTGGTCCTTTCCCATTTGCTCCAAAGACCTCAGCTGTGCTCTCTGCACATTCAGCCACTGAAGCAGAAGTCAGCTGACAGGATGCTTTATTTTTTCTGTAAATAGCAGCTCTTGGCAGTTTATAAACCATACCAGAATTCCTGTTGCACTCAAGACCCCCCAGCAAACTTTGAGCTCCCTAGGAGAGTACCAGGATGCTCCCTTAAGTCTTAATTACAGGACCAGCACTGCCTGTTTCTAGAGGCAAAGCTCCAAACGGGCTGGGAGTTCCTTCTGGGAGCCTCCTGCCCCTGGCTGCCTCCCCAAGGGTCAGGCAAAACCCTGCAGGAGGGGCTGGACCTGAATTTGCAAACAGCCAAGTCCTAAATAAGAGAGGAAAAAGGAGCAAAGTGAACCCCAACCCTCCCAATCCTTGTTAGCCAGTCCTCGTGCTGGAGAGCCTTTATATCCACACATTTTAAGAAATGTAAAGGGAACCGTAAACCCAATTCAATTTAATTGGGTGCTCTCCTGACAGAACAGTTATTAATAAGATTGCATCGTACAACCCTCGGTGAAATCCCGAACGCAGTCAGAGACATTCGCCAAAACATTTAACACCCAGCAAGCAACACGCTGCTGGATGGATTGGTGCTCCTCTCCCGTGCTCTTCCCCCTCCACTCCTCTCTCTTCTTTTAGCCAATTATCAAAAAAAAAAAAAAAAAGAGGCAAAAAACTGGCTCCTCTCGAAGAGCTCCTATAAATTATTCACATGATATTACAGTGTATGTCAGCAGTCTCACAGTGTTTAAAAAACTTAACTACAAGCCAATTAAAATGTAAACTGAGAAAGACGGATTGGGTTGGGTCGCTCTGGTGTGAACTTGAGCAGCTCATAACAATACACACAACTTCTAGACCTGCTAATTTGACAGCTACTTTCATCAGCAGACGGCTTTCCTGTCTTTCTTCCTTTTTTTCCCCTTTTTTTTTGTTTCAGTGCAGTATTTCTGCGAGGACAAGCCAGTCTGTATCCAGCAGAGAAACCCCCAGAGCTGCACACGGCTGAGCTACTCTCAGCTTCACGTTAGGTTTGCACAGTGGGAAAGGGGCAAAGGGACCTTCCCCTTTTGCAGACACCACTTACTGACATTTTACAACTAAATGACAGCAATTCAAATGGCAGATTGTATTTCCTAAGCAAAGCCCCTAATTTCTCACAAAAATAAGAATGCAGTGTATTCTATTGCTACAGCAAAATAGAGGCCTTCCAAAAGAGACATTTTGGACTACCCTGTGTGTGCATCTGTGTAGCAGCACTGGACATCTGCCTAAATTGCTTAGTGCTGGACTGCTGAGTAAGCCAGGCACCAATTAGCTGTTACAGTGATAATGACTCTAATTTTAATCTTCATGGGTTAATTACAAGAGCACCGTGAAGTCAGATTGTGAACTCGGAGTCAGAAATGTCCAGGGAAACCTCAAAACCTGAAAGCATTATAGACATAAAATCAATGTTTAACCAGGGAAATGTAAGGCCTACCAAGCTAAAATCCTACTCAAGGAAGCAGAACATCCTGATTTCCTTCTGGCCATCGATGGGCCATCCCAAAGGAGCCCTGCCCTGACCTGCACAGGGGCACACTCAGCTCGAAGTTGTTCCACTGCATGCAGTAATCATCATCACCTGCTCCTGCTTTTTCCCTCTCTCCCCTCTTTGAGGAAGGTGAAACCTGTCCCAGGTTCTTCTGGGACCCACCAGAATCTCAGCTAATCCAGCAGTGACCACGTACAGCCCAGCACCTCAAGTGGATCTGGCCTTCTCAGGCCATCCTAAATTACAGTTTAATTAGTCAGAAGAGCAGCAAGGACACATCTCCTGAAGTCAGAAAGGTTTGCACACAGTGCAGACTGCAGAATCCTCCCCAGCCACGTGTGCTGGGCTTTGAAACACGAAGGAGCAGGATGGAGACCGACCCTACACTCCCTCCCCTCACAACAGTCACCCAAGATGAATGAGTCCACCAAATAAAGACCAAATCCCAAAGAAAGCTGGACACAGGAAAATGGCCATTAGAGTCATTGTTCTGAGAGTGAAGGAAGAGAAAAAAGCATCTTTTTATTTTAGAATAGGCAAAGGTTTGTTGCAACCAGAACTACTGCAGTTTCCTGCTCGGAGATCCCCAGTTTCAGCACTTTAAGTTTCCTACTTCGGGGGAAATGAAAGCATGACATTTTTATATTCCACTCTTAATGTGAAATAGAGTTTTAAGCAATGAATTTCCTGCCAGCTGAACCAACTCAAACTATCCAAACAGCCGTGTCTGCAGTGACCAAGAGGGGACAACTGCAGTGTCCATCCTGTGGGCAGGAGCACAGAGAATCTCAGCCACAGGAAGCTCTTTGCTCAGGACTGAAGAGGATCAAGAGATGGGCGTCAGGAAAGAGCAGCTCCCTCTGCCTGCATGGCTGGGAGTGCCAACCAAAGATGGCACAGCAGCTTTGTTCCAAATGCTCTGCATAGAATGGGAAATGAGAAACAAAGCAAGAGCCATTTTTTTGTTGTTCATCCCTCACAAGAACAAAACCAATATAAGCAAAGCACTGTAACTTTTATATATAAAACTCATGAAAACACATTGCCCTAATATTTTTTATCTCCCAATGCTCACATCTTAAAAGCTGTATAAGACAACTTTCTATAAAATAAAGCACTTTGTAGACACAGCAAAAGTACTTTTCAAAAGAAAATAAAAAGGAAAATAGGGAATGACCTTTGAACACTCCCAAATCCTCCTTTGTAGGATGTGTATGAGACAGGAATAGAACCACCTAACAGGACTCATTTTTACTGATTCAAGTCATGCCATGATTGTAAATTCTGTGCTGGTCAGACAGCTGGAGGAGTTTTCATTTCAGGCCCAGGAAGCAGGGCTTGATTTCTACCAGCATTTACTGCACAGTTTTTCTTTCTGCAAGGCATTGAGAAAATGAAGGGAATTAGGAGGTGGCATCCGAAATGACAGCTCCCTGAAAACACTGTTTTCTGTAGACCTGAATTTGAGTTTCTCTATTGATCTTTCTGCCTTCCCTAATTCACCTCCATTCTGCTGGTGACAGTGCTGATCATACCTGTCATCTCCAGTTCTGCTTGATCCTGAATGAGAATCTGAAATTCCAGACCCTAAACCCCAACACAGAAGGTTCTCCCAGCATTAATAACCACCCACCAGAGCTGCTCTGGCTCACAGACCTCCTGACTGGGGCCACACATTCTTTGCCCAGCTGCCTGTGTGAACCAGGGCTTTTCCTTCCCTTTTTTACCAGCCTGCTGATAAAGGGATGCTCCTCTTTCACTTTGCTGTAGAGAAAAATGATTGCCTTCTGAAAAGGAGCTGCATCATAAAAGATCCTGGTTTGGGGAAATTTGTGTTTTCTTCATTCACCCTCTTTTAAGCTAATTATTTCACAGCACCTGTAGGAATGTTACCAATCCCATCACTCTGTCTTATTTAGATATCCAGTCCCTGGGAACAGACAGTTATCTTAAATCTACCCACAGA
This sequence comes from Formicarius rufipectus, assembly GCA_013399695.1. NCBI lineage: Eukaryota > Metazoa > Chordata > Aves > Passeriformes > Formicariidae > Formicarius > Formicarius rufipectus. The sequence goes on along the minus strand of VXAU01003930.1, from coordinate 81,171 downwards.
GAAACTGTCGTGGTTCTTTCTTGGGGTTCTTGCCTGATAAACCCCGGGAAGCAAGAATCCCACTTACAGCAGCTCATTACAGTAGAAAGTATTACCTTCTAATTGATCTTCTCTCTATGTTAAACATTGTTAGCATCATGTCAACCCTCCAATATGGCCAATTACCAGATAATAGTGCCCACTTCCACACGTCTTATTAGTGAAATGGTCAGATCAATAATTAAGAGAACAGAGCCCCGTTAAGTGCTGCCCCATGGAATGAATGAGGGAAATGACCCCACCTCCCTCCCTTGCTTACTCTGGGCGTAGCACACTTCAAACACCCGAATTCACCAGTGCTGAAGGAAATCTTTCTCATCCCCAGCTCTGCCTTCATCAGAATTTCTTCATGAATAGAAAGGGAAAAACAACCACCTCTATTTCTTGTGTGTCTGTTACCTCATTATAAAGAAGCAACCAAGTTCTCCCTGCTCTGATAGAATGTTCATGATCCCACCATGGGCTACAAGTTCCTCCACTTGTTTTTTGGCAACTGGATACACTCTGTGAGCTTCCTTTTCTTTTGTTCTGTTTTCTTTCCCTTGTGGTGGGTCCTGGTCCATATGGATTATAGACCTGCCTCAACATTTCAGTTTCTCCTCTTTTATTCACAGCACAGAATTACCTGATTTCCTCTAAGCTTTTGGGGCTGGGTCACAACAGGTGATATAAAAATGTATCAGCTTTAATGGCTGATTTATAATATTGATTGGATAGCTAAACTGGACATAAATTCACTGCTTTAACTAATAAAAGTAGATATAAAATCAAAAATGTTAATCCTTCTTTGAGACAAGTGATGTGCTTCAGCAGAAGATAATTTTAACGATTTTAATGTGCTGCCAAGGTTAGGCAGAAGGGAAAAAAAATCACATATAAAATTTATTTACTTGCACTACAAAAAACCACCTCATGGTATTTGTTTTGTCTCTCAAAGTCATGTCAGGAGAATTTGATCACTTCAATAAAAGGACTATTTACAGAGTGAACAAATAGCAAATCATCCACTCAGCCTGTGCCTGGAGAAGTTCAATGCTAAAAGGAAATCACACGTGGTGTTTTCTAGGAAAATCCTAAAATGCAAGACTTTTATATTCCTTATTCAGCTTTGGCATGGTGAAATTCAAGTTTATTTTTTTTTTTACTGCTGACCAGCACAACTGTTTGATCCAGCACAGTTAACTTTGCACAACGAAGTTTCCACCACCTCAGAACCTCTATGTTCCAAAACCTAGAACGTTTTTAAGTGTATTTATTGTTTTGTTGCTTGCAATCTCAATTTCACTGTTCCAAGTCTGCACAGCAGGAAAATACTCTTCTCTGAACTGAAGGAGAAGTAAAACCTGTGTCCTCTTATACTCTCAGGATGCTCAACCCAGAGAAATACAAGTTCTTTGCTCTTCCCCAACACTTCCTTTATGATGCTCCTTTCCAAACTTCTTGGGACTCACAGAAAACATCCCTTAGGTGAGTAAATGCAACTCTTCTAAAATTAAGAACCTGCCACTTCCCACGAAACTCTGCTCAAGAGGAATTTATTGGATGCATTAATATAAGGAATGGGGATTACCTCCAAAATCCTCACATCCATTATCCTATTTTCCTCTGGAAATCACAAAATTCCCCTTTGTGTATTCTCCCCTTTGAGAGGAACTGGGCATAATTCTGGCACACTCATTGACCTGAGTGCAACAAAACGCTTTCCTTATGGCAAAAAGTAAAAATAAGTATGAGCCAGTTCACTGGAATTTTCATACTCAGGCCATATAGAGAAACCTGGCAAGAAATCAAACTGAGTCCACACCAGTTGGAGAGTTATTTCCTCAAGGCTTTGATGTTTTCCATTTTGCTCTATTGCCCTCATTTTTCTCTTAGTAGCCTAACTTTGGGCCAGGAAATGGACATTCACCAGGGCCCTTCTGTGTTACTGTGTCCCACAAGAACTTGAAATGTCCTTTACTCTACCCACAGCAACTCCAGCCAGAGAAGGGTGCTGAAAGTTTGATTCCTGGTTTCACATATTCTATCAGGTGAGTTTAAATGACACTTTCATGAATCCATACAATTGCATGATCTGAGCTTTCCATTTGGGAGAAATTCCACAGGTGTATGTCATCCATGGCCAATGGAGCCAAAGCGCACATATGGATGAGCACATATTCCCCACTCCTTCCAAAGCCACCCAGACATTTTTACTCTGCATGTCAAAAAAGAAGAATTCTCTGCTCACTACACGCTTCCAAGCTGGTTGTTTGTGCCAGAACTACTTCACCCAGTTTTAATTGCCACCAACATAAATGTCAAATTTGGTATTATAGGCAATGAGTCATGTCTGTGTTAATGACAAAGAAAAGCTCTATGGAGCAGGTTCAAGGCTTGCACAATACCCAGATCATCTTCTTTTTTAATATGCTAAGAAATGTCTGTGGTTCTGGACTTTCCAGGAAAAGATCAGCAGCACTTCCACAATAATCACTTGATTAGTCTTCTTTATTGCCAAAAAGCTGTTGAAATTTGCTCTCAATCAGCACTGTCTCCCTTAAGGAAGGAGGGGAGAGAAAGGTGGGAAAGTAAAGATCATGTTTTTGAAGTTCTCTGCTTTTAGCAAGTTCTGTTCCATTTAATAGCTCCCAGAGTCAAGAAGGTCTCAGGTAGACCTGACTTACCTAACCACAGGAGCAATTAGTTCCTCCAGACACTATGTCTGTTGTACCCCAGTTCACTTAACTTCACATGGTGAATCAGTTCACTTTCATGGTGGGTTTTTTCCCTTCCCTCCTATTATTTCTCTCCCCTGTCTCTCAATAGCGGCCTGTCTTGACACCTGACCTCCTCTTGCTCCACGGATTGACTGTTTCAGGCACTGGTAGGGAATTAAAATCTCTGCCCATTCCCTTGAGAGCCTGAATACACCCCCAAGTTCACTGCCCAACCCAGGCCTTGCACAGGCCAAAGGAGCTCTGCTTCCCTCGGCTTGCTTTAATGGAAGTTTGATTAAGAAGGTGATTGCTGTTTCCAACATGGACTAAAGGGAGACATTGGTGTCTGATGGATCTGCCTGGGCCCACAGTCACAGCTGGTGGTTTCAAACACAACCCCAAACTTATAAAACCCAGCAAAAACCTGCCTGACCCAGCAATAAAAATTAGCACAAAAGACTACTTTACGTTCTTTGATTTACTTTAAAGCCAAACGTTATGATAGTCTGCCTAATTGGTCTGGGAGTTTGGAGTCAAATTCTGAGATTAACTGAACAGGAAAAACACCCCCAGACAAAGGGTGGCCACAGCTAATGGGGCTGTTTGCTGAGGTGTCAGCACACACAGAGCCACCACAGAGGCAGAGCCTGCCAAGTCCTTGGCTCCACCGAACAACAGTGTCACTGAGGCACTCAGCGCTGTCTCCTTTTGTCTGTCACCTCCCTGTTCCTCACAGAGAGCACCTGCTGCTACACCTCAGCCACTTCTCAGGGAGTCTTGAGTCAATCCAGCCTCTTTTGGATTTTAGTTTTGAAAGCTGTGCAGATTTATATTTCTTTCCTCAAATATCACTTTAGTAAGACTAGTTTAAGGAAAGTGTCTCTTGGTAAAAAAAATACACACAAAAAAACCCCCAGCAACACAGAACTCACCCCCCCACCCCCCAAACTTTCCTGATCTGCATTCTTTAAGTGGTCACAGCACAATGCAGGGAACATCCACAGGACTCAAATCAGGTGATGACTATATCTCAGAAAATCCCAGCATGGTTTGGGTTGGGAGGGACCTCAAAGCCCTCCTTGTTCCATCCCCCTGCCATGGGCAGGGACACCTTCCACCAGCCCAGGGTGCTCCAAGCCCCATCCAACCTGGGCTGGGACACTCCCAGGGTTGGGGCAGCCACAGCATCTCTGCCCATCCTGTGCCAGGGCCTGCCCACCCTCCCAGGGAAGGATTTCTTTTTTATATCTAATGTAAACCTCCTGTCTGTCAGTTTAAACCATCCCCTTATCCTGTGACTCCAAGCCCTTGTCCATAGCCCCTCTCCATCTTTCTTGTAGCTCCTTCAGGTCCTGAAAAGCCACAATTGGGACACCCCAAAGCTTCTCTTCTCCAGCTGAACAACCCCAACTCCCTCAGCCTGTCCTCCCAGCACTGCTGCTCCAGCTCTGATCAACTTGGTGCCTCCTCTGAGTTGTTTCCCCAGGGTGATGCCCTCCCCGTGCTGGGGACCCCAGAGCTGGAGGCAGCACTCACAGACAGCCCCCCATGACCATGGACAACATTGGATTTTCACACCACAGTGAGCACAGCTGTGAATGTGACCCACCCAGAGGAGGTGGGCAGCAAAGCACAAGACCAACAAGACCAACCAGAGTCTCTTCCCTCCTTGCTACCCAACACTGCTTCCACAACCTTCTCAAGAGGGGTGCACCTGCCATTCATGCTGCCCCAAAAAAGCTTGGGAATGCTCCCTTACTCCTGTAAACTGGAGCCACTTCTTCAAATGACATTAAAATACCTGGCCCTGAGGTGTTTTGGTGCTGGGATCTCCTACAGACCCGAGCTGGAGCCACATCTGCCCTCGTGTCCTGCTTGCATGGTCGGTACCTCAACGCTTACCAAAAATGCAGGGGGCATCACAGAACTCAATAACCCTCCTCACCAAGGCAAATGCAGCCAACTGAAATCCTTCTTGTTAAAAGGAGTGGCTGCAGCAGAGATTTTAGCGCCAGCACCACGTTCACTATGGATTCTTTTTAATCACTGCTTATTATTACTTTTAAACATTACATGCAAGGGAAACGTGAAGGTGTGCACTTTCCAGGAGTCCAAAGCAGGCTGTGATCCTGGCCCTTCACCCACAGACACTCCCCAGCCAGCACATCCAGCCAAGTCACTTCATCAGTGCACTGGTTACACCATTCCTGCCTGTCCTGTGACACACACATTCCATGGATCTGGTCTGTTCAGGAATTTCTGTGGGCTGCTGCTGCTCCAGAAGCTTTAAGCTCATTTCTAATTTCCAGGAAGCGGATTTCCCCCCCTCTAACTTTGGCCATCTAACAGTGTTTAGTGTAGCCCATCTTGGGGTTCCTTCTGTAAGCCCTGGAAAGTGAAAGGTGGAGTGAAGGACCACAGAGAACGAGGTGCTTTATGGAGGTGGTGGGGCTGAATCCCTGGCAGTGTCTCCCTGGCAAGGCACATCCTCCAGCCCCCTGGCAGCAGGAGCTGCTTTGCCCCATGTTTGCAGTTCAATGCTGGCACTGGAGCAATGCCCAGTGCATCACTGCAGTGTGAATTCCCCATCAGGGAGGTCCAGCAGGACCAAGACATTGGGAAGAGGGACCAGGCAGGCAAGGCAAGGCAAGGCAAGGCAGAGTCCATGGGAGTGCTCTGAAAGGCCAGCAGTGAAGCCAGCACAGCCCTGGGGCCCTTCTCCACCACATCCCAGCTGCACTGCCTGCCCTGCCCTGCAGGCACATGGATGAGCTGCAGAGCCTGGAGATGAAGGACACATCCAAGTACCCGCTCCTCATCTGAGGGGCAATAAACTCATCATTTGCCTCTGCTGCAGAGAAACTTTGAGCCAGGTCTGACAGCACACTGTCAATATACGACATTAAAGCAAAGTCCTCACCTCTGAATTGTTCAGAATGCTGTCAGGTTAACAAGACTCTGTTCATTTAACTCCAGCTGAAGTGCACTGGATCAATTTTCCACCTTGTCTATATGCACAGTGGGTCTATTACCATCTCAACAAGACATTCCTGTTGACCCCAAGGGACACTTTGCATCAGCAGCATGTGCAGCTAAACCCAGCCAAGATGGGATTTTTGGATGTGCCTGGTCCAATGTCAGTCATCAAGAAGCATTAATGCTCATGCAAACTGGTTTTGCAGCCCATCCACCCATTCCTATTCCTACCACAGCCACCTACCCAAGGCTTGAGCAGTTTGCAGGTGCCATGGAACAAAGAGCTGGCTGCTTCCTGAAACAGGCCACTCAGGACTGTCCTCACCAAGGAAGCACAAACGACTTCCAGGTAAATTAGTCATCTCCTTTAAGGACCAATTCTGGTATTACACTAACAGTGATGACACTCTTCTCCACCAGGGGCTGATTGCACAGCTCTCCCTTCCCAAGGAGGGGCTGCAGGCAGGACCATCAACATCTCTGATCCTGCTTCTGACTGCCACGATGAAGAGACAATTTGGAGAGGTTATGAAACACATTCACCAAAGACACACTGAACCTCACCTGCACTATTTAATCCACTCTGACCATGTGAGGTGGGCTCCAGAGGCTGCTCTGAAGGAAGGCACAGTGCCATCCCTGAATTCCTGGCACCTCCAAAGAACAGGGCTAGCACTCCACGTAAAGCTCTTTGCAGAAAATGGAAACACTGCTCCAGGTTGCAACGAAGCCATTAGAGGGCAGGAAGAACCCAGGTGAGTGAGCAGGGACTTGAGTGATGCCAGTGCAGCCTGAAGGGGCATCTGCCACGGGCACGGGGCTAAACAACCTTCCTCCAAACAGGGCCAGTTCAATGGACAGCAAACAAAACAATGACAGAAACAGGAACACTTTTTTATAAACAAAAGCATTCCCCAGGAGGACAAAAAAAACCCATCAGAATTTAACTGCCAGGATTATTTAAGAAGAAACAGCCTGTTCCAGACTCTTCTTCATTTAGTTTAAAATAAACATAAACCAGAGCTCTCGTACACAACACGATCACTCCCTCAGAAGAAAGAGAATGGAATTCAAAGGTCACCCTGGAAAGTCTGGTTGTTGGAAAACTGAGGAAGAGACTCTTGTCTCTCAGTGATCCTTGAGGATCAGCTGGTCTGTTCCCCACCCCCGTCCCCCACCAACACTCAGAATCCCCATTGCAAAGTTCTCCAGCTCCTCAGCTCCACATGACTGGTCTATCCCCTCCATCCCAACCCCCAGCACACCCCAGAGAGCTCAGCCCCACAGTGACCACGGAGCCCTGCAGCACAGCCCTGGGGTTTGTCCTTCCAAAAACCTCCTCCCTGGACACTCCAAGGACGACAAGGACCTCGGAGAGGAGGGAAGGGCAGTGAGTCAACTTCCAATTATTTGCCTGAAGCCATTAAAGTTCAGAGCAGCCTCTGCAGAACGCCCAGAGTGTCACTGCCCAAACTGACTGCACAAGCTCCCCAGAGTTCAGCCAAAAGCACACATGCATTTCTCACTGCACCAAAAAAGAACCACACCAAAACAATCTCAAGGCACTTCCACCTACCTCCATTAATCAGTTAGCCAAACAAATTCTCTCCTATTTTGCTCTATCTAGTAACCAGAGTGAACTGCAGCGTGGTGGTAAAACCCACAAGGGTTCTTATAAAGACCAGAGTGGAAGGAAGAAACTCTCCAGGCACCAGAGCAGCTCCCATGTCAGAAACCCAAGTGCAGCCCCAGTTCCTGATGTGCCACATGTGGATGGCCAGGCTGGGCTGCAGCAGCTCTCAGGGCTGACCCCTCTGAAGAGCAAACCTGCCAAGAAACTCCTCCAGCAACAAGCCAGGCTTGCAATAAAAGCCATCTGCAAAAGTGCCAATTATCCTTCTCCTCAAATGATTATGCTCCATCCAGTTTTGCTGACAAGCAAGTTATGCCACATTTTAATAGGCAATAAAATGTATTATTAAATAATTAGTAGCTAAGAAACAGAAATTAGAGGGCACTTCCTTTCACATACATCCCCCAGTACTTCAAACTATTGATTTAAAGGCAACTCGATCCTCTGAAGAGGACAAAATGGAACCTGATACAGCAGTTTACTGGGAGACATTTACAAGGCTAATGATTGTTCGCAGAGAAATGAAGCAGAGAGAAATTCTAGAGAATTCCACCCTGCTCTGGTTTGTCTGATCTGTCTCAAAATCCCCCAAAGAGCTAAAATTTCTCCAAATCTGTTCCTTGCTCTGAGCCCATTAATTACAGTGTTAAAGGTACAGAAGTATTGATGTCTCTGCCCTGCTCCCTCGTTCCCCCCCAGGTAACTGCAGGACTTGCTCAGCCTTTAAGGTATGACTGCACTGACTGAGAAAAGCCCCACTAAGACCAATTAAGGCCTTTACTAAGAGGCTGAAAAGAAGACAAATGGAGGCAGAAAGCCCGATTACAAGGAACCTTTGTACAGATGTAAAGCAATTAGAAGTGTCTCCAGGGCTGGCCAGTGCTGTACCTGCTAGTAAAGGATTTTACAGCTTGTCTAAACCTGGAACAATCTGTCTCTCCCTCTTCTCGGCCGAGTGTAAAAGTGAACCCTGAATTAGTGTCATGTATCGGCTGATAGCTCAGTATTGGGTTCCCTGAGCATGTTAAATCTGTAATGCTGCTCTCCAGCTCCCTCGTGGATGACAATAGTGTTACACAGCCAGCTCTAACTTACAAGGAAAGAGGATATGGCTGATGTTAAAGCATGATAAAAACCAGAACCAGCTCTTTCAACCTCCTTTTATTTCCCTAACGCCAAACCCTGGAATGTCTCAAATTTACTACACCGTGCTGCATAATTTGGCACAGAATGTGTGAGAAGTGAAAATGTTTGTGCTGCCATCCTAACAATCAAAATAGACTCTGCAGTGACTCAATGGAGGGCAGCTTCTAATCTCAGGCCACTCTTTAAAGAAGAAAGATAACAGCAAAGCTACACTTCTAATATAGGGAAACTGATCATCCAGATGGTACCTGTGTTCTCTGATACACACGATGCCAGATGCCCCACACCCCAACACATGCAGACCCCCCTCACCCCACTTGCCTCTCCCCAGCCCTTCATTTGATTTCACAAGCCCAGCTCCCCAAAATCCAGCAGGACCTGCCCTAGGCAGCTTCCTCCTGCCCACCCTCCTAATTCATTGGTGGTCTGTCTGCTTGGCTCTGCCTGCCCCGTGGTGATGCCTCAGACTGTGAGAGCCCACCTCCCTGCATCTGGCCTTGCATCTGGATGGCAGTAAGAGTGTGGCTGAGGTGCCCTGGGATCCTTTGGTGCAGCATAGAAACCTAGAAGGAACCAACATCAGCTCTTTAAACACTTGGCACACTTTTCCTTGCCTGTACCTGCCCTGGGGACCTTCATCCTTTGGCAGCCAAAGGATGTGATGCAGCCCATAAATTTGTAGCCAAGTTTATTTTTGTCATACACTGATTTCTGAGGTGGAAAAAACTTGTCTTACATTCAGGGCCATCATAGCAAGGACACTTGGTGGTTCCATAGGGCAACAGACCCCGGGAAGTCACTGGAGCAAAGTCACCTCTGCTCTACAGGAGGGAAACTGGAGGCTCAGGGATAAAGCTCGAGGTCAGTGGTCACCCTTCCTGCACAGAATTAGAGTCATTGGCCCACGTGAAATTGGAGGTTACTGGCCCATGCAGGATTTGTTATGGTTCTATTACTGACTCTCAGGGGCTTTGCTTCTCCATCATTCCTGAAGGTGGATACAGGAGGGCACTGAGCAGGTGGACAAAGAGGTGCTGGTGACCTGCTTGCTGCTCTTCCCAGTCTCTGACAACAAAGAAACCTTCTGAGGAAGCCTCTGGTAAGGGAATATTTCTTCTGACAGTTTCACCAGAGGTAAATCATACGTGTTAAAGCTTTTCTTCCCTCCCCTTATTCATAATTTGTTGAGTTAGAGACAATCCCTTAAGAAAAAACAGGGAAAAAAAAGAGCCAAACTTCTGATAAAAGATTCGCCATGTCTTATTAGGAAATGGTTTTCCAAAGGGGTTAGGACTCAGCAGGCCCTGCTGTGTACAAGGGGATGATTTATGACACAACCTTAACTCCCAGCCTGATAAATTCTTTCAAAACTCTAGTCTTTGTTAATGTGCCTAGATAGACCTGAGTTCATCCAAAAATCTGGGTTCTCCTAAAAATGAGGTCCAGACAAAAACAAATGCAGTGATGTAGCACTCTAGTCCCTTCACACTTAAGATTTGGGTTTAGCCATGTCTGGGGCTTAAATAAAATAAATCTGGGCATCCACCACAGGTACCCTTAACATCACAACCCCAAACCAACAGTGAGCTGAGCTGCTGCTGGCCTGGGTTAAAAGTCTGTGCTCTAAAAGCCTCCCAAACAGCCACCAATTCTCATGGTGCTGAAAAATTCAAACACGCAGAGATCATTTCAGAACAGTAACCCCCCAAACAGACCACCAGGCCATCATCCTCAGCATACCTTTGCTCCCTGAATTATTTAAGGGCATATTATTCACACGCTGAACTTTGTACCGAATGGCAAAGAGGAGAGGGCCAAAGCATCATCTCAATGCAAACCAAGCTGAGTCTACTTGAAATCATTTTAGCAGGTCTGTCATGCTACAGTTCAATGAGGTTCTCCAAAGAAGAAACCCTCTGTGGCCATTATCTCTCAGTGTAACTCACTGTGCACTCAAAGATTTCAAATTCAGCTTCGAGTCAAACACTCAAAGGATCACACACAGGGAATCAGTTCTTTGGGGAGAGGTGGGTGACATGAGCCACCTGCTCAGTGCTCCCTCAGGATTCAGTGGGATTCTCTGTGCCCCTCTCCAGCCCTGGCACTCCCAGTGGCCCCAGTCAGGCAGTGTGTGCCCCCTGTGCTCTCAGCAAGGAGGAGTTCTCATTCCGAGTACCTTTTCCCCCCGACACAAGGGCAGTTCTTGTCTCAGGTAACACCGAGGGCAGAAAGGCTCCCCCTGCCCTGGGCTGGGCTCTGCATCTCCCCCAGCTGAACCAGTTTCAGGGAGTCACAGACCATGCCCACCTTCCTCCCTGCCTGCAGAACATCAGCCCTAAGCTTGCTTTTGGCTTTCCAGTGCACTTCCCACAAATTCTGTGGAGCAGCAGCTTTGCTTCCATAGGGATGGCCCTAAAACCCATGCCCCAAAATCACCAACGATTTGCAAGGCCAGATGGCTTCAGGAAGAGCAGCACCTGGTTCCTGTGACACAAGGGATACACTGAGGACTAAACAAGGAAAAGTTTCCGTTCTCCAGGAAATGGGCAGGAATTGCTGGGGGTTGTGTACCCAACTTTCTCTTCTCAGCTGAAAGAACATCACAGAGAAATCCCCTGAGGTCGTGGAGGGGGTGAGAGGCACCACCTCGACTAGTCCTTGGCTGGGACCCTTTCCTGAAACAGGGGAAAAGGCTCTGAGTGCTTCTGCCTGCCACAGTTTCCCTGAATGAAGCAGAATTGCCCGTGTCTCTCCAAGCCTGTTCCACAAAGAGCCATTCACCAGCCATTCATCCCCACGGGCCCTGCCAGAGCACTGCAAAGGAAGCACACTCCAAATTTTGCTCTATTGATATATAAATACAGTCACTTCAGCTAAAGAGCCATCAAGTCACTCCAGGCTCGGGAACTTGATTAAATCTGTGCTAATGCAGCCAGTCCAACTGCACGGCCTTTAACACCAAGGCGGGAAATAATTAAGTTTTAAAAGCTGGTGAAAGATAAGGCCAGGCCTGCTCTGCTGCTGCACAGCTGATAAAGGAAGGGCTCTACAACTGAACATTAATTAGGTACAAGCAAACAGCTTTGCTAATAGCTCAGGTTCCCATTCCCAAAATGTCAACACGAGATATCAGTGCCAGATGCGGGTGTGACATCTCCCATGGCTGGGGCTGGGACATGGGAATGGGATTGTGCCTTTGGAGAAAAGGACAGCACTGTCAGGGGGCTCTGGAATGATGTCACAGGGGCAGGAGGGATTTGCCAAACAAGCTCCTCTGTTGTTAATGAGTTGTGTGGGAAGGCAAAGGAAATCTGGCATAACCTGTGAACCAGAGACATCAGTGCTGAGCGACTCACGTGGAGCTTCCAGAGTTATCAAGCATCTTCTGCTCAAATTGCTTTCAATTATTACTCAACCCACTGCCTCAGCTACAAGAATTTGGGCTGAAACAGGTTTGTTAGGTTGAAGAAGTCATCCTAGAGCTGGGTCAGGTCAGTGACACCAGGCCAGTGTGAGCAAAGGCAGGATACAGGATTTGACCCCATTATTGTGAGTCCGACAGTTCCCACCACCTCATCACAGCGAGGGCAAAGCAGAGAGAGTGGAAACCATCAACCCTGAAGAAGCAGCAGCAAATCCTAAATGTCATTGCCATGAGATGTACCATTATCCAAACACACTTCCAGCCACACAGCAGATTCCAACAGCCAGATGCATTTTTTGTGGAAGTGCCAGGAGTGGACTATGAAAACCTCCTCCAAGCCCAGGAGCACAGTGCCCCAGGGACAGCACCCTGTCCCTGGGACAGCACAGTGCCCTGGCTCTCAGAGTATCCTGGTTTTCCCCAGGAGCCCCCTCCCAAGCAGGGACCTCCCAGCTTCCCTGCCCAGATTCTCTTTGAACACAGCTCAGGATGCACAAGAAAAAACCCTTAAAAACTTGTAAATAATGCCCCTCTCTAGTGACATTTGAACTCTGGTTTAATCAAATCAAGTAGGATCCTTTCAAATATCACTTATCCTGTAACTGCAATTTCCAAATCTCTCAAATCCTGTCTTTCCTTTTAATCTCACATGAAAATTGTATTACACTAATACTGTTTACATCTCATTTCCTCTTTTCCATATAAAAATATCACTAACTACATTTCAATTCTCTCTCACTGCTCTTCTGCCATGCTGTAAATCCCATGGGGCTTCCATGGCTCAGGCTCTGTGCTTTCAGCACAGCCAGCAGCCCCTTGGCTCCAGCAGCCTGGACTGTCACCTGCCCCCAGAGCCAGACTCAACTCAAACTCTTTTGAGTTTCTGAATCAAAGCTGAATTCAAAACCTTTGAGTGCACAGTGAGTTACACTGAGAGATAATGGCCACAGAGGGTTTCTTCTTTGGAGAACCTCATTGAACTGTAGCATGACAGACCTGCTAAAATGATTTGAACCCTAACCCCACCACTCCAAACCAGCCAGTCCTGCACCAGGTGATGGGAGCAGCAACTCTGCACCACCCCTTGGGTTTAACAGGAATGGGCTAAAGAAGAACCCTTGAAAACCCTGTAAATCCAACCATTTTCAGGAAGTCACAGATCAATCCCACCTTCCTCCCTGCCTGCAGAACATCAGCCCTAAGCTTGCTTTTGGCTTTCCAGTGCACTTCCCACAAATTCTGTGGAGCAGTAGCTTTGCTTCCATAGGGATGGCCCTAAAACCCATGCCCCAAAATCACCAACGCTTTGCAAGGCCAGATGGCTTCAGGAAGAGCAGCACCTGGTTCCTGTGACACAAGGGATACACTGAGGACTAAACAAGGACGAGTTTCCGTTCTCCAGGAAATGGGCAGGAATTGCTGGGGGTTGTGTACCCAACTTTCTCTTCTCAGCTGAAAGAACATCACACAGAAACCCCTTGAGGTCGTGGAGGGGGGTGAGAGGCACCACCTGCACCTTTTCTCCCTCTCTCTGATTCCCTGCATTCAGCTTCTTTGGAGGGGGGAAGGCTCAGGGTTGTGTCCCTCCTCCCAGGGCTCAGGGAGTCACGTCTGTCACAGCCACACCAGTGTCACCTCTCTGCCTTTCACTCCAAAACAAACCACTCCAACTCATTAGCAGATAAATGCAATAGCAGGTGACAATATTTCCAGCAAACCCACTGGCAAAAGCAGACAGGCTTGAAACAGAGCATTTTTTAAAGGAGATGTGTCTAATCATTGTATTTACCTTTTGATTTTCCAGCCAAAGACTTTCAGGTAGTAAAGAAATGAGGGCTGGTAAGCTGCAAAGTCTTGTCAGGGCAGGAGTGGATCCTGCAGCAACCCAGGACACAAAGCAACCCAGAGCTGCCAGGGGCACAGGGCAGCTCACAGAGTGCTGGGGCCAACACGACACTGGCTGGCACTTCATCATAATTAGTGCAGTGAGAGCCTGAGCTGAATATGCTGCTGCACAAGGGATGAGGTGACCTGAGAGCTGCCCCAGTGCCCCCAGGTCCCACCCAGCTGGAGCCCCTGGCCCTGCAGGGTCCCCTTGGTGTCAGGACAGCTCCAGGAGCAGGTGGATGAGCTGTGCTCTCCAGGTCTCTGGGCTTCCTGAACCTCCCAGACCTCCTCACCCTGCAAAAGGAAATCATTATCTCTGGTGAGGAACCCGTGGTACAAACACATCAGGCCAAAACGGGGCCAAGTGGGTTCCCTGTCCGTCCTGCACACCTGCATTGCTCAAAAAGCAAAGGAAAAGGGGGCTAAACTCAACATTTTTACTGACTTTAATTCTGCTGTGGAGGTTGGAAGCAATCTATAAGCAAAATTATTTGCAACAAACTCAACGTTGTTTTCCCTTGCTTAGACTGTTGACAACAAAAGGAGAAATTCTGATTTTGGGGGTTTCTCAGCAAGAGGAGCTGCACAAGCAGCAAATGACATTCCATTTTCCATCTCCCTTTCTGTGTTCATTTCTAGGAAGATATCCCTCCAGGGAAATACAGAGCTGAGAAAAACTGGGATTTTAAGTCCAATGTTTGAACATTCACTTCTCATGCGGATTCAGAATTTCACTGATGATTTTGGCCTTCTCACAGCTACTGCCCACATCTGATTGACTTGTCACATGAGGATTGGCTGCTTTCATGGGAGAATTCCCACTGTGCTTCCATCAAAAACACATGATGAGGTCCAAGTCTTCTCATCCCTGCCAGCCCAGCCTCATTAGGAAGGCATGTTGCTGTTTCTTTAAGGAATATCTCAGCAGAAACACACCAAATCCTTGGAATCAGCCTGAAAGAGAGGCCAAGGACATTCCTTCCCAAGCATTAGATTTGGTTTCACATGAGATGATTAGACTCATCCATGCTAATTACACTAGAAAGAACTAATTAGAAAAATCTACCATTCAGCTAATGAGGGCTGGGCCTTAACTATCTCAGTGCTTAATTTTTCAGGTTGTAAAATATTACTTTCCCCTCCTTCCCCCCTCTCCTTGTGTGCCATCACCACGTTAATTCCTGTAATAGAGCTGATCATTAAATACCTGCTAAAGAAATATTTGTTACTACCTGCAAGGGCCCCAGTTTGAAACCAGCTGCTCACTGATGTAATTAAAGGCTGGAGGGGATGGGCTCAACTCTGTGCCAGTTCTGGACCCACCTGCAGCCTCCAACCCTGTCCACTCCACCTGACTCAGTGGCAGGGGGTGACCCCAAACTGCTCAGGAATTCTCTGCTGTGCCCCAGTGCAGCCTTTGCAATAAACACACCTTTGCCCTCCCTGGGGAATAACGCAGGAGAAGGGATTTCACATGGAATGTCAGCAGTGGGGGAGGAGAGTTTATTAAAAAGCAGTGGAAGCACCTGATAAAGACTGACATCTCTGCCAAGGGTTAGAGCATTTAGCAGGAAGCTGATGGAATGAGCATAATGAAAAGCTAATAAATCAGAGTCCTTCATTACACAGTAAACTCATTAAGCTCCTCGTTGAAAATGGCAAGCCAGACACTGCACAGTATTTTTAGACTGGAACTGTTAAAAGCTTGCCTAGAAAATACAAATTCAAAGCCAGGCTCTGAGTTTTGCTGTATTTACATACTCAGTGTCCATTTGGAAGTTTAATGAAAGATATTAGGAAATATCTGTGGGATGCAGCATCCATTCAGCACAGAAACTCTGCTTGCCCAGAGAGGATCCTCAGCCAGCCTGGCAGGGGCCCAAACCCGGCACTTCCTGGGATGAGGTGTGAAATCAGTGCAAATTGAAATGCCAGAACTTCGGGTTTTTTTGCAAAAACCTTTGCAAAATCAGACGTGCTCCTATCTCAGATTTTTATTTCATTCATCCCCCCATGTCCTCTTTCCCCTGAAGCCACTAAACTAAATCTATTTAAATGTATGACCAGCAAGTTTCTGACTTTTAATAGGCTTAAGGAGACCCATCTTGAAATCCTCACTGTGAACACCACGGAGTGTAACGAGAAATCCAAAACGGGGCAGGACTCTGATGGGTGTGGACTTCATGAGAGAGGCTACAGAGGAGCTGAACAGCTTTGCTGTCATTCTTACTCCAGCCACATTCATATAAATCAGGAGTAAATAATAAGAAATTAGTAGAATTAGGCTAATTTCTTTACATATTCTATAGTAGGGCCAATGTTTAAAAAAATAAAAAGCTTTATAATCTTGGTTTTTAAAAAAAACCATGGCTCAAAAGGCCTATTTCTATTTTTTTATCTACTCAAGAAAACTCAAAACAGATTTTTATACACACATATACATGTGTATATAAGTGCACAATCAGAGTAATACACCAAATGTTGCCCTTCATTAAATGGCTCTGTTAGAACAAACCTACTTCTAATTCTAAACCAGAAAATCAGGGGTTTGGATGGAACAGGAAAGCAAAGGGATTACACAGAGAGCCAGATGTGACTGGA
This sequence comes from Formicarius rufipectus, assembly GCA_013399695.1. Taxonomy (NCBI): domain Eukaryota; kingdom Metazoa; phylum Chordata; class Aves; order Passeriformes; family Formicariidae; genus Formicarius; species Formicarius rufipectus. The sequence continues at coordinate 64,766 of VXAU01003930.1, read as the reverse complement.
AGGGTTCAAGGCAGAGCCTTCATTGCTGAAATTGTACAGGAGGAAAGACAGTGACCCAGGCCCAGGGAATGGCCTGGGCATGACCTGATTTTCTTCCTCAGCAGTGAGAACAGGAGGGACCTTATTGAAATGCATGAAGTCAACATGATGTAAGAAATCCCACAACCAGTCGCAGTTAAGTGTGCCTGAGGTCAGGAAATGGGGAAGGAGGACATTGGTAGAAGGGTAGTTTCATAAGGAAAATTAGTCAGAGGTAGTGATTTTTAATGGCTTTGCTGGCTGCCTTTGGAACAAAAGCAATATACTTGTAGGTGGAGCACCCCTGCAGCTTTGAGCACAAACCAGCTTCACAGAGTGTGTGCCAAGAGCGGCTATTCCAGAGCACACATTCCTCACTGGAACCACTCCTGTTTCCTGTGCCAGCACTCCCTGTGACCTTCTCCATCAACAAGGAATTCTACAGGCACCAAATGCCTGCAAGGACTGCCTTCCCTAACAGCCACATCCCCATCTTTGGGGCATCAAGGTCATTCCCCACCAGTGTTCACGTTATGGACACGCCACCTTTCAAATGACCGTAACTCCTCATCAGAGCTGGCAATAGGATGTCCCAAAGGGATCTGGGGCCTCCAGTGCCCTGTCCATGAATCTGGCTGTGCTGGGGGCTCTGACACAGGGAGGTGGGTGGCTCGTGGCAGAGCCAGAGCTCCAAGACCACCATGGACCGTCCCGAATCCAGAGTGTCTGGTACTGGCAGATGAGAAGGATCTTCCTCTGCTTTGTACAGTTTCTGTGGGGAAGCCCATGTGGTTGGCACTGGCCCCACCTTTTTAAGTTCACTGCAGAGCCAGATCATAGGAAGAGATGTACAGGCAAAGAGAAGCTTCCTTTGGTGCAGCAGTTCTGGACTCCCCCACGTTCAGGGGGTCAGCACAGCCCAGGCTGAGGGGACCTGCAGGGGCACCTGCCCACCCAAGGCCACCTCACACACAAAACCCAACCTGGAGTCCAACAGAGAGACCTGGCAAGAGCCATTCCAGCAATAAGAGCCCTCCTTCCCCAGCCAGGGGCAGGGAAGGAGCTGAGAGAGCAGCTGCCAGCAGGGCAGTGGGAGCCTAATCTTCAATTTACCTATGGCTCTGAAGTAGAGATGTGGGGCATTAAGACCTTACCAGCTCACAGGGTTTAATACTTGGTTTTAAGACTTATAATAATAATAATAATAATAATAATAAAAAGCTTACATATTCCACCAAACAGGCAACCTTTATTATCTGTTATGTCAGCTGTGCTGAAAAAAATCAAGCGAAACAGTGTGTACCCTTTAATAGTTAATCCTCCAACATGTAATTAGGCATTCACATGACAATCAGAACAGGACTATATTTCATGTTTGCCTTCCCTTTCAAAGTCTCTACTAGAGGGGCACTTACTCTGTCAAATCTGCTATAGTAATCAAAACATTGAAATTACTTCTTTCCACACTAAATATACTGGAACTGGTTGTTTGATTAAATGTAGAGCAGAGAGTGCAATTTGCTAAATTACAAGTATTCTGAACATGTAAATATAGTTTAATTACTGCAATTAAAGAAGATTACTGGAGATTGGCAGATGGGAATGTAATGCTGTTTTAATTAGAGTTTTTAATGCACTGTAACATAAGCATAATATTAACCCTTTATCCTGGAAAGGGCTGGCTAGTCTCTGAGAAAATACCCTTGGAAAAAGGTACCAGAGCTGGTGTTTCATACCAAGACTTCAAAAGTGAGTTCAGTGCAAAGCCCCAGGATGGTCTGGGGGAGTTGCAGCTGTGACTTGTGGCACAGGCACTGCAGCTCAGGCCCCTTCTGGAGCAGCCACGCGAGGTGGGCACGTTGTTGGTGCCCCAGATGAAAACACAGAGTCTGAGCAGATGGACTGTGTTTCATAAAGAGTGCAATCACAGCTACATCACCAGAGATTTAAGATTCTTTCATGAAAGTTAAAGTACCTCACACTCCCAAAGATTTACAAAACATGAAAAGAGAAAATGTTTCAAAATGCATTAGTTCAATTTTGAAAAACTGCCACACAGAGACAGAGAACAATATTGCCCGGGGCCTGGGTTATTACTACTCGCCCTCCAGAACAGTATTTGCTTCATAAAGTAATATTCCAGAATGTACTAAGCAATTTTTGTCATCTTGAAAGCTATCACTTGCAACATTTTATCCATTTAAGTCAATAGCCCATTAGAAATTCTAATTGAAAGTTCAATACTCTGCTTGGGATCTTACAATAGAAGTTGCCTTTGGAAAGCCATTTAAAGTCTTAATCTCTTTATCATTTGGTATTTTGAAGCCTAACTTTGTTCTTGTTAGGCAGATCAATGGCATTAATTTACAAAATGGGGGAAAATGTCACCCTTCATCCTTTAAATCTCAGTGCGGCGAAGAGCAGCGTAAGCGAATCCGACCGATGCTCTCCCACATTAGCAAAAAACGGTGCCATGGGAGGTTTGACCTACAAATTTTAATTACTGCATGAAAAATTCAGTTCCTGGAGATGAATAGAGACTTGAGGAAAAGCAGAAGTCCACCTTCTGAGTGACTGCAGAGCTTAACTCTTCAAAGGCGGCAGCGCTGAATGGAGCAGCATGGGTACCTTCAATAGGTGGTGGCTGTGAGGGGCAGGATCAAACTGCACCAGCAACAGAAGAAAGGAAAAGGATTTTACCTACAAAGCAGCTTTATGGGTGTCCAAAATAGATGGACACTGATACCATCCCTTAGGGCAGCAAATGTGGTGAGGATGTGTTTTGAAATGTTCCTGACTTTGAGATAACTTTCCAGCAACGAGTTTGCTGGTGGGGAACTGTGGGCTTTGCAGAAACCCATGAAAGCCTTGCAGTGTTATCAAAAACGGGGGGTTTCACCCGTGCCCTTTGCCCCCAGCACCAGGCGAACAGCTCACAGCAATGCCAGGGGTTTGGAACCAGTGTCCCCCTCGAAATCGGGGCAGGGAGGAGTCAGACCTGAAAACTGATCCGAAAAATGATGGCTCAGCTTGGTGTTAGCAAGAACGTGGTGCTTCCAGAGGTGATCCTGGAAAAAAACCCTCAGGACATACACACTGAAACGTGCCACAAATGACTGCCTGCAATGCAGTGCAGCACGAGGACTGTGCTGCCCTGCAGGTGACACGGGCTCAGGATCACAGCTGGAATCTTTCCAGTCCAGCCACTGCGATTATTTGGGCTGGGGTGGGTAGAAAATCCTCCTGTTATCTGAACCAGAAGTAAAGGATTTGGATCTCTATTTCAATGATGGCAGGAGACAGGGAGAGAGGAAACACAAGGAAAGCAAAAGAACCCTGAGCTGAGGTGTCAGCAAGCACAGTCACATGATTTGTGTGCACATGAGAGAGAAAAGGGAAGGCAGAAGTAGCTCCTTATCTGCTTTTTACATCCTCCCAGCCACAACCAACTTCAGCACAACTGATAAATAATAAACAAGAAATATATAAATAACATACACAATCTCAAGAAGCATTTCCTGTGTCAGGTGAGGGCTCAGCCCCCTGTGACACTCACACTGCCTAAGCCATGTCATCATTCCCACTTGAAAGAGAAGCCTCTTCTCCTTCCAGTGCAATACCTCGACATTAAACACATGACAGCAATGTGACCACAAGGGTTGGTCACCTGGATCCCTGCAGTGGTGATCCAGCCTGGAAAACAACCTGGATATGGTTTCTTCACAGGTTTTGGCTTGGTTTAGCCTTTCCTGAAACCGGGCAAGTCCTGCCCAGAGCCCACTGTCACATCGTGCAGGCCGAATGGGATTGTTAGAAGGTGCCACACACACAGTAACATGCAGAACTAAACTTCCAATTTCTCTTGATCCCCTGAGTTCTGGGACTACAGACAGCGACATGAACCATCACTTAAAATCTTTACACTGTATCTTAATAGCGATATTAATTAACACCCAACCATTAGCATTATGCTTGTTGCTAGAAAACAGCACTGCTTTCAGCTTCACCTCCAGATACTGACTGAAATTTAAATAAATGCATTATGGTAGTTAACTGTTTGGTGCATTTAGATAATTAATGTTTATTTCCATTTCAAAGTAAAGGATTCCTAATGTCAAAATACATTTTCCTCTTTTGAGAGTCTCTTAGGTAACAGATTTCTTTCTTTTAAGCATTCTTTCAACTATTTCTAGTGAGGAAGGAAAACATTTCTAGATCGTGTCCATTTCACACAATAAAAAACATTTCCATGCTTTGGGATAGTTCTTTAGAAGTCATCCAGGGGTTGTTTCGGTGGCTTTGTTTGTTTTGTTTTGCAATGAAGGAAATCACAAGAAAAGTTTGGTGTACCTCGGGACTCTGCCCCCAAACCAAAACAGGCTCCACTGCTGCCTTCACCAACTCTACCCCAGCAGCGGCTGAGAGCCTCAGCTCCAGTGCCCGAGCTGCTTCCCCGGGGTTCTGCATTCCCAGAGCCGTCAAGGAGGGACAAACAGGCATCTCCAGCCGAGCATCCACAACGGCGCAGCGCCGAAGTCGTGGATCCTTCCCAGCAAGGCTGGTGGTCTTGGTTCTTGACTGGTAGCACTGGAATTGGAGACATACCCCAATATAGACAAGATCCTGGAATTATCCCCAGATGTCTCTGCGTGGGAAGGGTTAACCCAACCTGAGCAGCGAAACCCCCGCAGCTATCTCATAAGCCAGCCGCTTTTAGACAAATTGAGCAAAATAGTCCTTTCAGCTCAGCAGGCACATGACTCGCTGCACAAAGGAGTCCTTCTAGAAATCCCATGAATACCCCCATTATCCCAAGGATTGAGCACAGAGCCACACATTTCACGCCCACTGCCACCTGTGATTAGCTTTTTTACAGTTATTATGGAGTACTTTGATGGTGATGATTGTTTAAAGGCCTCAACAAGCCTGCTAATGTGACTTGAGGACTTGACTCCTTTCCATTCCCTGGTTGCTCGAGCTATCACTCTAATTTACTTTAGGCAAAGGGGACAAAAAAAAATATAAAATAATAAAAAAAAAATCTACTCTGAGAAATCACTTAGCATAAAATTGATTCAGCCTCTTAAAGAAACGCATGCCGGGATCTCATGTTAAAGTAAATTAGACACATGATCAAACAGAGCTCACAGTCATGCGAGCGCTGCGCTCTCGCGCGGCACTTTGAATTTCAGAACCAGCCAAAGGAAAACAAAGGAAGAAGCAAAGGGCGGCTCAGGCCAATGGCTCTGCCTGGGACTTCGCTCTGCTGGCCGGGGTGTTACGGTGCGGCGGGGAGCGGAGATGTTGGCTCCGAGGAAAGGGGTGTTACTGTCGGCAGCAAAACATCGGGATGGGGGGCGCGGACGGGGGGCGTGAGAGAGAGCGGGGCAGCGGAGGGGATGGTGCTCCTGCTGCTTCCTCCGGAGAGCTGGGACCCATCCTTGTCTGGCAGCTCAGAGAGGAGATGCTCCTGCTTCTTTCAGAGAGCTCGGGTTGGTCCTCGGCCGGCAGCTCAGAGCACGCAGAGGGGATGATGCTCCTCGACTCACTGAGCAGCAGCACGAAGTTCTCCAGGAGTTTGCTCCTCCTGTTGATGGCATGTGCCCAGCGAAGTGCCCGGGTGTAGCTGTCGGTGCCTGCCACGCCCAGCTGCTCTCCAGGTTCACACTCACTCATCTCTGCTGAGATCCCACTTTGGCTTTGCTTCCACAGGATTACCAAATTCCATCTCCTGTCCTTCATCCTGCAGATCCAGTCTCATGTCACTGGTGTTTGCATCTTTGAATGATGTGGACACAGCCCCACCCTGAGGATGCCCAGCAGGAGCTGCCAGTGAAGGGAAGAGGGGCTGTGCATCCTCCACCTACCCAGGAATTCTGAGCTTGCTCAGCACTGTTCTTGCTTGGGCTCCTTAATGAACAAAGTTTTAATTGTGGCTGAAGAGTTCCTGTTAATGGAACAACGCTTGCACAAGGGCTGTGTCACACTGGCCATGAGGGGGACGTGTGCAGGCAGCAGCATTCCCATTAACAGGCCACACATGATGCTCTCCAGAGTTTCTGTGGTGACTCCTGATCCAGTTTGCCTTCCTAAAGTCCCAGTCTCTCCTAAGACACAGCCCCCTTTTCCTGCTTCCCAGGACCATGCTGCTTGGCACAGCCATCAGCCTCTTCCACCACTGGCCACTCCGGGCCAGCTAAGGGACAACATTTGGTTTTGGTGATAAAAGGCAACCAAGACTCTGTTTCTCCAGGTTAAATCCCAGTTCCATTATATTTCAAAGGGAGTTTTGCCAAAAGGCTCCCCCAGGTGTGTCCCTGGGAGAGGAACACCACCCTTGGTGTGTCCAGAGGCTGGACAGAATGGCTCCTTCTGGAGCAAAACTCCTCCAAGTCTAAAGCTGATCTTTCACTAGAGGCCACAAGGTTTGGTGTTGCCTAAAAATATCCCAAATAACTGTATCACTGGAGAATTTTTAAAGAGCTGTTATTTTATGCCCTAGTCATTTCAAAGCAGATTGGGTTAGTCTGGCAACAGCAATTTCCAAAGGAGTAACATGAAATATTTAAAGATTTATAGAACAAGTGGCCCACTTAGGGGCTCATCTAAGTTTTACTAAACATCTCTGGTTATGCCTTGCTATGTCAGCAAAAGGAGGCTGAGATTTAAATAAATAAAACCTAGCAGAATGTAATAACAGGCAGGAAAAAAATATGATACATCAAGTTACTACTGAAAGGAATATCAAGCTCTAAGTGATCTCTGTAGCAGCAACTCTGCTTTTCTCTCAGCTGAACATGAGACAGCTTTAATCTCCAGGCTGCACGTTATTTAACTAAGCTGAAATTGTTTTCAGTGATGTGAAGTGCACCCACTATAGATAATGATCCTGTTTTGGATTGACTCTCTATTTTTTGAACAAAGGGGCACAGGTGGATATACCAAGCAGAGATGTTTCTCATTAACTGTAGAGAATCATCACAGTGCCTAGTTGCACAAAATACAAATTTGTGATATTCCTGTCAACTGCTTCTTGTTGCTGCCTTCCCCTCTGCTCAGGGAGGAATTTACTTCAGAAACACTGAAAGTGCCCTGGAGTTTAATTATCCACCCATGCCCAAGACCAGTGGGCCAAATCTTCACCTCCAGGAAATGACTCTGAAATATATCACAGACTGATCTGCACTGATAAATCCTTTCCCATCAGAAAGACTTTTTAACTAACTGCTTAATTAGATACTTAAAACCTGAAAGAGCAGATCCAGTTCCTTCCCTCAATTAGCAAGGACTGCATCCCACTGCACTGACTGACCCCCGTGGTGTGTCAGGGCTGCCCACGAGGCAGAGCAGGGCTGAGGGGCTTCCTTGGGTCACCCCAGCTCTGGTGGTCGGTCTATGTGACCTGCAAGGACACTGGAGCTACATCTCAAGGGTTTGCACTGCAGAGAAAGGCAACAGCACCTGCTACTGCTGCATCTTCATGTGTCTCCTCTCCAGGTTCTGCTTCCTATCACAGTACCTGTCTGGTGACACCAGCTCTGCCTCCAGCTTAGATGGACTAACAGACTGTTTCTAAAATTTTAGCTTTTCAAGGTTCTTTTGAGAAGCAGAAACACAAGAGAATCCCACTGTTACAGCCCATGTGCAGTGTGCAGGAATTATACCACGTGTCACAATTCCACATTTCCACAAGTCACAAACCTGCAAAGCTCAGTGTTTCCTTGTGGACTGAGAACAGGTCCTACAGATGCACAGGCAATTATTGCAAGGTGCAATCTGGGGGGCTGAACTGAGACCAACTTTCTCTGTCATGACTAACCCAGCAGATCAGTGATTTAACCAAGCCCATTGTGGTAGTTTTTCCTGGCACAGTTTTTCCTTCCAAATGCCACAGGCCTGCTCACCCCAGTTTGAGGCTGTTTGTTCATGCTCAGCTCTCCAGTAGTGCAATGTAAAAATGAGAAATTTGCAGTAATTAATGACTCATTAGGCCAGGTGACCTAAAGATGAATTTGGGCCCTTTAAACTCCTGCAGAGAAGCTGTCAGGAAAAGCTTAGAACTTCAGCAAAACTGAAGAGGTATTATGGCAGTCCTAATTAATGGGCAGCCACAAGTGCCCTGGGCTCCCAGGGCCATATGGAAGCACATGGACCCTGCAATACATCTCCCTGCAACACCTCATTAATAACCTTCCTAAATTGCTGTGAGCTCCTGAATATACTGCCCGTGCCTGGATTTTCATCATCCTACCTGAGAGTCCCCTGCATGAGTTTCAGCTCCCTGATGCCCCTCCGTGCCAGATGATTTCCTGGCCCTTCTGCAGGATGCACAGCACGGAGCTTTGGCACCTGACTCTGGGCACCACCACGATGACAACCTCCATGCTAGGTGACAAATTGCTGGCAACGTTCACAGGGGAGGAAATCCTCTCCTGGCTCCTGTCAGAGTGGCTATTTTAGCTCTGCCAACTGGGCATTGACAAGAGGAGCAGAGCTTCTTCTAATGCCACCTCATCTTTTCAGGTTATTTATGCCTTGTTCTTTATGCCTGCTTAGTTAAGGACATGCTGCAGGTATGGAGAGAAAAATGTCACAGAATCACCACCTGGCTCCTCTGCTTTGATCTGGCTGGCAAATGCCAGAACCTTTGAACAGCAGGTTGCTAAATTATAAACAGACCATGTCCTTAAAAACACCTGGTGCTTGCTTAAAATGGTCATTTTGTATCTGCTTAGTCCCTGGCACAGGTGCCAAGCTCAAAGGCACAAGGCTCCCCTTTCCTTCCCCTGCCCACCCGAGCAGAACAACAACGAGGAGAAGCCACACGAACAATTCAGCGCGACGAAAGGTGAGAAGCCACGAGGAACTACAGCAAACTCCCTTTCTGGGTGCAAAAACTTCAGGAAGGGGAAGGGAAAGGGAAAAAAAAAATAAGAAAGAAACAAGAATGAAAGAAATGCCCAGTGGCAACCATTTCCAGGACGACCTGGTGAGCTTTCAACTTCAAACCGGGCACAGCGAGAGCTTCCCGGCCGCATCACCGGGCGCTCCAGATCCGCTCTGCCCACACTCACAGACCCCTCACCAGAGGCAGGAACAAGGAAACCCACCCAACACAACCCCCCAGCCCAGCAGCAACCCTGACCCCACTGCCCACCGAAGGGCGATGCCAGTGAGCGGGATGCAGGCAGAATGGGAGCTGGGAAAGCAGCTGCTGTGGAAATGCAACTCAGGCTGGAGCTTCCCAGCGAGTTCGGACTGCAGGCAGAGGTGGGGAGGGCTGGGATTGACCGGGAGGAGTCAGGAGGTGCTCTGCAAACAGAGGGAGAACTTCTCCTCCCAGCCCACCCCGTGGGTACTTGGGCTGTGGGGCCGACCCGCTGCACCCCCCGGCCCCAGCTCGTGGGGTACACTGAGACACACCAGGAGGCACTGGTGGCATTCAGAACCTGTCCCTCAGCCTGACAGCTCGACAAGGAGCTCAGGAGTGGGAGACTGATATTCTTAAGGAAGCAGAGAAGGACGAGCAGCAGATGAGAAAGGAGAGGAAGATGCCCCTACGGTTGAGGCACCAATATGTGTCTGAATATACTTCTACAAAAGAGTTCCAAGTGACCCACAGTGATGCCCCTTTCAATCAGGTTTCAGTGCAATGATTTACCAAGAGCAGCCCCACAGTAACTACGTCTATTTTTGTCCCATCCATTTCTACTATATTAAAGGTTAGAAGTATTCGTGGAGTCTGGAGTCACCCATTAGGAAAATATCTCAAGTATTTAGTGTATAAACTTGGCATTTATGGTCTGAAATAGGAACAGGCAGCACTGGTGAATCCTTGGCAGTTTCCTTGTTCAAGATAGATGAGGAACTCTGTAATTCCAGACTGATACTGAGAAACTATATATACACACTGCCTTCTTCATGAATCTGTTAAACCAAGGAGTGAAAAATGGGCAGACATCCTCATGTTTTCAACAGTTTATACAGCCTCTTGCACACACAGTAAGTAGACTCAATACACAGTACACACAGTAAGTAGATTCAATAACCAGTGAGTAACAGCCACTCTCTAACAGAAAGTGAGACATTTTTCATCCAACTATTTGTTATCAGCCTTTGGACTTGCTATTTTCAAACCCTTGCTCGTCAGCCATGGGCCAAGTTCCATTTGAAAATTAACAAGCACTTGGAAAGCATTTTTAAAAAAAGCCAGCTCTGTCTTCCAGCAGCTCTGCAGGGAACACACTTGTGGCACAAGGTCTGTCATCCCACAATTCAGGACAAAATGTTACCCAGTCAACACCATCATCCAAACATTATTACTGGGAAAGAACAATTCATCTGTCTCAGCTCCAGACAAATGCTGCAAATGAGGCCATTTGATGATTTGAGAATACACCTGCCTCGATGTTATTCCTAAAAACCCCATACAAGTCTTCCATGGCAATATTCCCAGGAAGAAGCTCCCAAGGGGGCTACAGAAGAGTGTGCAGTCAGCAGTGCCTTCCAGGGTGGTGGTCAACACCTGTAAGGGTATCCAGGAGTCATCTGCTTGGATACTGGAAAGGATCTCATGTGACAGGTCATGAGGAGGAAATATCCAGAACAATGCACATGCTGAAGAGTTCCTGAACGGCACAAGGGTTGGAATGTGTCCTCCTAAACCCTCCACAGAGTAACTGAGAATGGCACAGCAACAGGCTGAGTGTTCATCAGCACGTCACCTGCTCAGAGCCAGCAGGACACGTGGGCAGCACCACCATTTCCAACCCAGAATTTGGTACCAGACAGGAGAAATGTGGTCCAGCTTAGACTCCACTGGCTTTAATTCCCACTCTCTTGACCAAACCTGCATGGGATTCATGCAGGGAAGGGGCTGATCCCACAGCACCCGTGGGATGGCACAACCCTGAGTGGGACACAGGGGATGGGCTCCCCTGGAGGAGGCAGTGTCAGCGTGGAGGGGACTGCACCAGGATCCAGAGCTGGCTGGGATTGGGAATCCAGCTCTGAAAGGCTTCCACCAGCTGGCAAACAAACCAGACATCATGTTTGTGCAGCTCAAGCTTTGTTGCCAAATTCTAATAGGACGAGAGTTCCTGTAAGCCCGAGAAGGGTTATGTGATCCTTGGAAACAAGATGCTCTTGTCTGGCCTTCCATTCACTTTGTAAAACATGTTAAGTTCCATTTCAGTGCTTGGAGCTGCAGCTGGCCAAGGAGCAAAATCACATTCACGTGTTAAAAAAAGAACTGGAAAGGGATGCAAGCTGCTAAATTTTGATACTGATCTGCAGCCAACCTCCAGAGAATGGCTTGGTCAGGACTTTGGGGTTTTTTCCACTAAACAAGCAAAATATGACTCCATTTTTTACAGTAATAATAGTGGATTTTCTCTAATTTCTTTTTCTCAGTGTAGATAATATCTGAGATGCAAAATTAGACATATTTGCTTTCCAGTGAAAAACATCCATGCACACAGCCCTCTCTCCATGGTTACTGGGATTCCCTCTGCTGCTGCTCCAGCACAATCAGACTTTTAGGGCAGGAATTTCAGGAATAAAGGAATACCTGGTGTCGTTCAAAGAGCTGAGTGGAGATGAGGGACATTTCCTTTTCATACCTACTGACCTCCCATGACCACCCCTCCCTAAATCCCCTGGCAATACTAATTACACACCTATTCCCAAACCCCTTGGGCCAAATCCTGGTCCCAGGAACTGAAGGAGACAGTGAAGGTCATCTTGCCAGTGACCAAGTGAGACATGGCTGGGGTAACCCAGTTCAAACTGGTGTGAGCAGCACCATTCCACCAGGGAGCTCCCCACACCACAGCCAGGCAGGGACTGAGCTGCCACTGCCCCTGTTCCTGCTCTCTGAGCTCCCCCTGCCCTCTCAGAGGCTGCAATCTGATCCAGGGGCTGCTCCAGCCTTGGGGAGTCTTCCCAGAGAGCTGAACAAGCCCCGATTCAAGTCCCCATGAATTCAACTCCTAATCCAAAGAAATGAAGCTTGGCTTTATCACAGCTGCCAGGTAACATTTCTCATGGGTTTGGTGCTGATCCCTCCCATGTTTCCTCCACTCCAAGAGTCATTTACTATTAAACACACAATCACTGGTTTATTAAGGGTGTCCATTTCCAGCAAAGGATCATTTTTGCAATTCCCACTGGACTGAGAACCATGGGGCTTGAAGCCAAACGAATTCTCCCACAGCAAGCTAAAACTGACCCCTAAATGTTATGATGCCTGCCATGGTTTTTTCTGTGTTCCTACCTCAGGCATACAGTTACTGACAACACCAAAAGCACTGATAAGATCTACCCCAGAAGGCAAGAATTCCCCTGAAAGAAGAGAGTCTGTGGAGTTTTACAGTATTGGAAAGCTACTGATTGCAGACATGCAAACTATTTTTAAAAGCCAAGTGATCAAGGTCTACAAGCCTGTGTGGTTATTCAAAATGTTGTTAATGAATTTGGCATTGCTGGCTAGTTATTGGACCAACACACTCAAGAGAGACAAGCTCCTGGAATAAAAACCAGCACAGGCAGGAAAAGAGGGAAAGGAAGGGGTTGCAGCAAGAGCAGAGCTGCAGTGAGGAGTCAGCTGGGCCTCAAAGGGAGAGGAGTTTTCCTCACTGCCCTGGGCAGCCAGAGGGACTTTCCAACGAAACACACTCCTTGGGAAACACCTTTTCCCAAGCAAGACTTTGGCACTGCTGCCAGCAGGGAGAGGTCCCTGCAGGGCAGAGGCACCAGGATCTCACCCTCAAACAAGACACTTTCTTGCCCCCCTCAGTCCAGCCAAACACCTGTGCAAAGGCTGGGCACATCCTGCCTGCTTTCCAGCTTCTATTCTGATCCCTCAATGTACATTTCATTTTACAGCTCCTACTCTTGTGTTGTGGCTGTTCCAGGTGTCACTGCACTTCCCATCACTGCTGGACAATCCTGTGTGCCTCAGAGCTGCTTGAAATGCCATTTCCACCATTACACTCAGAGCACAGACACAAACTTCCCTTCTATTTGCAATATTGTTTTTTACCTTCTCATAAAGGCTATAAATGTACTGCAACTTTTTTTAGGGTAATAGAAATTCAGCTCTCTGAGACATTCAATTTCTTATCTACTCACATTTTTTAATGGTACATTTGGGTTTCATTTACCTGTCTTGGCACTCTGGGCGTTTGAGTTTTCTACACTTTAGACTCCTCTGATCCATGGTCTGACTGCATGAGCTTCCTCAGCTCACTGACAGCACGCCAGTGCAAGTGGCAACTGGGTTTCAATTTTGATACTTTTAAAAAAAACCCCAAACATCCATGATGACAAATACAGGAAGAAAAGGAGGCTTCATTCCTCTCTTGGAATCTGTCTAAAACCCAACGACACAGGAGCTATTCTGGACCTCTTAAGATGCTTTTGTTTGGATTCTTGGCTGCTTTCCATCCACTCCATCTTTTCTAGCTGGCCACTGCTCCACAGCTTGCAAACAGAGATACTTCTTCCCATCTTATTTCCTATGCTGTTTCAAGCATTCATTTTACTTACTCTTGCTGGGAAGGGTTTGGGGCTGAACTAGAAAAAGAGAAATTCTTTTTCAACCTCAAAATACTTAATTGGATTGCAGGCTAGCTTAAAGCGCCTTAACATTTCCGTCTCTTAAGCCCTGAACCCAGCCTGAGAACACATGCATACCGCTATCAAATATGAAGTGCAAGACTAAAACATCAGCTAAAAAGGGTGGCTGAGGTGCCAAGGCCAGGGAACTCTCAGCAAAGCTGATCTTTAGTACCCTCAGAGTGCCCAGGGGTGGGTGCTCTCCAAGCTCCCTCCACTGGTAAATAACGTATTCCCAGAACTGAATGTTCTGCAGAGAAATACAGTTTTGATTGACACCTGCAATACAACCACTTCTGGAAGCTATAATATTTCTCTGCTCTGTGGATGGATGTTTCCAGAACCCCAAAGTCTGGCAGTCTGCCTCATCCTGACCATGTTTCATCATCTCTAGAGGTCTCTTCTCACTGCTGCTTGCTGACTTCAATCCCCAGGATACACTCCAGAGAAGCAGAACATTTTCTAAACACAGGAGGCAAATAGCTTGTAGGTTTTGTCACAAATAAATTTTAACCTGATTGTGAGAAACAGTCTATTTTTGTGTGAGATTTTTAACTCCTATTTAACCAACCAGCCAGCACGTGGTAAGACCCTGGAATTTGGACACCCTGAATTCCAGTGCCACAAAACATTTAGGCACGAGGTTTCTGCCCAAGCCTTAATGAAGACAAGTGCCTTCCTAAAAACTGAGGTCCTGAACCTGATTTTGTACACCTCAAGTTCACAGGTGGGTGGATGAAGGGATTTAGAGCAGGACCATCTCATTCCAGGTTAATGTGAAACAAGGAGCTGAGAGAATGAAGCAACTAAGAATAGAATCATTTTACACAACAGTCAAGTCAATCCCTTTAAACTTTACTGGGGATTTGCTTCAGGTGAATCTTATTTAAGTGGTGGCCAGACCTGTGCAAAACCTGTGTTAGGAATGATGAAACACGGGGTAGGGTGAAAGCATCCTTTGTTCAACACGTGCAAGGAACGTGTAGATTTGACCTGATTAATATTTTCAGAGAGAAAACATGCTTAGGCTGATAACAGTGCAAAAGTTTTGACCTCAGCTATCACAGCACATTTGCTGACTTTGGCTGAGTTTCTCTTCCAGATTTGGAGCTTGAAGCCCAACACAGGTTGAATGTATACAAAGCAAAAGTGGGAAAAATAATATTTGCACAGAGCTCTGCAAACTGACCCCTACTCAGCTCTAATGAGAACATAATGGTTTACCCAGCTGCACAAAACACAGGCAAGGAGAGTAAGAGGAATGGCCCTGCTTTCTTAATTTTTAAAGATGTGTTTGGACTTCAGCACACATGGGAGATTTTTCTTTTCTGAATGCATGCATGTACACTTCTAAAAGTGCATCACTAGCACTTTAAACCACATTAAAACAGGTTTAAGCCAGAATGGAAGGTTTGCTTCCACTGGGAGCAATAAAAAAGGAAAGAATACCAAGCCATAAGCCTGACTTTATAAATCTTTGGATTCTCCTGCAGCCTGTCGGGTACCTCCTCCCTAAACTCCCTAAAGCCCAGGGGGGTTGGAATGGACAGTCAGAGCAGCAGCAAACAGACCCCAGTGTGGGGTGGGCAGCTGGAAACCCCCCCAGCCCCAGCAGTGATGATGGGTGTGCTCTGGGAGGTGCAGGGCAATGTTGGTGGGTGTCAGCCCAGCGTGTCCCCCTGACCAGGACAGCTGTAGACCACCAGTGACCCCACCAGGAACCTCCTCTGTCCCTCACGGCTCCCCCAAGCCCTGGGGCCACCAAAGGCACCGAGTGAAAGGTCAGAACCTCTCGAGGACAGGCAAGAAGCTGTGCCTGGGAAATGGAGTGGGAAGCACTGCCAGTGATTCAGAAAGAGGGGAGGAGGGAGGTGGTGGAAGGGGGTCCGACTGCGAGCAGCCGCTGGTGGGAAGGGCAGAAAGGGAAACCACCAGAGAGTCTTCCTGGGACAAAGATTTTATCCAGCACAGAGGTGGAGGAAGAGTCAGCAAACCCCCCTCAACTAATGCTACGAAGAGAGTGGAAGTGGAAAAGTGCACAGGGCTGATTAATAACCCACTTACAGCCCCAAGAAAGCTCAGGGTGAGGGGTCTCTGCGGGCTGAGGTTCACCACAGACACAAACAGTGCTGAGGAGAACCCACGAGGAGCCAAGTGAGCAGAGGCAAACACAGAGGGGCATTCAGCAGTGCCAATATTCCTCAGAATAGAAATAGAAACTGCTTCAGGTCAGTGGTAGAAAAGCAGCAGACACTGTGCCTTGGAGGACACATTATAGGGTGCTCCTTATTTCTCTTTCGGGCTTCTGGTCAAGACCACCCCGCTGGTCTGTTTGTGCAGGGCTCGGGTACATCAAGGACACCACCAGGCAACCCTAGCAGTTTTGCTGTGGAGATGCAATCAAGTGATGCCAGGCAGGTGGCCAGAGGAGGAGGAGAATCAGCAGGTACGGAAGACTTAATTTGCACACCAGTGCAAGGAAGAGTTAGTCCATGATTAGTTCACTGTTAATTAGTTCATGATGTTAATTTGGAATAACTTTCACCCAGTTCACTGGATAACTTTCACCCACCGCATTCAACTGCAATGTTATCACTGTTATTCTTTCCTGTGATAAGAATATTTCACAGAGACCTGGCAGTACCTGCACAATCAAGAGAACAAGCTGAAATGCTGCAAATGTTGACTCTTCAACAACAACAGAAATTAGAAGGTAAACAGCGAGAATCAAAACAGTGACAAGTTTTTGTCAATTCCTTGCAGATGATTCTGAATTATTTATATAATTGCAATTTCATTTGATGCTCAAAACCTAGACTGCATTAAAAAAAATAAATAAAAGGACAGGAGAAAGAAATAACATGCAAACTATGTCTTGATATGTCCTATCTTCACCTGACTGCACAGGGAACACAAACACCATGAGAATACCCATGTGGGTGTCAACACTCACACCCCTTGAAGTTCGAGCATCAGGGGCAGTCCATGGTGCATTTCTTACCCATTTCCCCAGAGAATTGTTACCCATTTCATCCTCCTGTCTCTTATTTTCTGTGTTCAAACTTAATTTGCTCGTTGCTTTCAATATCTGATGCGAACACACACAGTGTGTTTGTATCTCTCTCTCTCTACATCTATAAAAATATCTACATCTATTTATATGTGTATCTATATCCCTGAACTTCTTTTCCCCACGTGTAGCTGAGTTTAATCAATACATATTGTGGATTTAGGTAAAGTACAATTACAAAACATTTTGCTCTAATATTAACTTGTCCCCTCTCCCCTGTGCTTCCCATTCCAAAGTGCCTCCACCTACACCAACAGGTCTCAGGTTGGTTCACTCCCAAGGGCTGCCTGCCTGCATTCCTGCCACCTCCCCCTCTGGGACATCAGAAGTAGCACCAGGTTGATGTTTAAAAGAAGCTGCCAATTGGTATCCAAGATAAACCAGTTTACAAGACAGTTTCTTTTAATGGCTTGCATTGATGAATGAATTAATGAAATTCCACGACTTCTTCATGCGTGGAGAGTGTTGCGTGCCAGCCCTGGGCAGCAAACAAACATCTGGGCTGTCAGCAGGACCCAGGTGCCCACCCTGCCCTTCCACAGCCCCTGAGCCCAGGGCAGCAGTGCTGGCTGCAGCCACCCTGTGGATGGCCCAGGGCTGGCATTTGGGAAAGCTGCTTCACCAAAACTCTGGCAATGAGACAAAATGCCCAGTGGGACCAGCCCATCCAAAGCACTGAGGGAACTCACTCCCTTTCACCTTCGAAGCGACACTTTAGAGCTCCCACAGTCAACTCACTTCTTTGCGCAGCCAGAGAGACACTTAGTGAGATGAGGACAGAGGCAAGCTTGCTCTGCCTTTAATTAGAAGGCCATTAATATCAAGTGCTCAGTTTTATTTCCTATCAAGTAAAGCCTGTACTTTTTAAGGCACTTAAACTTTTTTAGGAGCACGAGTACCAGCATCAGATTGGAAGTAAATACTAACAGAATTGACAGCATTGTTGCCTCTTAAAGCCAGACTTGGAGTAGGAAACAGCTTTGCCCATCTATCCACCCCTTTGCACAGGCAGGAAAAGGTGCAGGCACACAACAGTGCAGTGCCAAGATTTGGGCCCCAGGATAAGTTATTGCAGTGCTGGAACATCACCCTGGGTGTGCTGAGAGCTTGTCTTCCTAAGGGGACTTGGCTTTGCTCAAATAAAACAACTTTCTCCCATGCAACTGAATGTACCAGCAGAGGCAGAGACTCCAATCAGCCCTGGGAACTTTGCAGTGAGACCTCAAAAATTCAAGCAAGACACACCAGGGACTTGTAGAAAGGGCCTGGAAATCCAGTGCCTTAACTTGATTTTGGCCACAACAACATGAACACAAACACTGTGACTAAAACAACTGTGAGGATGCACTGTGGTGCATGTTTGATTGACAGGAGATCATGAACTGTGTGTACAAACTATCCAAGCTCCTGCCACTTTATGTCCTTCCCTTTCTCCCCAGAGAGATAAAACCAATATAAAACCTTACTGACTCCAGTCTTTCATTCACTATTTGGGGACAATTCCTTATGAACTCCACAGGCATTTGCTTGATTTATCACAAATTCATGAGGGTGTGGAACACGTGACCAGTCGTGGGAATGAAGTTAACACAGCCTGACTGTGGAAGTGACAGGAATGTGCCAATATGGATAAATGGGAGACCACAACCTCCAGTGGCCAAAAAGCACCCATTCCACGTGGATAGAATGGGGGAGAGAAGAGAGGACACAGGAAGAAAACAGGTCTGGCTATTTCAGTTCAACTCAAGCATTTGCAGCAAATTAAGGAAGAAAATTTTCACCGTGCAGGTGGTGAAACCCTGGCACAGGTTGCCTGGAGGGGCGCTGGCTGCCCCACCCCTGGAAACATTGAAGGTCAGGCTGGATGGGGCTCTGAGCAGCCTGATCTGGTTGAAGATGTCCCTGCTCACTGCAGGGGGGTGGGACTGGGTGACCTTTAGGGGGTCCCTTCCAACTCAGAGTGTTCCATGGGTTCACTGTCTTTCCCAACCAGCCAACACGTACTTGAGGACACACTCGGTGCAATCAGCCCTTGAGCAGAGAGGTGGAGGGCAGATTTGCATTCAAACTAACTGATCAAATGCTAGGAATTTCTTAATTGCCTTAATAGTTTAATTTTATTTGTCTCTAATCTAATTAGTGAAGAGAAGTGTGTGTGTGTGGAGCTGATTGGAGGGGAGGGGCCCTCCCTCCTGTGTGCAGCACAGGAACCCCCCAGCCCCTGCTCAGCTCCAGCACTGCCGGATGTCAACAGCTCCCTGTTTCCTTCTCATTATCCCCCTGCTTTGCTGGGCTCTCTGTTCTGGGAAACTTCCTTTAAAGGCTCTAATAGCAGCATTCATTTCTGCTGCAGAGAAGGTGAGTCTGGCTTTCCATGCACAGTAATTTAATAGGAACTCAGCTCTAATGTAATAGGTCCTTTATGTCTCTGTCAAAGGCTGTTCCCATTGACTGCTGCAGTGGCTCACACGGCTCTGTAAATACATTAATCTCTCGAGGGTTTGTGACAACAGCCCCATTACCAGAGTGAGCACCACAGATGGACAAACCATCCTGCATAAACGAGGGCCTGAGCTGAAAACTTACACTAAAGCAGCTGGGACAAGCTCTGGAAGCCACAGCACTGCTGGTGTTCCCTGGATCAGTGGATCCTCCAGAAGGCAGAGCAGCCCTGCCGACCTTGCAGGGGTTCCAGGCTGAGCCAGGCAGTGTGTGCTCACACATTTCACTCAAGTTCCATTTGCAAGCACTACTGCTCTGCCAGGAGTCCAGCCTGCAAAGACACACTGAGACAGACCCATCCTAGCCAGCAAAGCTGGCTGAGACATCCAGGGAGAGCACCTCAGACAGAGGACATATGGGATGGGTTTGTTATTTATTCACTTTTTTTTTTCCTGTCTACACTTTCTACAAGTCTTCACGGTATGGGAAACACTGCATGGCATTGAGTTCCTGCCAGATGCTGAGCAGCCCCAGCCCAGCTGCTCTAAGAGCGCCCAGCCCATCAGCTGAAATGCTCTGCTACTCCAGCATGGACTTTTTGTCCCCCTAAACAACTGGCCATCACTGGTAAACGTACAGCAACACAAAAAAGGAGATTCATTTAAATATTAGTGACACTGCGTGGTGTCCTCTTGATTTCAAAGCCAGCCTGTGACAGAGTTGGGGTGGGAAGCAGAAGGGAAGCAGCATGGCAGGAACATCAGTGTATTTGGGATGCAAAGCAGAAGCTTATCTGTTTTACTACTGCAGCACCGGAGAAAATCAATTTTGACACAGAACTGCCACTTTACAAGCAAATAACTATACTTTCCAATAACCTAATCTGTGCAAAGCCTACCGAAAATTCCCTAAAGAACCAGTAGTTAAAACCTCCATTAAATCAAAGGGTTTAATATGGGAAGGGAAGAGAGGATGCAGTTTGACTTGGGAATGTAATGGACTCAGTGGGGAAATAAATATGTTGTTTTATGTGTACAGTTACAGAATTTGAGAACACAGCATTCATTTCAAAGGGAATTCTCTTGCTGTGCAACTTATTCCTAAACAGATGTGATTTTTGCTTATTCAAAAACATTTAGGTAACAATTACAGCATAATAAATTATAATTGCCATCGTCTTCCAGCCATGCTATGACTTCTATGCAAACACAAAGAAAATGCAATTATATAGAACTGTAAATCCTATTTTCAGGTAGCTTAGAGCACTGACAAAACACTTGTTTATTTTACTTAGAATAAAAAATACTTTAAAATATGGATACAAATGAAGAGGCCATGTGTGTTGGGCAGCCTGATAAGGTCTGTCTTACACGGCCACTGCTCTAAGGAAGTTCATTATCCTTTGGAAGCTTCTATTTTACTCTTAGGGTTTATATTTGCAGTCTAACCTGGTTTGTCAACTGACATTTTAATTAAGCAGGGCATGAGCACTGTTTGAACACTGAAGGAAGAGACAGTGACTAGAAATCGACTGAAACCCAAGACTTTCATGATTGAACAGTACAGGAGATCACACAGGAACCCAACATTCCCATAAATACAAACATCTCACAGCCTTTCAGAGGGCTGTAGGTGAAGCTGTAGGTGAGGGGTGTCACTCTATAAGGCAAATCACAAAGAATCCCCATGAGGACTAAAGCGTTTTGTTAAACTTTACAGAACTTTATTAAACTTCCACAGTTCATTAATTTCCCCCTCATTCCAGTGGAGATGACTGGGAAATCTCTGACAAAACAGGGGTGGTTTTTTTTTACCAGGAACTAACAATGCACTGAGACAAAATTGTTTCACAGAGGTCCAGCTGCACCAGGATTTCACTGCAAAGCCTTTTGAAGGTCCAGGCAGAGATTTCTGGTGGTAACTGAGGAGAGATACAGAGTCACCCCTGAGCCCAGTGGCTGGTGCACTTCAAAGCCAAAAAAATCCAATTTCAAGGCTACCTGTATCCAACAAGTGGCAAAGAAAGGCATTGAATTTTGACCTGGTTTTATTGGGTGCTGCCTCTGAAAACACATTTCAAAAGTTCTGACAGGATTTCATCCCAGGGAACGTTTTCAAAACCCTGACGCTTCCTGAAAGGCAGAAGAAACATTACCTACTCATCCCATCTCTGCTCCTCTCTTAAATACAATAAACCCTTCAACACACCAACTCCACTCTAAGGATTACAGTGAAAAAGCTTTTTCTTTCTCTGCTCACTTTATGAAGAGTTATCCTTCAGGATGAAGTTAAAACCCACCAGCTCTGCTCCAGTGTCACCTCCCAGTGACTCTCCCACCAAAACACAGCATCAGAAATGGGGGATGCAGAGAGGCTGCACGATGAACAACAGCACTATATATATCTATCTTTTCTCCTTCTGCTAAAATAATTAACCTTTATCTCATTGTTAGACATAACTGAAGCAGTTTTGTCAGAAATCACTTATAAAATGCAACTTCAATTATAATTAACCAAGCTTTTATAACTGGCATCTCTTTGAAGCCTGGTTCTGAAAATAAGGAATATACATTCTGTATTCATTTAAGAAAGGAACAGAATGGGGAGTTTGTTTCTTTATAAAACCATTAACAGTGGGAAGCTGAAAGCCCTTCAGCAATCCCAGTACACACCTCTGGCACGTGAGGTGAGGTCCCTGCAGTCTGACATGGGGGAACACCACAGCTGGGAAACACTTCTCCAGGAAAATCCAACAAGAGTCCCAAGCCCCAGGAAAGGCCACCTGACCTTGGGCTCTGGCTCTGCCCAGGGGCAGATTTCATGCCTTACCTTTCCTTTTCATGCAAGACTTAGTTTGATTTGACCTAAAAATCAGCAAGCAGCTGAGTACTGTCCTGAAGAAGACAACCTTCTACCCGCACCCCAAGGCAGTATTTGAGACCAACCTCAACTTCAGGAAGGAATTTTGAGGCTGTCAAAGTAAAGACTGTAAAGTTAAGAGCTGTTTTATCAGCCTGGGTTTTAGACACAAATGCTGCTTTTCTCAGAAAAAGAGCAGCAGGAAAAGGAGGAAGGAACTACCACCACTGACAAAATCCAGCTGTCCCCCAGCAGCACTAAGGTTTCTTTTTCCACCTCATCTTTCATCACTTCTTTTGTTTCCTTTAGAAAAATATTTATCCTTAACAAGGCTCCTGGGTTGCATTTCACTTTCTACTGAGTAAAATGAAAACCAAGTTCACACTCTACTTAAACATTTCAAAGAGAAGAGAGGGAAGATGGGTGAAATCAAACAAAAAAGTCTTTAAAAAACCCTTATTTTTCCTAAGCCCTTGGGGGAAAAAGCTGAACCTGCAGGAGTCACAGAGTGAAACAAAACATTTGATTCAGCTGGGCCACGTGGCTCCACATCCAATGCTTTCAAAAACCAACAGGCCAGGATGACTGTCAAAAACTCCTTTAAACACTCAGTTAATTGTGACCCTTGACAAAGGTTAGGGACCACTGCATTCAAAAGGCCCAGGATTTACTGGGTCTGCTCCATCTGCGAGCTGGAGCAGAGGAACCCATTCCAGGCTTGGAGATCTGCAAATGGTCTCAACCATTACATTTACTCTGGAGTTGAGGAGTTTAATGCTGCTCTGCATTTGGGATTTGGCTCACAGCCTCCTCTCTTTTACTGCCTGTCCCTTGTTTTGTTCATCTCTCATTTTCTGAGGTGTCAGCATCCTGCTTGAGGTCTTGGGTGGATTGAAAGGTGTGCCCTGTGGGTTATACTCCCTGTAAATCACCCGTGATGTATTAGCTTGGCTCAGATCACTGAGCCTCATTTGCACAACTGCCTTATTAATTTACTCACCACTGATTTACACCACTTTTGCTGGAAATCCTCCACCAGAGCTCTGTTTCACATGCTCTCTCAAAAACTCCCTCCCGGCTTTTTTCTCCCCCATCATCTCTCTTGTCTCAGCTCTCTTCCATTTGCCCCATTCATCTGTCTCTTACCTCCTTCCTCTCTCTCCCTCCCAACTGTGCTGTCTTCCTGCTGTTTCTTCTTGGTTCTCCTCCATTTCCCCCCTCCCTCCTTGCTCCACAGCAGCTCATAAATCCACCCTGGAAGTCTGGAAGCCCCAGAAGATACAGGTGTAAAGGTAAAGGAATATAAATAAATCACGATTCCTCACCAAGAAGAGCAACAGATGTGGCTTCTGGCGAGCTCCAAGACTGATGGGCGACAATCATTATCTGTCTTCCAGCACTTTACTATGTCCTTGCATCTTTGTGTCTTCCTGAGAGCAGCTCAGTCTCTCAGTTCAGGTTTTATGGTTGTTTTCCCCTCCCAGTACATCCCCTGTCTCTGGATTGGGGTCCTGATCACCAGTTTGGCTACGAAAGCCAAATGATTCCATCTTAAACAACACCACACCTGCAGAAGTGCCCAAATCCATTATAAAACACACACAAATGGAACCAGAGGCATTTTCCAGCTCTCATGTCTGTATGCTTTGTGTGAAAATCAGTAAAGAAATGCAGTAGTTTTTAAGCTAAAAGGCTCATTCAGTGTCTTTCATTCAAATTTTCAACAGGAAAAATGGGCCAAAGTGCAGAGGGTTAGACTAAGAGAACTCCAAAGATTTACATATTCATGCTGGGTAAATAAATAACCTTCATGTCACACTCTGCAGGGCAAAGGCAACAAGGAGAGGGGCAAGCATAAGAGGGAGAGGCTCAAGCATCAGCAGACCCCAGGCAGCAGTGGGTGCACACGAAGCAAAGGAGCTTCTCAGCCTGGAAGTCAGACGTGAATGAACAAAGGCTCCAAATGGCCCAAAAATCACCCCAGAGTGAGCCCAGCAGAGACCTGGGGGCTCTGAGATGAAGCAACACCTGCCATGGACCTGGGAGAGCCCCAAGGAAAAAGCACAGCCTGGGTGTGAGCTCCGAGCCTGGTGTTCCTCTTGGCACAGACACGACACTCCCTGTAAGTGCCCTGCGTGTATCTGCAATAAACACCAACAGCCATGGTTACCACTCAGCCACATCGTTTGCTTGGATGAAAGAAATCCTCCTCCCCATCCAGAAAAGACTTAAAGACCGAGTTGAGAACATTCTCCACCTCCTAGACCCGAATTAACAGCTGGGCTGTGCAGCTCTGAGCTGGCCAAGGCCACAAACCCTCAGCACTTCGTTATTATTTGAAAAATAGCATGGAACTCCAAAGTAATGACAGACTTCTAGAGATAATATGCTGCAATAATACGCTATGTGAGGTTACCCATTTTATTCTCAACCTAATTTCCATGTAGTTTGCAATTTTAAGATTTAATAATGTCGTTGAGAAAATACAAATTGCTTGCATTGCCCACATATTTACATTGAACTGTACACACCATGTAATTACAGAGTCAAGGTTACGAGGGAATTACAGTTTCTGCACAGTTCTTTGTGTCCTCCTTAGTGCCAAAAGAATCTTTCAGTAGAGGGAAGCACAACCTGCAGTGATGGGAGAAAGAAGAATGAGGCTCCTCTCTTAAAATCTCTGTCTGAACAGCATAAGGGAAACACGTGCAAAAGCACCCACTGACAACTTCCCTTGGTCCTCAAGTCCTACAAAAAAACCATTCCTAGTTCCTGCTCTGTTACAAACTTCCACTGAAAGGGATTTCAGACTGCAGGACCTGAGCTGCTGCCTAAGGAGAGTGATTGTGATTGACTTGTCCTGACCTGAGCCCTCCTGGAGACACTCAGGTGGCAGCTGCCACTTCCCTTGGAAGGACAGGGCTCATTTTTTGTTTTCCTTTACCACTTTTAAAAACACACACACCAGACTTACACATGGCTGGCTCATCTCCCGTGTCTGAAGGTGAGAGCTAATCTTAGCTATGGCATTTTGTGCTGAACTCAGAACACAAGTACTTTACAAGGAAATCAGCTTCACTAAGTGATGAGAGAAACAAAACAGGGGGAAAAGTATCATTTGTATCAAAGAAATAGAAAATGGTGATCACCAAGAACTGCACAATCCAATGACAATATGCTGAGTACAGACTTCACAAAGCAGTGAAGATTAGAGAGGCCAAGAAGACAAGAAACCAAATGAATATTTCTGATTTTATTACATTTGTGCAATATGACCTGGAGTTAAGTCATTTCTTGTTTACTGGTGTTAAAGATTTGAAGGAGGTTCTCGAGGTGCTGGCAGGCTAGGCTGGGGTGTGCCAAAGAGCCCCAGGGTAATGACACCCCCCCGGAAAGGTTTCTGCCACACTAACACCTGAGAGTGCCAAATCACACCAGTTCACTTGGCTTCCCCAATAAATGGTCTTGCAGGCTCCCTCCTGGGTCCTGAGGAGGTTATAATGGGCTGCTGGGAGCTGGAACACACACATCACAGGTTCTCAGGCTGAGGAGTCAGGAGCAGTTCCCAAGAGAGGCCTCAGAGATAACCATGGAATCTGCAAAATGACCTTGGCCAACAGTGGCCTGAGAGGAGAACCTGCTGACGTTCCATGGAATGAGACATCTGAAGAGCTCTATTAATAAAGTTAAAATTAAGATAGAACTCTGCGAATTCACCAATTTTATAAAATATATCTTAGTTGGTATTTAGATATAACTGTGTGTTGTTGGGTAGTTTTGATGGAGTGTATTAGTTTTAGAAATGTGAACAATTGTGTGTGAAGAGAGTTCCTTCTTGTACTTGTGAGATCCCTGAGCAGTGGAACATAAAGATGCAAGAATGGAAACAGGAGAGAAGGAGACGAAAGCCTTTCTGCCATTCCTGAGTAGAACTGGAACTTCAGACAAAGAGGAGTAAACTCTGATTTTTGTTTTTTGATGCACTCAGGTTGGTTTATTACCAGCTCAGGCTTCCAAGTCCCTTCCCAACACACTGAAACTGTGTCTGTGCAGAAATCGTCGGCTCCAGCTGGGGATCCTGGATTTCCCTTTCTCCAGGAAGGGAGGGCTGGGTGTGCTGCTCAGCCTGAAATCCCCCTCAACAACAAAAGTCAGGGAACAAAGAAACAACTTACTCCAGCTCAACAGTGGCATAACCCCTGGGGCTGAGGGACACAGGGAAACGTGCTCCTTGCTGGGCACACCTCGGGCAGGGTCAGCCTCTCCTTGCCAACTAACCTCCATCAGGAGAGCAGCCTTTGCACCCCATGGAATGAAGACAACGTGCTCTGGGTACAGGATGGAGCCTCCCCCTGCCCACACTCCAAACTGGTGCTGCTGAACACTGGGCCAGTACTGCAATAAATCACACACTGACCATTAGTGTGGGTGGCAAAAGGCACCCACTCCTGCTTTTGAGGGCAAGGCCCATCCCCCTGTGCCTGAAATCTCTCCACTGCAGCACATCCTACAGGAACTATAAATGCCCTGTTCATCTGCACAACACAGCAATTCCCCAGCAGCTCTGAGGCAGACAGAGAGCTGGGGTTAAATAAACCCTCTGCCAGGCTGAAAAAAGAATCCACAAAAATGAATTTGGGTTTCTCATTTAATATTCAGCTCACTTGATTGAATGACTTGGTTGTTACCTGCAGAGGTTATTTTTCATCTTTGAGTTTTATTCATATATACAACACCTAAACCAGTAGGATTCCCATTTCAGTTTCATCTTTTTGGCACTACAGGTCCAAACAATAGATGATTTTTGTGAAAAGATCCTTTTAGTGTTTAAGCAATCTGAGGTACACACAGCCCTCCCGGGTCTTCCACACAGATGGATCTTTCCTGCAGAAAATTTTAAGTTAAACAAATTTTGAATGCAGCAAAATAAACGGAAATCAACACCAACCGCAGCCTTTTGTTGGAGTTGCTACACACTTCTTGCAAGATCATCTTTTCAATTGATTATAACTTTGCCAAACTTCCAACCATTTGGGCAGAAATTTTCTGTGCCAGGTGTCTGCCTCAGGCAGAGGAGAATGTGCTCATGTAATTAAAGGCTCTATCACAGTGTGTACACAGAAGGGGGCAAATTAAGGTTGAAGAGGCAACCTCAATTCTCATGTTTCTTAACTTTCACGGGCTTGACTTTGCAACCCTAATAATGTTCTTTTAATGTAGCTTTTTGTCTGCAATATTAATCCAGAGCTATATTAATTTGCAGCCATATCCCACCGAGGACTGGATGTCTTTGTGGACTGGAATAGGATCCACACCCTTCACCTCCAGGTCACAGCTTTAAACACAGCCTAGGGCTGAGGTGATGAGAAGTTATTACCACTGCCCAGCTCTTTGGGGGCATTATCTGACCTGGAGACATGAGGCTCTGCCCACAGGTGCCCACCTGGAACTGGCACCATCCATAACCCCTCATGAATCCCGAGTGCCCGAGCTGTGAGCAGCACTGCCTCACTCCTGGGTGGAGGCAGCCACAGTTCTGGAGAGCCCTTCTACAAAACGTGCCTCCAGGTGACTCCTCTTGAAATCAGGCCTGAGATGGGAACATTCCCTCAGTCCAAGAAGCCCCTGGAAGAATGGCTGACACACCTCAGCCCAGGGAGGAGCGACGTGGACTTGGTGCTGGTCACACCACAACCCCAGGACCTGCAGGGCAGTCTCCACTGAGGATGGCAAAGGCAGCAGTGCCACAAACTGAGCAATGGCTGCGCTTCCATCAAGAGAAGAACACCCTCAAAACTTGCTCAGTGACTCTTCTTTTAGGAAAAATGAGTAAGGACAACGTATGAAAATTTAATTTAGCCCATCTGGTGCCGAGGAGCGTAAAGCACTTGTGTAAGTACCAAGTGGGATTCTGCAAAAACAAGGACAGTTGTGCCTGAAGGAGGAAAGCTGAAGTGCTTCCTCCACCTCCAGAAGCTGAAGTGGAGGGAGCAGAGCTTTTGAACATGCTGAGATCTTGTAGGAGAACTCACTGAAGGACCTACTTGTGGAGCTTCCAAGGCAAACCAGAATCCTCACAAAGTACACAACCCCCTCTGCCCTTCAGGGAGGGAGGTTTTGACACTTTAGCAACTAAATCACAGAATCACAGAATAAATAAGGTTGGCAAAGACCTTTAAGATCACTGAGCCCAATCCTAAAGCCAACACTCCCAACAAGGCCAATCCCACCAAAGCACAGCCCTCCATTGCAGGAATCAGACCCTGACACTCTGGTACCACCTCAGCACCCCTTCTGTGTGGGAGCAGAGAGACAGTCCCCAGATGTCCTCAGGGAGGGGCCCAGAGCACAGAGGAACCCTGAGAGACAAGGACAAAACCAGGGGGGATTAGGAAGAGCTCCTGCAGAGCAAGACACCACCTCAGCCTCAGTCCTGCCTCCAGAGTCACAGCAATTTAAGGCAAGAAAACATACACACAAACAGCATTCTTGAAAACTCCTTTTCCAGCCACCCCCTTATGACGTTCCACCCTCCCCAGTCACAAACCCCCCAACCCACTGGTTGCCCTCCCTCAAGATCTGAGCACATCCCTCTTTCCTGCAGTGCTGACAGTGGTACCCAAACCAGACAACCCAGGCAGCAGAGCCACAAAACTTCCTTTTTTTCTTTTTTTTTTTTCTCCCCTCGACAGAAGTTTTTAAAATATTATGACTCACTTAGCTTTGTTTTGCTTTCCATTTACTGCGTCCGTGTTCCTTTTGAGAGGACACATTAATAAATCCTGTGCCCTGATACCACCATGGCTCCAATCCCATCACTTTCTGCATTCAGCTCTCATACGCCTCCCTTACTACAGTACATAAATGATATAAACTTCTCATCAATAACATAAAAAATTCATACTCTGTCTACAATGCAGCTGCTATCACAGGTTTATGTCAACAGTCATCCTGATTTTTAATAGCATAAATGTTTAAAGAGGCAGCAATTCCTGTAAAGTATCTGCAGGGATATTTAGAGCCGACATATGCCAAAACATCCTCTTCTCGTACGGGAGACATTGTTGCTCAGCAGGAAGACAATGTTTATCCTCACAAACGTTTACCCTGTCTCAGTCACTGGGGCTCTGCAGGGGCTGCCAGGGCCAGGGGGCTGTGCCAGCAGAGACCCCCAGCTCAGCCACGGGGCACCCCAAGCCCCCCCAGTCACTCCTGACACTGGGCTTGCTCTTTGCCAGAAACACACGGAGACAGATCATTTGCAAATGTCTCTGTGCTTCACAATTCTAATGCACGGCCTGTCCTTTAATTTTGCTTTTATCACTAACAAAAAAAATCCCCCTCAGTTATCTTTCTGAGGAGTTCCTACCTCGATGAAACAATACAAACCCTTTCTTTTAACTTCTTCTTCTTCTTGCTGCCAATTGTACAGGGCTTTAAGCTATTAAACAAACAAAAAAAAAAGAGCTTTGCATACATGCAGTATAAAATATTTATTTTTAATCTAAGCAGGATTTCTTTACCTGCTGTGCAGCCACAGCTTCTGTTTAAGGTTTGCTTTATCATCTGTGTGTGAAGCTGAAAGCATTTCTCTCCTGAACTTTCACTGTAGCTGTAAAGAGCCTCCTACCAGAGCCCAGCTGACACAAGACTCCAAATTTTCCTTCTGCCTTTTCCCTTCTCACCCAAAAACCCACAACCTGGAAGTTCCTCACTTGAACAGATGGTTTACAAAGATCTGGGACGTGCTCCTGTGACTGAAAATAGGACTCCTTTAAGCAGCATCTCGTGTGACAATGACACGAACAGTTGGTCAGGACGGTGACCCAGAAACTGCCCCAACCCCAGCAGAGCATTCCCAGCCCTTCTGGGACACCACATTCCCACTGCTCCCTGCATGGAGCCAGCCCCCACAGGAGGTCAGCACACCGCTGGAAAAGTGTGGGTTTAAGGTCAGAATTCAAAGTATTAACAATATAAACCCAACCCTCTGCTTCCCGTTTGTTTAGTACATCAGCAACACCAAATTCCCCCAGACATTTTCAAAACCAAGGAGCAAAATCACCCAGTCCCACCTGTTTGGGTCCAGACTCCACTCCTGCTGTTCAGAAGGGAAGAAGAGATGTGACAAGTACTGAATATTCCCAACTCCGTTCAAGGACAGTAAAACAACACATTCCCATGGTCTGTGAGGTAAAGGAGTTCCAACAGGCTTCAACTTGTGTGCAGCATTAGTTTTGGGTTAGAATGAATATATTTCCTGCCCCAAACAGAAGCAAAGTCAGAAGAGGGGATTGTGGAAGAGGTGCCAGTGGAGTGCCCTGTTCCTGGACAGGGTTAGGAAGTGCATTGGTCCTTTGTGTGGGTGGGCACAGCAGGAGGGACCTTGCGATGGGCAGGGCAGAGGAACCAGGCTGGGTGAGCTTGGTGCTGGCTGAGAAGGGTCATGTGGGGCAGGGGCAGGAAGGGGACATGACTCCAGTGAAGAAATACCTAGAAGGGCACAGTTGTGTGTCCAAAAGTTTGGGAATTATGGAGCTGGACAGCTCTAAAGATGTGGGCATGGCTGGATATGGATGGGGGAAATGGGGTTGTGGCTTTAGACTTCTTTGGGAGCTAAGAAGGTGTTTGAAAGAAACTCAGTGGAGGCTTGAGGAGCAGTGGATGGCTGAGGGTGATCAGCACTAAAGGAAAAATCTGCCTTATATTTGAAGAGTTCCTGTGAGAGGGGGACCAGTCTGCACTGCACCCCACCATGGTCCAGCGGGGCCTTGGTCGGTGCCGGGCTGGGGGGCCAATAATCCAATTTTTCCTTCTCCCAGTGCAGATTATAAGATTGTGCCAAAAACCACCAAGAGGACCCTGAAGCTTTCCTTTGCTTCTGAACAGGTGCAACAAGATGGTATTTATTTAGTACTAAAGCTGCAGATTCATTATATCAAAGGTGAACATGGAGTGAAGAGTCAACATTTCCATTAACAAAACTCAAGCTGCCTCAGTAGCCACCAAACACTGACATCTCACAGTGCCTTTAAAACACTTCAAGACCTTGAAAACCAGGGACTTAGAAGAAATAGAGCACCTTTTTAACAAGCTAAATTTCCTGTCACACAGAGGTTTGATTCCTGTCAGTGCAACACTCATTTTAGTCTGATTAAGTTGCTGTGATGAACTTCAGAGTTTAGACTGCCCTTGAGCCTCACATCTATCTGATCTTTAATTCCACTACCCGCTCATTTCTTGCTAAGCACACAATTCTGAGTCCCCCTGGAACAGCCTCGTTCAGGCTCTGCATCAATATGTTCAGTGCTGAATTCATTTCTGCAGGGAGCCCAGTAAATCTGAACTTTCCAAGATCATTTGGCCCCCATTACTAGTAAGCACTGCTCTTAAATAGGTTGTAACTCCAGCTAATAGGCTCCATAATCATAGCTGAATTGAACAAAAGGGTCCGGTATGGGCTGCCATCAGTCATTTTTACTCCCAATCAAATGCACTTCATAGAAGGGAACTTTTTTATACTCCTGGATGCTAAAACTAAGAAACTCATTTCACCTGAATACAGTTTTTTTCCTTAATAAAAAAAAAATAAGACAAAGGCTTCCAAGGGTATCCAGAAGGTCCAGCACTGCACTGAGGCAAGAGCTGGAACTGGTAACCTTTTCACCTTGTAAAATGGCACCTATCCAGAATATAAGGAGACAGGAAAAACATTAAGATGCAAAGCCCACATAATGAAAAATTCCACTGCCGAGAGACACATTTTCTACTGTTGAAAAAGAAGTAACGGAGTGTAACTAAACCTCAGGTGAAGGAGTTTGCAGCAGCACTGCTTACGTCTTGATCACATTTCCATGAAGACAAGCTTAGTGATATTGTTTCATCTAGTGCAAAAAAAATGGGAGCCACCTTCTAAATCTTATCATCGAAATTGATAGTGTTTACTTAAAGCTTATTCCAGCTTTGCTGACTTCAACAGATATTGAAGCCTCCAATAAATCTATTTCAACATTTTTTACAACTCTCTTCCTTCTCAACACACACTCTGGCCTCCCTGATCTATATCAGTGGACAGAAGATCACATTTTTGTTTATGAATATCTAGAAGTTTCATTGCTATCTGCTGCAAAGCCTGCTATAAAAATGAATAGCAAGTAAATAAAGCAGAAAAAGAACTTAATTTACCCTTTTTCCTTCTGTGGGACAGCACAGCCAGGCCCAGCTGGCTCTGTATTTTTTACACACAAGGCAACCTGCTGCAGAGGTTCTGCTGTGTCCTGGCACTGCTGTCACCACAGGCACTGCAGCCTCTCCCACCACTCCAGGATGCAGCCCCAGTCTGACCTGGAGACCCCACAGGACCCTTTTGGGGCCAAACACTGTGACACTCCGTGCTCTCAGCAGTTCAGAGTCACAGCCTGTGCTGAGCTGGGAGGGACCCCCAAGGACTGTGGAGTCCAACCCTCAGCCCTGCCCAGACCCAAGAGTCACCCCCTGTGCCCCAGAGCATCAGCCAAAGGCTCCTGGAGCTCTGGCAGCCTCGGGGCTGTGCCCACTGCCCTGGGGAGCCTGGGCAGTGCCCACCACCCTCTGGGGGAAGGACCTTCTGCTGAGATCCCACCCAACCCT
This sequence comes from Formicarius rufipectus, assembly GCA_013399695.1. Lineage (NCBI taxonomy): Eukaryota > Metazoa > Chordata > Aves > Passeriformes > Formicariidae > Formicarius > Formicarius rufipectus. The sequence goes on along the minus strand of VXAU01003930.1, from coordinate 32,131 downwards.
GCCCTGCCCCAGCTCCAGCCCTTCCCTGGGTGCTGTCCCTGCTCCCCACCCAGCAGAGATCAGTGCCTGCCCCTCCTCTGCCCCTCCCCAGGGAGCTGTCCCTGCACTGAGGTGTCCCCTCAGTCTCCTCTTCTCCAGCTCAACACCCCAAGTGCCCTCAGTGCCCTCACACCTTCCCCATCTCTGGATGGAGGAGGAGGTTCCCAAGCACTTGGTGCAGCAGCCCCCAGGGACACGGGGGGGTCACAGAGGGTGACAAAGGCCCTGACCCCACACCTGCACAGCCCTTGTGCAGATACCACAAATGCTCCCAGTCCCCTGCACTGACAAACGCTAAAATACAAGCCAAAGTACTACCTCTTTAAAGCCACGGTAAAGGGCAGATAAGAAGGTACACTGATACAATTCAGCTCAATTATTTTTTGAACAATATGTGATGGATTTGCAGTCCGCCACTGCATGAAAGACAGGCTCGTTTCCTACAACTGCCCACAAAGAGAAATGACAGAGCTCAGCACTACAGCACGGCATATTCCGTTAGGAATTAAATCTCTCCTCTCTGATGGTCCCATCCACATGCTTATTGGACAGTCTTCTGCTTTCATCTACATTATTGTTATTAATTTATGAATGGGACTGGAATTACAGAAGATGAGTGTAAGGTGAGGCCACATTATAATAATAAATGAAAGAAGGACTCCTGTTTACTTTCAAAATATTTCATGGCTAAAATGCTCGCTGCATTTTTAACTGTGACACACTTCCTTTAGCTGCTTGCAGTTCTGAAGTAATGATATAAAATTCATTTCATCTCTTTTTTTTTTTCAAGCCTGGCTCTTTCATACATAACATCAGGCATGTCATATCTGAGGAATTATTAAAATAAGCCGGAGCCTGCTGTATGTGAGCAGCAAAGCTCCTTTGAGGCGGCGTCCTCAGGAGAGCAGCCAGCTCAATCTCATTAGTTGGTGCTGAGAAGGCGTCCTAGTCACTGGGTTCAAGGTGATGAAAGATTAGGGCGTTTGGCCTCGGCTCATTCTGTATGCAGCTCACATCCCTCCCTGCCCGTGAACACGAAATTACATTGAACCTGGGGAGTCGAACTCCATTAATTTTAAATGGAAGATTAATTTAACAATATGCGGCAGATATTTGTTACAAACCTATCATGTAAAAGTGACGGCTCGCAATAAATTGTGGTGACTCACACTGGCCGGTGGCCCTGGCTCAAATAAATCACCAGGCATTTACACATAATTGCTGTTTTTAAAGACAGGGATATGGGAGATATGTTTCTTTGATGAAAGATTGGGCAGCTCCATTCAAGGAAACAGCAGCCCACGTTAAAGCCACAGCGCCTCTTCGGAGGAGCCGCGTGTCTCAGGGCTGGGATGCAGCTACTGCTGTCTTGGCCTTATCCTACACCTGGGTTTTTTTCCCCCTCAGACAATCATTGCCATTGATTTTCATGAAATGTCTGTAAGAACAATGCAGAAACATTCCTCAGGAGGTGAGGTTCAGATGTGAGGCTCAGGCTCGTGCACTGCTGTCCACAGCACACCTGGGACTGCGGAGCGGCCACGGGGGCTGCACTCAGACCAAGGTTACCTGGGGGCCAAGACCTTCCTGCCAACTTTCTGACTCCTGAACAACACAGAGAATTAATAGGTGGCCCTTCTTCTGCCACTGGTCCTTGTCTTCTTTCAGGTATGAAATGTCAGCATTGAAAACATCCTTTCCAGAGTAGGAGACTCATCACCTCCAGTCAAGAATGAGCAATGCAGGGGACAAAACTGGAAGGATCCAGATTTTTTTGTTTCTTAGTGAAGTGTAGGTAACTCCCACGCTTCTCAGATACTCTGAGGATATCCACTGCTGGGACAGGGCCTGTCTGCATGTGAAACAAAATATCTTGAAAGCTAATGCAAGAGAGCAGGATTGGCTCCCTCAGGAAGCTGAATTATTCCACACCTCATTCCTTCCAGTCCGAGGAAAAGGAGAAAAGGAACCTCTAGATGATCTCCAAAGGTCCCTTCCAATCCTAACTATTCAGTGACCTGTGATCCTGTGATCTTTTAACATAACTTCTGTAAATGCTCCTTGGCAGCAGCAGACACTGGGTGGGACTGTGTGTGGGCAAGTTTATTTACTGAAAGCAAAAAGCACAGTGCCCTTACCTTTCTTTTTGAGCAGAAGATGAGAGAACAAACCAGACATGACACCCAGTGATGTCAGTGGCAGTGTTTAACACATGGCTGGGAGGTGTTCAGACACACTTGCAGGGAAGGGCATCACCTGCACTTAGAACAAATCAGTATATCCCTGAGGAACTCCTGCAGCTGTCAGAGACCCGATGACCCGGCTGAACAGAGCGGGAGCCCCTGAATCATCCCCCCAGGGGTGGAAATGGCTGAGATGGTTCAGGTTGGCTGTGCTCAGAGGCACCAGCCCTGGGAAGCTGGGTTAGCCCTGCTCACAGCCCCAGCCCAGGGACACAGGAGGGAAGGGGGAAGAGGGTCAGGATGGTCCCCACTGTGCCCAGGATGCACCAGCAAAGAGCAGCCACAGCCAAGCACTGAGGAGCTGCTCCGGGGCTGGGACCTCCCAGCTCAGCGGCCCAAGCACAGGGAATTCATCCATTCCCCATCCTCTCAGCTCTGAGTTGTTGACAAATGCCCTGTCCTCCCAAAGCATCCACAGCAATGCACTAACACTTGTCCTTTGAGAAGGGAGGGAAGGAGCAGTGCAGCCTTACAGGTCCACCTAAGTGAGGCAGCACGAGATCCATGTCTGTGTGGAAAGCTGAGGGTGGTATTTCCATCTCTGGCTTGCCTAGCCAGACAGAAATCCAACTCCAGTGCTGCCTGTGACCACTTGTGGTTTGCAGTTTTAGGATGCTGGATGTCTTTGGAACCATTTATTCTAAAGCACATAAAAATTCTAATTTGTAGCAGAATGGGCCCCTGATGTATTGACACAGATATCCTCCCCCTGTAACACACACTGCCCTGCCAGACATTACCACCACCAAGCTCTACAGACTCACAGTAAATGGAGATTATCTTCACACACAAATAAACTACGGGTTTGGCTCTGTGATTCAAAGAGAAGCATAACAAGAGCTAAAATACTGTGCACTTGTTTTAGCACACAGCCACACCAACACACTTGCAAAAGCTAGGCATCATTTAAATAAGGTTTCTCAGACCCTCTTTTCCACCCAACAAGACAGGAGACTGTTCCAAATTGGCCACCAATAATCCTTTCCATATGGTGGAAAAGAGAAATGCAACCTCCAACAGACCCTGGTGGGAGGGAACAGCACTACGAGTGTGGGAAGGGGATTGAACTGTGGGTATCATGCTTTGTCTCCAGCTTTCCTGCTGTGCTGTCACTGGGGAAAGGCACCTCAGTGCTTATAAAATACTGTGAGATCTTCAGATTGAAAGGGTCACTGAAAATGCAAACGTGGACTGGCAGTTTTACTGCCCAGCCTGACCTGTCAGTGAAGAGATCTCACTCTGCACCAGCCACTCCACTGTTTGCTGGTGTTTACACCAACCTTGCGCTGCAGGATGGAGTTCAGAGAGCAAAGAAATGCTCAGATGAATAAACAGCTCTTCACAGAGGCCAAAATAAAGGAATAGAAAAGAATTACTGTTGATATTTGAATAACACTGATGCAGAGTAACTACCCAGCAAAAGAGCACTGTTGCTTTAAATTCAGGGCCAACATCCAGGTTGCCAGCAATTGATGCCACTAACTCATTTTTGCACTTTAATGTTAAATTTCTTATGGGACCACATCACCTAATTAGAGGAATTGATAACTGCACTGTTCCATAATGAGGCCAATACATTTCAAAGTCATTAAAGATAACCAAGGCAATAAGTCTGTGTTTAAGCGGCGCTTCCTCAGATTTCACAGCCTGCGTGTCGCTAGCACAGGAAAAAGCAATCCCTGCCTAGTCAACTGTAAATGCTGCCTTATTGGAATCTTTAAAACAGGCAGCAAGGAGAAAATTACATGGCCAAATCTCCTTTTTCCAGTTAATGAAGAATTAAGACTCCCATTTACCATATTAGAAGGTTCATCAGAGGTCTCTCCTCTCCATAGCCTGTGTTTGACAGCAGTGTCAATTTATCCGAGTCAGAACGCAGAAGTGCATGACAGGACGTCATTCATATCTGTCACATCTACTTATCTCTCTCATTGTCACACTGCTAACGAAATTCAGGCCTTGTTTTCCCCATCGTGGCCTCTTAAAGGGAAAAGGATCCCCTTAGCCCAACCCAGCCAAGTGAGGGAATCCTGGCTCAAAAAGCAGCATGTGGGAAGCAGAGCTCACACAACCCGGGAGAGCCAGGGAAGGGGACAATGGCATGTCCCAAAGGCAGGCTGCCAGCAGGGCTGTCACTGGCTTCAGAGGGAAGAGACATAGTTTTTGGTGATAATTACTAGAGGGACAGATTTATTTTATATTCTACCTTGGGTCTGCAAGATCTGCTCAAGTACATTTGGCATCTCAGTAAGAAAAGTAGAGTGACTTTATTGAAAGCCAATGGTCAGACTTCTGTTGGCTTCAAAAGCACAGGATGGATTTCTAGAAATGCAACAGATGAAGAGCCCCACAAAGTTAACGTTGGAGCAGTCACCTTGGCTAAGGGAGAGTGTAAACAATCCATCAAAATGTTTTCAAAAGATCTTCTGGTGTAAGAACTTGGACATGCTAAGGGAGGCCAGAAAGTATTTTCTACAGAGCCAAGAAGCATCCCACAGCCAAAAAGGGAAATTAATATTTAAGGAAGACACAGAAACAAATTCACCTGAGGAAACCAAAGGAACAAAACAGCTCTGAGAGGAAGGGCCATGTTTGGAAACAAATAACTGCTATAAATACACACTCTACATTGCAAGGCAAGAAAAGTCACATTGTAAGTAAGAAACTTGTGGTGCTGTGCCATCCTCTCCCCTACAGGAAACTCTCATCTTCCCTCTAATCCCAAATAATCACACAACCCAACAAGGGAGGACTCCAGCCTGGTCGAAGGAGAGCAATTCTTATCTTTAATACCTGTTTCTCCCAATGCATCTCTCCAGAACATTTCAGTTAAAATGTTCTGATAAATCCAGCATAAATCTTGAGCCCTTTCTGACCTCCCTGCACAGTGATGAGGTGTAAACCGCACGCCTTGGGGTGGGAGGGAAACTGCAGGTCTATCAGAGCCTTCTGCAGCCCAGAGCATGATGAGGCTCAAGAGTTTTTCTTCTAAATCAGACTGAAAAGCACAACTTCTTCCTTCTGTTCAACACCACTTCTGTAGGAAAAGGGCCCATCAGCTCCTCTGCCACCACCATCCTGGGATTTACAGGCCATGGGATTGTCCCCAGGCAGATAAAGATGTGCCCCAAAGCACCGAGGTCAGGCAGGGATCCCTCCGGAGGCAGGACGTGGCTCCTGCCAGTTCGGGCCTGTGTTTAAGGGCAAAAACTTCTACTCTGGAAAAAGCTGTTTTCCACAATCACAGACTCCAAACACACCACTGGAAAGTGGATTCATGTAGTAACATGAGTTTTTTAAGAAACCAACACAGCAAGCTCCAGGTGCCAGGGGATGAAAGGGCTGCAGCAATTCTTGTGTAACTTTGACAAGTAGTTTCTCTTCTGACAGAACTTTTCTTTGATAACATTTCATAAGTTGGTTGATGTTTTGCCTTTTTTTTCCCCCCCTCTCACTACAGCAAACATAATAGAGGAGAAGGAAAATGGTGCCCAATTGGATCAAATTACTGGTGAAACAATGCAAGTGAATGCGCATTCAGGTCTGCAGTTCTGAAAACTTCAAGAACTCCAATAAATTGCATGACCCCCTGGTAACTTCCACTAGAACTTCTGGGTACAAATTGTTTGCCTCAAGCTGGGTGAAATACACATTCAAATTCAGGCTCTTGAAGGAAATTATTAAGTAGAGCCATATTAGCTTTCTCTGAAGCATACTCGTTTTCTATATTGCCACTGTATAGACCAATTATGTTACCTTTCCATGCTGAGAAATGATTGTTCTGCTAACACAGTTCTGGTAAAAATCAAAAGCACTACATTTTTAACCTTGGGGGATTTTTGTTATTGCTGCTCCCTTGCTAGTTCCTTCAAATGGAAAACATCTTCCATTAATCTAAATGCAAAATTTGTTCAGCTTTCGAAAGTTACTTGAAAAATGTTAAGCACAAAGCAATAAACTTTTTATGCTCTTAAGACCACTAATGCTTTGAGCTTCATATTCATTTTGAAGAAATGAACATTTTATGGTTCACAGAGGAATAGCTACATGAATAATATCTGAGACTATAATGCATCTAGCAGAAAAAGATTAAGTTTATGTAAACTATTTAATCAGACGTGAAATTTTCTCTAGAGGATAAAAAATTCTGACCTTATTTAAGTTTATTTAAAAAAATACCAATATCACATTTCTGCCAAGGGAGCCCACCGATTTCCCCATTTATGTTGTATAAATATTCCTGGCATTGAGGGCTAACTGGAAAGCACAGCCCCCAGGCAGCCAAAGTAACTCTGGAGAGGTGCCACAGGGTCTCCCCGTGGCAGACACCTCCCCGGCAGTGGGACTGCAGCTGCAGGGGGACACACACCAAGAGCCCCTCGTGGGGGATCAACAGGCTCATCACCCAGGAAACTTCTCAGCAAAGCTCCAATTCCCACCCAGGTCTTGTTTTCACCTGAGATTTTACCATGTTCCCAAGAGAAACCTGTGCTTTGCCTGCCTTGCTGCCCCCTCACCCCACAGCAATCCCCTCCCAGGTTTAGGGAACCAGACTGTCCCAGGAACTCACTGTCTGCAGTTGTGCTGTAAGGACTGATTTATTAAGGGAACACGAATGTATGTTTAAAATGTCCAATTAAAGTACATTTTATGTGAGCTACAGTAATTCTAGGAAGCCAAGTGATTTGTACCCAATTAAACTGTACCCCAGTTTGGCCCTCATTTCTGCTGATACCCGAACTAAAGCTCTTGAACTGTTTCAAATTAAATTATGGAAAATCTTGGCATCCCAACTGTAAGACCAGGTGCATTTATTTTTCTATTAAAACCAGAAAATTAAGGAGCTTTTGTAAGTACAATATTTTCTGATTCCACTGTGGGGTTTGTGTTCCATATAACACACTAATGAAAAAGCCTCATGCAGAAGAATCCTGAAAAATCAATAGGCTGGATACAAAATAGTAATGCAGCTTAAACAACAACATGATTATGAATAACCTCTTTTCAAGCACTGTCACTTGAACGTGGTTTGAGAACAAATGATGACCAGGCTATGGGGAGTGGGATGTGATTATTTTCTTAATGTATATTTGAAAGCATCTGTGTATAAACTGTCATATCTCTGTAACACAGAACACCAACTTGGTTTGGGAGCCTCTTGATTTTGAAGCAAATGCGCACCGAACATTCAGCCTTTTCTTGCTCTTTTTATTGCAGCAAATTACCCACTCAAGTCAAACAGGTAAACAAGAGTTACTCTACACTCCTGTCCCTCATGGTACACGTCACGGCTGTGCCCTGGGGAAGGTTTCCTTCCCCTCTCTCAGGGTATTCAGTTCTCACAACAAAGCATTTGATTACAAGTTCCACATCAGCAAAAACGTTCTCTGCTGATGTGGTGGCACCTTGGACTTCTCCCATAGGGAAAAGTCAGAACCACAGGTGGGTTCTCCTTCCCTTGTGAGTCCTTCCTGCCCCCTGCAATGCCAGGGCTGTGTCCTGGACAGTGTCCTGGCAGTGCCCAGGGCTGGCACCCCACTTGTGCCACGGTTTGCTGCGTCCAAGGGAAGGATTCCATCCTATTCTACATCACCTGGGGTGGTTTGACTTTGGATCCTCCTGGGAGACACATCCCATGGTTTGTTGTATCCAAGGGAAGGATTCCATCCTATTTCACCTGTGGTGGTTTGACTTTGGACCTTCCCTGGGAGACACATCCCGTGGTTTGCTGTATCCCACGGAAAGATTCCATCCTATTTTACATCAGCTCAGATACAAGAAGAGAGAGATGGAAGTTTTGGGTCAGTCCTTTCCTGGCAGTGAAGGGCATTGGTGGTGGACCTGCTGTCTCTTCAGGGAGAGTTGTCTGTCAATGGACTGTTGAATGTCTCCTTCTGGGAAGCAGACCTTGTGTATTTGTTCTTTACTCTGTGAGTGCATACAGTAATATTAAGTCTCCTTTTCTTCTCTGTATATGTATTTGTATCAATTCATGCCGTTCAGTAGTTTTAGAACCCACTTTTCATCCAGCATGGTTTTCTTTTCCTCACCCTTCCCTTTTCTCCCTGCCATTGGGAGGGAGGGGGGGGAACCTTTAGTTCTGGATATTTGCCTTCGGCCAGGGGTGAAGGACCACATTATTTTTTGGTGCCAAAACCCGAGCACGGTGCCAGGTCTGGTTTCCTCTGCCGGGACACGCCAAATCCTCGGCACCAAAACGAGCTGTGAGCGACGCCCATCGCTGTCGGCTCAATGCTCATCGCAGTGTGCTGGGATGCAGAGGTGAGAACAAACTTTGCTGCGAGTTTTTGGGTGGTGATGGCACAGGCAGAGGGCGATGCCTGTCCCCCCTCACCCCTGCCAGACCCATGGGAAGCAGCAGAGCCCACGGCACAGCCCCGGGGATGGAGTTACACTCCAGCACTGCTCAGAGCGTGGCACAGCAGAGTCTAATAAAACAAATTGCCTGAGAAAATCATCAGGCCTGTGCCTGACAACTGCCTTGTTACATTAGAAATGCAGTCCTAAACACCCCTCTGCTTGAAAACAGTCATGATTTTGTTTCAAGAAGCCCCTTCCATGTGGAAAGCAGCGTTGCCAGCAGTGGAGGGAAGCAAAGGCAAGGGCACTGGTGGCACAGAAGGGAAGGATGGTCCCTTGCCCTGCTCTCTGGAGAAGGTGGAGCAGGCAGGAGGGGCTCTGCCAGCCACAAGATGCCCTGTGTGTCCCCTCTGCCCCCCAATAACCCTCATCCTGCACCTTCTGCCACAACCCTCACACTGAACAGCATCGGGGCCGCTGCCCTCCCCTTGGGTGGGCACACTGCTGTGCCTCAGCTGGGAGGGGCTGGTGGTCCCACTCCGTCCCCAGATACCCCCAGTTACCCCCATCCTCATCCCCAGTCCCCCTCAGAGCCAGCACTGGCAGCTCAGGTTTCTCCTCCTCTCACCCAGTGCTCGACCCAAAGAGGACACACGTGCCTGAAGGATGGGAGCCAAAGGCTCATCTCCTGAGACTCTACAGCACTGGCAATAAATTTAATCTGCAAAACCAAATTAGAGTCTTTATATTTACCTCCTACATCCCCATCAGACCCCTGAAAGGCCAGTTTTCCTCCCCATATGTTGAAGTGGTGGCTGTCCTGCTGGCAGTGCTGACACCTCACACTGGGACCCCAGAACCCATCATGGCAGGACAGGGACGGGCTGATGGTGCCTCACAACAAACACACAGCAGAGCAAGCTGGCCTCTCCTCAATCTTGTATTGCCTATGACACAGTGCCCTAAAGCAAATTACCAGAGATAGAAATGGCTCTTAATAGCTGTGCTTACTTCTGAATTTATTATAGACAAACAAGTGCAAAAATCCCTCCAAGAGCAAAATAACATCTATTAGTGAAATGCCAGCAAGTGCTGCATGAAGGCCCAGACCTTGCAGTCATTTAACCTTAAGAGATTATTTAACTCAAGAGTTTGGTGAAAGAAATTCCACCCAAGCTGGACTTCCTCTTATTTGTTTTACTATAATTTACACAGACAGGAGAGTAAAAATATATAATTACTTTTCTAATGGCAATGGAACACTCCCAAATTACTTTTTTCCCTTTCCCATCTCCTCAATAGATGTGTGCAAATTTCAGAAAATATTTCATTCTTTTTTTAAACGTTTCATTCAGAAATTCAGGAGTAAACCATTTTTTTGTGTTAGAAAACACTCTGGTTGACTAGAAGACTGACTGAACCAAACCTTCCAACGAAAGGATTGGATGGCTCAAGGAATCCACAATGGAAAATTGAGCTTTTGACTCTGCATTAAGTGTTAAAAGTCACCCCAGGCTGACAGTGTTTGAAAGGCAGAAGTACATGATAACTCTGCAACTCCATCACCAACTTTTCTGTGCTCCTGTGTGCTCAGCACCATCAACAGTACCTTTGCTCAGGAGCTGATCAGTGGGATAAGGAAAATATAAGAGGAGACTAACAAACTTTTCCTGGTGACACTTCCTGCTGCTCTGTTTGGCACTCCCTGTCCATCCTGCACCGAGAGGCAGAGCTGCAGCCCAGCAGCAATTCAAATGCCTTCATGCTGGATAAGACTTGGCAAAAGACTGGGGTTTAATTTGGGGTTTTGTTTTTCAAATTTCAATTAAGAGTACTCAGTAACAAGAAAATGATTTAGAGGAAAATGACTGAGTTACAAGGAAAACAAATTTCAAGAACTCCAAATGGGATAAACCATGGAGATTATAAAAAGGCTACACTTGACCTGTCAACATGAGAAAGTCACAGAGTTTTTATTAAAAAGGGGCAGTGGGAAAGACAACCTGCTGTTTAGGGAAGCTGTATATTTAATTTTAGTGCTATAATGGCATAGCCCATGACTATAAGGTATTATTTAAGACCCATCATGCTATTTCCTTGGAGGATATCTCTCTGCACTTTCACAGTATGCTGCAGTTTGCTAGTCTCTGTACAATTTAACTACTATTTGCTGATTATTATTGAGCATGGGACAAAATTCACCCTCTCTGGAGCAATAAATACAAGCTTTCTACATGGAGAAGCAAGAGGTTTCAACTGCTCCCTGCCACCACATCAACACACACTTGAAGAAAATGGAAACAAAACAAACCGACTAAACAGAGAGTCACAGTTTATTAACATAACATACTGCAAACCTAATTAAAAGTCAAATAGGCAATACCCTCATCAAAACCCAAATGTTCTTTACAGAAACATCAAGGAAGAAGGGGCATACAGGGGACGATCCCACAAAGGTAATCAGAATTCATCTGCTGGGACTCGTCCCCTATTACTCGAAGCTCATTATCAGGACTCTGTGCAGGAGAGCAACACCCAGAGACCACATCATTAGCTTCCTACACATGCACTACCCCACAGCTGAGAAACTCCAACTAAAAGCCCCACCAACACAAGGAAAATCACAGCTTTTTGTTCTGTGCGATATGAGCCTGCCAAAATTGGAAAGAAGATGCTGTGGAACGAAATGCTACCAAAAATCATTAAAATGTAAAAATGGAGCTGGTCCTCTCTAGAACTGGATGTATCTGGTGTTATACTGTCTGACACCTCCATTTGTCTGTGAACTCTTCTTTAATGATACAGCCACAGTTGCTTCCTTTTTCTCCTTTGGATTTGGATTCTTTGTCTGCTGATCAGCCCCTGTCTGTCAGCTGGCAAAACATAATTCATTAAGTGACTAAACATTACTGACTCCTCTGAAATGCAGCGTCTAATTAGCTGAAGGAGAACACAATCTCCTCTCTACGTTAACTGTCCAAAAGACACAGGGAACCTTTAGCCTAGAGGGAGAACAGAGATGAAAATAGAAGTGGTCACCTTGAGTTTCATGTGCTGTACAGCACAGAAGTATTCCCAGCTGAAGAGCACAGCTACCACACCTAAACCACACAGCCCCCACCAAAACACAGCTACACAAACTGAGGATTACAACATTGTCAAAACCTAATTGCCACCAACAAATAAAAAAACCACAGCAGGTACAACCAGCACTTCCCTCTTTTCCTGTGAAATGGTGAGGAGGAAAGGGCTCCTGACAAACAGAGGGACCACTCCAAGAAGGCAGTGAAGGAAGTGGCCAACGATCCCATTTCTCTCAGAATCCACCTTGTGTTACTCGGTGACCTATGAAGTCTGTGTCCCCTTTTATTAGCTTTCCCTGTCAGGGACAGTGACTAATGCACAGTGCCTCGTGCTTCTGTGCTGCAATCTCTGTACATCAACAGGAGCAAGAACCCAGTGCCGTGGGATGGGATGTGGTGCCAACCTCCCTGCCCCACTACTGACAACAGTCTGCAATACAGAAGCCCTATGTGTTGTTACAGGTCAAGAGAACAGGATTTGGGAGCAGGAGTCACCAGCACTGGGTCTCTCCTTGGACCCACCCGACCAATTTGATGACTTTTCTTTTTGATTAAATCTATTAACTGGCAAAAAGGACCAGTGCTATGCCACTGTTCTACTGTCACCTTGAGGAACGAGCCGAGCGTTGAGGACAGGACGTGGCTGATGCCAAGGCAAGTTCAGTTTCCTGTAGTGACAGACACATTCCAGGCTGCAGCTTTCCCTTCCATCCCAGTGCCCAGGCAGTGTCACAGCCTCAGCAACTCCTTCCCTGCCTCCCCTGTGCCAGGCTGTGTGCTGAAGCCTTGTGCCCCCACTGCCAGTGGAGCTGGAGCCCCCACATGGGGAGAAGGAACTGCAGGGCTTGGGGCAGGACCACTCTGGGCACCTCAACAGGCAAATCCCAGTTTGGCTGAGGACACTTCACAGCTCCTCCTCCAGGCACTCTCCACCTGCCAGCCAGCCCTGCCACACACAGGGATCCTCTGTGTCTCAGGCTGGGTTTGAGTTGCCAGACTGGTCTGTCAAATGAACCTCCCAAGGCAGTGGCACACGTCTCCAGAGAGGATCACTGACCCCATCGCTGCAGCTTTGTAACATTATCTGTGGCTCACTTCCACTAAGGGGAGATCCTCCTGCGTTGGGAAAGTCAGAGAAACCTGATTAAGTTGAATGTGCTAATGGCTGATTGGAGAGCACACAGTGGTGGGGATGAGGCACAGTGTGAGCAGCACAGACCACCCTGCAGCTCAGGGGAGCAGAAGAGATGCCTGCCCGAGGGCAGGGTGACCCTACAGCCCAGCAGGGCAACAAAAGGCAAAGCAAGGGAAAAACACTGAATTTGACAAGTGCTGTGTTGTTTAAGGGGTTTTCCACCTCACCACAGGACCTGAAAACTCTTGTAGTTCATCTTTAGGTAAGACCCCAACATGACCACAAATACCACATAAAACCCAGCTGCATTTTCACCTCTTCTACACAACACCAAAAATCCTCTGAAGATTTTAGCTGTAAATCAGGAGGCTCACACCTTCTGAGAGATCTGAAGAAAGCAGTAGGGATCAACTTTGGTGGGAGCCCAAGGCATCAAAAGTGAGCCACAGGGAGAGGCAGCTGCACTGGGTGTTGGAGGCACAGAGCTCCAGAGCTGTGGCCAAGGGGAAGCCCTGAGGCCCCAAGCTACTCTTTCCCTCCACTCAACTCACATTACATTCAAACCGGTACACAACAAGGAACCACAGGAGTATTTCACCAACCGTGGCAAGCTGAATTAAAAACAAAAATACATCCAGTAAGGAACAAAACACATACCCAGTGGTTTGCTCAGGGATATGCTCCTTTTTGCACTACAGGTGAGGGCTAAGACTTTCAAAGGAAAATAACAGTTTGGGATTTCACTTTTTTTCAGCATCCCACTGTGAGATAGCCTATGTCCAGCCTGGTTTCAACAGGTCTCAGTGTCTTTCAGAAGTCTGTACTCCTAAGACACTGCACTTTGGCCATCACTGCTGATGCTTTAGTTGTGTCTCAGGTGGGATTTCTACTTAGCAGACTGTTCTGACATTTCAGGGTCCCCTTCCTTCCCCTGTGGCCTGGGAGAGAGTGAATTTTCCTCCTAGTAACTGTTACCGTGCTGTATTTAGAATTTAGCACGAGAATAATGCTGATAACACAGTGACAGTTTTAGTTGTTGTTAGCAAGTGTTTATACCAAGTCAAGGACTTTTCAGCTTCTCATGGCCTGCCAGAGGAGGTTGGGAGTGCAGCAGAAGCTGGGAGGGGACACAGCCAGGACAGCTGACCCAGCTGACCAAGGGGATGGTCCATATGCTACAGAAGGAGCTGGGGGGTCACTGCCAATGACAGGGTTGAAGGCTCATTATCATTATATGATCTTTCAATAAAAGCATACATTTAATTAACCTCTTCCAGTTCCTTGACCTTGATCAAATCACCTTTCCCAATAGAGAAAATATGTCAAAAAATATTGACCATCTTTTCTCATGTCTTTGGTAAGCACATGGTAGCTCCACCCACTCCTCTGCAACCTTAGGCACTTGTTTCTCCACACACCATGAATTCCAGCTTGTCCTGACAGAAATACCCGTGGCCAACCTGCTGCAGCCAAGGGAAGAAGGTGCCAGAGAGGGAAGCAGAGCTCTGGGTCATTTCTCTCCTTGCCTTTTCCCCACTCCCTCCCCGCCCTCAACTTCTTCCCAAAGAGTTGCACTTTTGTACTTCGGGGCCTCTTATTTTAATTTATGCAACAGCTTAAAACATTTTGTTAGGGCTGAGTGAGACCATCTGTGCAAGAAATAAAAGATGCCTAAGGGTAAAATAGGCAGGAGCAGTAATGCTGAATCCATGGCAGGCAATGGGCTGCCCGTGGATTTTGGCTCTCCTGCTGTGACCTTTGCAGCCACGGCCTCCAGTCAAGGGCAATTTCCAGCCAGTGTCTGCTCCAGAAAGACACATCAATCCAGAGCAGCATTAGTGCTTTCCAGAAAGCTGGACAGCCTCGATTGCCTGTCACTCCTCAGTGCCCACACACCACTTAGCATGACATTTGCATAACATTATAGGAAATCTCCTTCATTCTGTCCTACAAGATGATCTGCCAGCGTTTGTTTTCCTGAGGTGAGCAGGGACTCCAGTTGATCCCGAAACATAAACTTTTTGTCAGGGATGGCAATGTTGCTCTTTAAAATGATGGATCACTTCCTACAACTCTTAAATTACCATTACAAAGCCCTGACCCTGTGTGCATTAAGTATTCCCTAAAGATGTTGAGGAATATTTTACGAGTTGTTTCATTTTGCTGTCTTCTTTCTGATTACCTTTGGGGCTTATTAAGAAAGTCTTTTTTTTTTTTTTTAAATAACTTAGAGGTCCAAGACTAAGAGGGGGGAAAAAAAAAGAACCTAAATTGGGGCTGAAATACATATAAGTTCAAAGATGAAAGGGTTTTATTTACAGAAAACAGTTTCAAGGAAAGCAGTGAGCACATTTATCTAGGGAACGTCCTCCCTTCTTTGGAGCAATTACGTGCCAGCGAAGCACACAGATGGGAAGTTCTGTCTCAGTGTCAACCTTATATTCTGGAGAAGAAAAATCATCTTCAAGATGACAGGTGACAATGGGCCAAGTTCATCAGTGGTGGAGGCTGGTTGTCAGGGCTTGAGGCACAAGGGTATATTGGAACATTTTCAAGAAGAAACACTTGAGGCCAGGAAAAGGAGGTACCTGGAATCCCTACCAGAAACCTTCAGGAAGACACTGATGGAAAACCTATTTGCTTTTCAACAAGGGTTAGCTCTGCTTGCAGGCAAAGGATGAGCCACATATCCTTGAGCAGCAAAAAAGAATCAGATTCCTTGATAGGCAATTTAATAATGCACCATTCCAGAGGAGCTGGAATCCTGTTCTCAGACCTGTGCTCTTCCCACTCCCACATAAACATGACAGTCAACAACTCTGAGAAATCATTCTCTTGTTCCTTGAAACCTTTTCTACCCCCTTAGAAGCAGCCAAAGCATCCAGGACCAGGAGAATGAACCCAAAGTGAGGCTGGAATATTTTCCTAGGATCCTGCATTACAAAATGGGTCACAACAGGAGCAGTCCCGAGTTCACCCTCTCAGTGCATGAACAGTGGCACAAAGGGACAAGTGGTGATGCTGTCACACAAACTGTGAATTCAGTGATTGCCTACAAGTACAGGTGCAACTGGATTGGCAGCTTGGCAGTTCATGTTCTGTTTTTATTAATTCCTGTGTGACTGCTCCCTTCCCAATTCCCTGGGGATTTACACACTGTCATTATTAAATGTGGGGAGCACCAGAAAAAAATAAAAGGGTCGTTTTTATAACAACTGCTTGGTCTGGTTGTGCACAAGAACAGAAGACCAATGTAATTTGCAACAGTGAAGGCAACTAATGGCTTGCAGGCTGGATTGCTCAGGAGGCTGGTAATGGCCTCAGCAGTCAGTGGTCTGTGTCTGACCAAGGTCAGTGGTTACCCCTACGTGACAGACTCTCCAAATTATAATTTCAGACTTTTTACAGGGTGAGTTTTCAAATCTGTAACTGCAAATGGAGCTTCCAACAAACAGGCAGCTTGAGTGGCCAAAAGGCTGAGAAAGCCTCAAGCCCTAAAGTAACTCCAGGCAGCACCAAGACTGGAGGAACAGCGTCCAACCCATCCCATGCGCACCAACCACAGGGAAACAAACTCTGTCAGCACCATCAGTTCTGCAGCTTTCACAAAGCAAACCAGACCAATGCTGGACACCACCACCACAAACCCATCTGTGAAGATATCTTGGATCTGAAAAAGCATTAGGCATCTATTTTCCTTATTTTCCTGCTCGCCTCTATCTCCCTGGCAACATATGTTTCAGTGAACTAGAGCTTTGCCATCAGAAACAGGTTCTTAATTAGGAGCCTGTAATAACATATCAGCTGACAGCTGTGGCACCAAACTAGTGACCAAAATCTCACCATTAGAGCCAACACAAACCCCACCCCGAGGGCCAGGCAAGCAAAGAGCAAAACCCCCAATCAGCCCAGGCTGAGCACCAACTTCTGCAGCCACACCTGCACGTTCCACATCTCAGGGGGCCAGTGAGGGGAACAGGCTGCCAAGGACAGGGATCCACAGCAGGCCATGCAGTGGAGGCAGCAACAACACAGACTAATGCCAGGTTGTTTTGCCAGGAGCAGAAACCAGGAGAGGCTTGTTTGTTGTAGGGGATGCTAAAATTAACTTGGCTCCTTCTAACGGGGTAGCAAAGCTGGTGGGAATTGGGGCAATGGGCTGAAAGGAGACAGCGGGAGGTCCAAGGGCAGGTGGAGGCTCCTCCAACAAGCAGTTCCCACCATGGGGAGCAGCAGCCCCTGCCCTGCCCAGGGGATACCCCAACCCTACCCCGTGCCCTGTCCAGTGGACACCCGATCCCAGCCCCATCCCTGCCCAGGGCATCCCCAACCCCGTGCCCACTCCAGCCCCCCTAGAATGCCACGCAGCTCTCCAAGCCTGATGGAGACACAGAGTGAAATACAGCCCTGTCAAGCTCTGCCCCTGGGTAACATTCTCCCTTCTACATTCCATTTTCAGTTTAGGTCGAGATTTTTAAGAAGACAGCAAGCAGCACTCCAGTCCCAGGTGACAAGATCTGCTCAGATTTAGTCTTTGAATGTTGCAAATTAAATTCCCTCATCAGGCCTCTAATCACTCTTACCAGATGGGGCTTGTGCTCAATTTTGGATCCACAGGAAATTTAATGGTTATTGTTTCTGTTTAAATAGGAGATTATTGCATTTTAATAAGTTCTCTTTGGGACTTGCAGCAACAATAGAGCACTATGAATTACTGTAGATAGCTGTTACTGCATGCTGGGGAAAAATCAAGTTACTAAGTGTGACAAGTTGCTTTTTCTTCCCTTCCAGCAATCGCTCGGAGTGTATTTACCACCAAATTAAGTATGTGCCGTGGGGATAATATTTTTATCCTGCCGAGGGGGGAAGGAGCTTGTCTGTGGATTTTCATTAAAATGACACATCTGTTCAGCAATTTCACAAAGTAATTCTGCTGAAAGTTTTATCAGCTAATTTTAATTATTCACTCCAGTGGGTTGAATACAGGATTCATCATGTTGAATTAATACATTTGACGGGAATTTCACAAAGAGGGGGGAGAAAAAGCAATCAACAAATTGAATTGTCATGCAATATGGATTAAATTGAGATTCTTTAATTAGGATAAGCCTGAGATTTGGTATTTTGAAGGTATTAGAAAGCTTAGCAATACAGTGGTAAAGATTAAGAAAATGCAATTAAATATTACACTTTGGACAGAGGCAGCATATCATGTGAGCAGAAGACAAGGGTCCCCTTTTGAGCAGCTCTGTTAGAAGTGTTGGTTTCAAGAATTCCTGAACGTCTGAGTTGTCAGGGATGGCATCCAAGGACAGCCCCGTGTGCCAGAGCCGAGCCACAGGAGGGGCTCTGCGAGGCAGAATGTCCTCCCAGGTGATGGGAGGGGACTTGTCTCTTAAAACCCACTTCCTACATCACTGCCCACAGACTGTGACTCATCACACCATGTTAAATTTCAATTTCTATGTAAACACACCCACTGACTGGGGCTGAGGACACACAGACTCAGCGTGGCAGCAGATCCAAGAGCTGAGTGTAGGTTTACCAAAAGTAGCAGAAATGAAGTGACATCTCCAGATCAGTGCGGCTGTGGGGAACAATTGGCAGGTGGATTTTTCCTAGATTAAATGTCCCTGGAGGACTTCTGCAGTTTTGTTTAGTTGTAAATTATGAATAAAATGTCAAGTGTTTTATTAATGGAAGCAGTGAAAGTGCACAGAGAAATTTTGCACTTACTGAAAGGTGAGAAACTTCTGTGTCACAGAAGATTTTCTGTTAATTTTGAATTTTGATACTCCTTCCACCCCCTGCAATGTCAGGAGCCAGGATTACTGAGCCCAGCCAGTTCCACAGGAGCCCAGGGACCCTGCCCCTCCCTGGGAGAGCTGCTGTGAAGATGCTGGTCCAGTTGGCCGCAAGCAGCGTGACCAAGTGCATCCCAAAGAGCTGGCTGGCTGCAGCAGAGCTGTGTTATCTGACAACACACACTTCGGGATGCCTTTCCTGCTGCTTTCCCCACTGTTCCCAGGGCATCCTGCATGGCCACTGCACTGGGCTCTGACTTCAGAACTCCCCAGTGGCTGCTCTCTGCTGGCACTGCAGGATCCTCGTGGTGTTGGAATGTTTGCCAGGAATGCACCTGCCAAACGCCCATGAGAATTCCCAAACTTTAAGCAAGCCATGGCTATAATTTAGCTCCAACAGAAAAGCAATTTCAGCCACCTTTCCAATTTAATTTTGCCTAAATTTTTAGTCATTCAAAATTTAAATGTCTAATCCAGAGTGGTCATCTGAGCTTTCTCTACAGACAAGTGGAAGAGCCAGACACACCAGAGAACTGCTCCACTCACCTTCCACAGACACACAGAGCAAAGGACAGGATGGGCCGTGCTTTGGAGGGAATTCTGTCTGGGGATGGGATGGAGAGAGATCTGGAAAAGTAGTTTACACTGGACATTCCCAGTTCCTGCTCCTGACATCCATCCTGGACATTATGACCCTATTCTTCTGTGGTGCCCAAAGATGCATCATCCATGATCATATTTGTCCAGGCTGTCTGTCTGCTGCCAATCCAAGTCTCTGCATCACTTCCCAGTCTGTCCATTCTTGATCTTGCTCCTGACCAGCCTTCCTGACCATCTTCTACAGTCACAGAATGGTCTGGGCTGGAAAGGACCTTAAAGATCATCCAGTTCCACCCCCTGCCATGGGCAGGGACACCTTCCACCAGACCAGGTTGCTCCCAGCCCCATCCAGCCTGGCCTTGGAGCAGAGGGACAGCTCACTCCTCCCAGATTCCACCACTTGCAGAGGGTTTCCCAACCCCAATGTTCTGCTGCACTTAAACAGCCCATTCATTATTCAGGGTGTCACAAACCAGAGCTTGGCTTGGGCAAAGCATGTGGAAGGGGCACACCAGTTTTTCAGATGTTTAAAAACAATAAAAACAGCAACAATAAAACCCCCTGTCCCTGCTCCTTCCCTCAGACAACACTTGTCTAACAGGCACTTTCCAATGTCACAGTATCTTACAATCACCAAGGCTGGAAAACACTGCCAGGATCATCGAGTCCAACCCTTGACCCAGCACCTTCACCACCAAACCAGGTCCCCGAGTGCCACATCCACATGGCTTTGGAACTCTTCCAGGGATGGTGACTCCACTGCCCTGGGCAGCTCTGCCAACACCTGAACAACCTTGCAGTGAAGAAACTTTCCCCCATATCCAACATAAACCTCCCGTGGTGCCACCTGAGGCCGTTTCATCCTGTCACTCCTCAGCTGGGAGAAGAGACTGACCTGACCCCACCCTCCTTTCAGGCCCCTTTGCTGCAGTAAATACCCAGGGAAGGGCTGGGAAGCAGCTGGCACTGCCAGGGTACGTGGGCATCGCCCTTGGTGGCACTGCCAGCACAAAAGGACCCCTCCCCAAGCAGCACAAACCCCCAGTGGGAGAGGGCCAAGGGCTCACAACTTCACAGAGGAATGAAGGTGGGATGGACTGAGCTGCTGGAGGGATGTCCAGCTCTCAGCTCCATTTTCAGCATGTTCATCTCTCTTATTTCATAGGGGAAGGGCTAACTTCCCTGTAAGGCACCATGCTGGCTGCAGGGATGAAGTTTTAATTCCTGTTCATGAATGTTTTCACACGTTTCCTGTGTGTTTGCCTGGGCAGGTTTGGGGATTTCTAAAAGAGTTCATCATTTTGCCATCTCTGCTTCTGAAAATTAATGAAAGTTTTACCATTCACTGGGTGAAGCATTAGGCCAGTCCTGAACTCTGGGTTTTATTGAATTCTTACTTTGTTATTTGTCTGAGATGCTGACAGAATCAATTTATGTCTGAAAACATCTTTGAGACTCCTGAAGCATTATAACTCCAAATGACAAATACTTTTATTGCAAGTGATTTTTAAATAGTCAGCAACTCAACAAGTTGTGCAGTATCTAGAACGCTGATGTCCATTCTGATCAAAACTTATTACTTCAGTAGAAATGTGAAGTCAGTTATTACTGTGACAGCAAAAGTTTGATTTTTTTTTTCATGCTTGAAACTATAGAAATTTGACATGTAAATTAACCTTTGCAATACAGCAGTCACTGAATTTTGGGAGAAAAGCCACAAAGCTTTGATTTTTGTGGGAATTACCTCAAAATTGCCAAATGGACTCTTGTTGAAGGCCTGACCTGACATACACGTTTCAAATCCACAGAACTGGCACAAGGCAGTTGCCAATGTTCAGACTGACCCAGGTGTGTGGCTCACACAGGGCTTGGTCAGCAAAAGCTCCACGTGCCTTCCCTGGCTCTGCTGAACCTCAGCCTCACAACTGGGGCTCTTCACAAGGGAACAGACAGCTCCCAGGAATTCCTTACTCTGCTTTTATTAGCAGCCCATTAAAAAAAAAAAAAAAAAAAAAAAAAAAAAAACACACCAAAAAAACCACCAACAAAAAAAACAAACAAACCACAATTCAGAGGCAAATACAACTCCCCCCTGTCTTGCCAGGTAGAAAGAATTCCATTGTGAATGGAAAAACGTGATGCAAAGACGCAGGTTTGGCCAGAACCTGCAAGTTTGCCAGCCTGCAATCCCATCCCAAGGTGGCTGCTGCAGAGCTCAGAGGTTTGAAGGCCTTGGAGGCTTCAATTACACTGGCCTGTTTACACATTTCTCTCCCTGCCTGCCCTTCTGCTGCCCCCGTGCTCAGATGTCACATTATCCTTATCAGCACATTGAAAAACCTCTTTGCAGAAACACTTATCTGTCTAATACCAGTGATGACACTTAAGCTTCAACTTTCCTATTTAACACTCCATGTGCCTTACTGATATCATCCTGGAGAGATGAAATTATGTGTTCAAGACTTTCAGGGTCAGAAGAACAGCCTAAACAGGTTGGGATAATGGTCCATCCAGCCTAACCTCCTGTCTCCAATCTGTTTCAGAGCAAGAGACAGAAATATCTCAAAGTCATAGGATAAACCTCCACCAATAAACTTCCCTCTTGTCACACAGGATTTATAGCCTCACTTAAGGCTGGATGCTTGACAGGTCCCTCCTAAAAATCTTCTTTATTCCCAGTATTTACTGTAACAGCTGGAGACACTCTTCTTGATATGAATCAACACCAAATCCTTCTCCAAGCCTGACCTGAGGAATAATTTGTTTCCTGAGTTTAAAAACAGAAAACTAGCAAAAATCACTTGCAAATTAATTTTACAACTTCTCACTTCTTGGAACTTCTCCTTGCTCTGGAATTAAGATCCACTGTAGCCAAGAACCACATCCAAGTGTTGGAGCCTCAGGGCACAGCTCCTGAGGGCTGCCCAAGGAGCAGCACAGCCCACCCACCCCTGAGATCACTGAAGTGCCCCAGGAAAGGCAGCAGGAAGGCAACCCCTGAGCCCCTGCATGGCCCAGTCAGACACTGAACAACCCTGAACACACTTCCTGTTGTCAAGTATTTAATACATGCCATGAATACTCTGTCCTGTCATCACTGGACTCATTAACATGGTAAAATTAATACACTGCAGCTGATCCCATTTTAGAAAAGGTTGTGCACAATGTTTCTGGCCTCGTAGACCACTACCCAGAAGAACAAGACAGATGTTCAAATAGGTGCCCCTGTGCATCTCCTGCTCCTGGGGGTGACATCAGACTCAGCCTAACCAAAGGGGGCACACCCCAAACCAAGATCCCAAAGGGGGGCTCAGGCTGCAGAAAGCTGTGGGGCCATCCCAGCATCCAGGGGACCAGGATTTGATCATCACATTAGCACTCTGTGTGACCTCGTCAGGAAGGTAAAAATCACTCTATAATTATATTTGCCTTTGGGAATTTCCTGTGGGAATACACTGCTCCGACTTCAGTGGGAAAAGCAGGCGGGGGAACACCATCGTGACTGCACGACCAGAGCCTGGGGACAGTGAGAGGACAAGGGCCAACCTCCTGCCCCAGCAGCTTTCCAAGATGAGGAACCTCTTAGGAACTAGAATATCTCAGGGCCAGTGAACCACAGAGGTGAAAGACTCCCTGGGGCAATGGAAGCAGTTTGCAGCTGGAGGGGAACAGTGCTCTGCAGACCTGGGTGGTCTTGCAGCACCGTAGGAAGCACAGGAGGATGGAGGTGCAAAAGGAAAGGGAGACAGCAGGAGCCTGGGCATGCCACTGTTTGCCAAGGAATGGCTTCTTCTGAACAAACAAAACCTGGCTTCAGAGGATGCTCAGGGCATCCAGAAGAAGAGGATGTTAAGGCCAGGCCAGTGCTGCAGAGGTGATCTTCACCGACACACATAGGTTGGGGCTGGTCTCCAGATGGGAAGATGCACCAGATTCCCAGAAAAAATTAAATTCCAGCCAGCTGCCACCCAAAGTTTGGTAAAGCTGTTCACCTGATATCTGTCTTACATATTTTTCATTCCTAACTATCCATGCATCCCATTTGTTTGAGAGTTAGACTAAAGGAAACTATTAGCAACTTTATTTTGATGCCTTTGTTTTTAATTTTCCCCAACTACTCTGCTTACTGAAAAGAGCAATTACTAGTGACTGCTGAACATGTGCCCTGTTTGCAGATCAACAAACTCTCACTTCAGAAAAATTAATATGAGATCCATTCCTGCATTTGGTTTATGTCTTAACATACCAACTTTATTGTAATGTCTCTGTGATGGGAACTGGTGAATGATCTCTCCCTGCCCTCACCTCCACCCATGAGCTTTTTAAAGTATTTTCTCTCCCCTGCCAGCTGAGGAGGGCAGTGACAGGCTGGTTCTGGGGGTCATCTGCCACCCAGCAAGGGCAACCCACCACTGCAGTGGTGACAAGTGCCAAAAGGCAGGACAGCTCCACATGAAGCCTCCAGTGAGGGCAGTGGGGACACCTTTAGTTCCTCCAGTTAGACACAGAGCTTCAGGAATTCACAGGAAACCAAACTCCTGGAACTGTGAACTTTCACTGAAGGGAAAAAAGGTCCCTTTTGAGTACATTTCAAAAAAAAAAAAACCAAATTCAAAATAACCCTGACAGGGACATTCTCAGCCAACTTTCATTGCTGGGAGGGTTTCCATGGCCAACTTGTAAACTCCTCAAAGCAGGTTTTACAAAGTACTGAAAACACAGTGAGGAGCTCAGCAGGAGCAGACAGGGCCAAGGGTCTGAGCACTGGGGTTGACACTGAGCCCACCCAACCAGGGCCCTGCAGAGGGTCTGGTGCAGCACCCCAACCTGGGGGACACACACGACAGGGCAACGAGGACAAACGTCCAGACAGCAAAGCTGAGACCTGCAACATTCACTGCCAGAGCACTGACAGGGAGAGGGAGAAAAACACACCAACCCAGACACCATCAAAAAACTCCCCAAGAACAGCCACAGTCAAAGAAAGATTGCAAGTGTCTGTCTCAAAATGCAAAGGAGGAGTTTGCAGAGGCAGCCTCAGAATGTGGACTGGGGCAGGCAGAGCCCAGCTCAGCCTCTGCTCCACATCCTGCTTTTCCAGTCCCTGGGGGCTTGAACTTTCCTACAGCAAGTAGGAACTTACAGGGAGCTGAATCCTCTTTTCTATTTCTTAGCTAGACAGAGAATTTCTATGTTTAATTTCAACATAAATGCTTAAAATTTAATATTTTTTCTTTGTGGCTTCTGGCAACATGTATTTATTATTTCCTGGGCATCTATAGTACTGTTTTCCTACCATGTTTATCATGGAATCACAGACTGGTTTGGGTTGGAAGGAGCCCTGAAGATCATCCCATTCCACCCCTGCCATGGGCAGGAACACCTTCCACTACCCCAGGTTTCTCAGAGCTCCATCCAACCTGCCCTTGGACACTTCCAGGGATGGGGCAGCCACAGCTTCTCTGGGTACCCTGTGCCCGGGCCTGCCCACCCTCCTGGGGAACAAATTTTTGATAATATCTAATGCAGACCTCATGTGCTGCCCACACTGAGCAGAACTGGTGAGTAAAAGCAACTACACCCAACTCCAGGCCCTCTGGGAACCTGCAGTTTGGAGCAGCCTGAATACAGCACTCATATACTTCAGATTTGCAACAGTGAAGATTCCAGCAACAGAAATCATATGGAAAGTCCATTTTCAATTGAAAATATTCCATAATTTAATTTTAATTGGTCCATTTTCCAGTGGTTTCTGCAATTCTTGGCTCTGTTTTCTTTTCCCATGAGGCAAACACAGTCCTACACAGTGACTTTTTCTACAGATGACTTCAAGTAATATCCTTGATTTCCATGGAGGTGGTGGAGTCTCCCATCCTATTCCATGGAGGACAAGGGTAATCTTACAAACAAAAGCACTTGTGCCAACAAGGGTCAGGGTTCTCCTCCCGAGCAGGGCCATGTCCAAGAACCAAGCTCTTCTGTGCTGGGCTGCCCTCCCAACACACCACCACCGCGCCCATCTCAGCAGCTTTTCCTTCTCAGAAACTTGAAGGCTCTCCAGTTGTTCAGAAAGGACTATTCACACATCCCAGAAAAAGAATAAATGCACCAGATGTACTGAAAGCAGAGGTAAAGCTGGGCCTGTGCCCATGTAACTGCATGCACTGAATGCAGTCAGGACTGCTCAGAGACAGCCTGGTCCTCCTGCCAACTGGATGCAAATCACACCAGTCATTACTTGGTCAGGGAAGTCCAGGGGAACACTTTCTGATTCTTCAGTGTCACAAAGAACAAACAGAAATGAGCAATGTGGAGCCAACCAGTGTTCCTGGGGACAGGGAGAGCCTCCTCTCCCACCCACAGCTGGCAACCCCAAGAAAATCCAGCTGTGCATCTGGGCTGGGAGAGGGCAGAGTTTCCATGTCTGCCCAATCCAGCACAGCTGGGAACGATGCCCCCTGTTCCCAGTCAGGCCCTGGCACACGAGCACAAAACTCTTGTCCTGCTGCCACCTGAGCTCACAGAGAGCTCTGAGCTGAGTTCCCAGCACAGCCCACCAGGTGAGCCAGTCCTCAGGGTCCCAATTTCCTCCTGCACCGAAGGTTTCCTTCACCAATTTGAGTTGTCCCCAGGGACAACACCCCCCAGTGCTGACCCAGCCTGGCTTCAGCCAGAGGACACACAGAGCTCCTCCAGGAGACAATTAGAGGGGTTTTATTCAGTGCTGGTGTTTCCACATTGACCCTCCAAGAAGTCTACAAAGTTTCAGCAGCATGAGGGCCTGTCTGCCTTGCTCTTCATCTCTACAAGGATGGTCCTATGGATAAAACTCCAAGGGATGTGGGTGCCATGTGGGCAAGGCACTGCTTTACTCTAATAGGGGGACTCAGGAAAACCTACAGCAGCTCCTGGAGGGAAGTCATCCCTCTCCACCAAACCCACCCATGGCATCACAGTCTTCCCTGGGGTCTCCACAGCCTGTACTTCACACACATCGAGTTGAGCCTTTTTTATTTACTTGTTTCTGCAAACAAGCCAAGAGATCCATGCATGGGAGGAGAGAAGGCTTGGAATCAGTGAATCACTGAGGCTGGAAAAGACCTTGAAGGTCATTGAATCCAACTATAAACCTTACACTGCCAATGAGCAGAAGATAGAAACAAGCACTGTATTTATAACAAATGTATATTAGTAAATAAAACGGAAATTCAATATACAGACAGAGCCAATTCATGGATTTTCATGGGAGACAGGCAGGTTTTCCTGGGTTTTTTTACACATTCACAGCCTCTGTGCTCAGTTTGTACAGAGGTCTGCAGTCAGACTGCCCCCATCCAGTGTCCACAAACCCACCAAACCACAGGTACTGAGAAAAGATAAAGCCACACAAATTGCTGAGCTTCACCACTGGCACAAGGAAATACCTGCTGTTTAGCAAAAGCCCTGATAGACTGAGTAGCAAATAAATATTTTGGCCACTTAAAAGCTATTTTAGGAAGCCATAACAGGTTACTCTTAAAATGATTATGTAAAAGGTACTCAAAACCTGCACTTCAATCAAAGTTTTACTCTGAAATAAACATTCCATCAATAACTCCATCCAAGTATTTTTTTGGCTTACAGCAAACACCTTGTCTTCCTTCATGTATTTAAAAAACCAGAAGGCTCCCTCAAACTGTCACTACAAATGGAATAGGGGAAGATAATTCTGCATGTGGTTTCTGTCTGTAGAATAAAGCCAGTTTCTTGCTTACACAAATGTGAACATTTGAAAAGTTATGAATAAAGTCAGTGCACACCCCCCATTGCTCTTCTACTTCCTAGAATTGGATTTCACTGGTTTTTAACAGAAAGTCAATTTACACTGACAAACTTATGCACTGGATATTAATCAGCAAAAACCCACCCTATTTTGACCATCAGGAAGGGAAAAGGTGATACCCAAAATATACAACTACTTTGCTACAGTAACACCAAAGTGCTCAGTGCAGGGAGGGCCCCAACGTGACTCCAGAAACACTCCTGACCCATCACGATTCCACGCACAGGCAGATTCCCACTGCAGAGGGAATGCCAAGTGTCTATCAATTGATGGTACCATGGCCAGAAACAACTGAGTTAGGATGACTGAGGGGTTCCTTTGTGAGACAGTCCAAGTGGGGGAAATATTTACTCTTCGAGTTGAGAAATCTAAAATCAATCTAGTGTCACTTAAAAATAGGAGTCCCACTGTAACTGGTTTGCTGATCACAGAAACCACACACACAAGATGCTGCTATTTCTGTAAACACAAAGCAGTGCAAAGCAATGCAGTTCCACCGCACTCAGGGAATCCACACCCAGTTCTGGCAGAGGAACATCTGGGAGTTTATATCTGGAGAAAGGCAGGTTAAATTCTACCCCACCACTCCAACCAATTCCTTCATGGGGCACACCACAATATATTTTTTTCTTAAACTCCCAATTTGAGAAACTATGTAGACATTAAGAAATAATTGTCAGGATTAAAAGCACCCAGCCACTGGTGTTTCACACTGGAGTTTTCTGAAAATTCAAACTACATGAGGAAATTGCAAATGCACATGAGTGCTGTCAAACCCAGCTCCTATTTCCAAAAGTCACTTCAGCCACCGAGGAGCTTGACCTTTGCCATCCCCCAAGAAAATTTAGGACTGCGAGAGATTAGTCACCTTTTGCTAAAAGCCTTAAGCTCCCATGCTCCTGCCTTTACAGATCTGAGGCACGGCTGAATTGAGAAGGTGAAAGACAAAATTCAGGTTTTATACCTTTCATCAGCTGCAAATACCCATTCACACCAAGGGCACGTTCTACTACACTGTGCCAAGGTCAGATCATCTGAAAACAGAGCAAAGAGGTCTTAAAAATTCCCTGGTCCTGAAGGAAACCGCTTGATTTGAAGAATGAGCACCACAAAAGCCTTAAATCCTTTCAAACTAACACAGCAGCGACAACAGCGATCTCCAGCCCTTCTGGCAGGACAGGTGGTGTGTTAAAATGTCTTGTATTATCCTTCCTCACATCTAAGTCATCTGCTCCTTTATTGAAAAACACAATCCACATTGTTAGGTTTTGTGTCTGTGGTTTATGTAACATTTTGTGCTGTCTAATTAGTTTACTGGCAATTAAAAATAAACCCATGGCAAAGCTCCACTTGCCGGTTTCACCTTGTCACAAATGTGCTTGATGTTCACTGTGTCTTAAATAAAACGTATCACTAGCAGGGAGAGATCTTTTCCATCCATATTTTTTCCACCATTTGGTATAATTATTCCTGACAATTTGCCCATCACACTGTAAGAGTCTTTCCAGAAGGAGAAAAATACTACTTTGTGTTCTTGTGATCACAAGTCTAATTGNGGGAAACCACACAAAAAAAAAGGAAGAAAAAAGAGGGAAGAATAAAGGGAGACTGTGGAAAGACAGGCTAATGTTTCATTTGCTTGAAAAAAGTATGATGAGCAAAAAAACCAAAGAAACATGAACCAACCACTCCTGGAAACCCAACAAGATTTTCTTCCCCTGAATTCCCGAGGAAGTCTCTGCAGCAGATGCTGCTTCCGTGGAAGTGATGATGACATTCAGGTCCATTTTGCTGGGATGTACAGGTTGTTCCCCAGTTTTTAATGACGCCTCCCCTGATGCCCTCCCAGCTGGGGTGTGGCAGGGGCACAGCCCCGGTGCCCACTGGCACTCAGGCAGCTCCCCCTCTCATCTGGGGCAGCACAGAACGAGGTGCCACGTGTGTAATTCAAGCTGACAGGAAACATTAGCACTGCTGTACACTTTGTCAATTAAACGATGGTTTAATCAGTACAAATCTGAATGGTCAAATAATGTTATAATTAAAAGGAAATAATGGAAAGTGGTGTGGTGATTAATTACCAGAACAGCAAGGACCAGCAGCACATCCTGTCTGTGCCATCACTTTGGGCTGGGAGGGGGGTGGGAGGCACACTGACCTTGCAGCCACAGACAATCCCTTTTGGAGCTGCACGTCCTGCAGCAGTGGCAATTTTCACAAGCTTAAATACACGAGGGGGAGCTTTGCCTCTTCACCTTCCCTGCAGTGCTCTTCAAAGCACTGCCACACAGGATCACTAAGTGACTCTTGACTTTTCTCTGTGTGCCTTTACAAACAGGAGACTGGGCACTTTGGGCCATGCTGGCATACCTTCTGCAGCACCAGAAGATCATGCAGAGCCTTGATCTCCCACTGCCTGATGTCTTGATCAGCGCTGCAGCTCTGGCACACACCAAGCAGCAGCACACGTGGTGTCTCAGGGGTGTTGTGACACACAGGACCAAAGACAGGATCATGGGGATCACCAGAACCTCTAAGGAGGCTGCTCTGGCACATCCATGTGCTCTGGTGTGCACTGCACACAGCGTGGGAAGGGACCACATCATCAGGGGAAGCCAAAAGATCCAAGAAAGAAAAGAACCCAGTTTCCCAGTGCTGGGTGCTTGTTTCTGGACAGCAGTGCTTATTCCAAATATTCTCCATATTCACACCTCTAAAGAAAATGAAAACTGTCAAGGGTGTCCTGAGAAAAGCCCCAAACAAAGGCATGTAAAATTTGAAACTGTTTTTTTCAGGTTCCATAAGGTTTAAAAATCTGTGCTTGGTTTGAGCTAGGTATGATCAAACCTTAGAATTGAGCCTGTTGCTAAAGCACTGGACTGTCCCCAGCTCTGATGTGACCACCTGGCCTCCAGCACACAAAGGCTGGTACCAGAAATGTCATCCTTTCCCTCTGCGTCATCAATCCACCTCCTAATGGTCAAAAGTCCATCAGAGTCCAGCCCTGCCCCTACACAGGATAGTCCCAAGAGGCACATGGTGGGATTGTTGTCCTGTGTAGGGCCTGGAGTTGGATTTTGATGATCCTTGGAGCACTTTCTAGCTCAGGATATTCTATGATTGTAAAAAAACCCAGCTGATGGATTTGTTAAAACCAACTAATGGACCAGCTAGAGTCAGGTCAAAGCCTGTTCCTGAGCACGGGGGGAGCTGCACAGCCCTCCCAGCACATTTCCTCAGGTCCAGGGCTGGGGACCCACTGAGCACCGAGGACTCTTCACCCCAATTTCTCATGTTGTGCCTCGTTGCAGGGCACTGTGGAGCGAGACAGCAACATGCACATTCAATCCCGGGGAAAACGAGGGGGGGGGTGTTATATTTAATATTTACACGCATGGCATACTGGCAAAATTACTGGCATCTGTATGTGTGTGAATGACTGTTTTGAGGAACATGTGTTGTGTGCAATGCTGTTTATTATCAGTAAATGAAGCCAAAAGCTAAGTTGAAAATGAATGCTAAATTAAAAATTATATAAAATGGAGTGAAATGATTTAATTAGCAGATTATAAGTGACATGCTTTACTATTGGAATTAGCTTGGGAGGGATTGAGGGAAGGGAGGAGGAAAAAAAACAACCCCTTGACTAGACACAGAAGGGCGGAAAAACATTTCTTTTTCCTCTGTCTGTGGAGTTACAAACACAGCAACATATTGTCCTGGTGTTTATAATCACAGACTCCGCTGCCGTCACAGTACTTGCCTAACGAGGCAGCCAGTTAGAAATAATGAGACTTGGAAACAAATTGTTCTCGCTTCTAAAAAGGGAACGAGAAGGATGCGAGGAACTCTGACACAGCGCAAGGAGGGGTTTACTGACACCGCTGTACTTAACGCCTCGTACTGGGTCCCTCCAATGGAATTTCGGAGTGCAGAAATGTGTTGTGGGTTCTCATAAAACTAAGGAGAAAGCTCGGAACTCTATCTATTGCCGGGTTTTGCCAATGACTGGTTGCATGACTTCATTAAAAAAGCATTGCCTGGCTAAATTAATTACCGTATGGGAAACGCTTTGAACACTTTTGCTTGGTCTCTACCTTCAAAACAGAATAATGCACTCCTATAATGATCCTCTGGTATAACTGCCAATATTCCTTGCCAGCAGAAGTTGAGTTCCCTGCGCTTCCAGGAGCCCCCTCGGAAAAGGCCCCGTCCTCTCCCTGGCACATGAGGATGGCAGGAGGTGGGAAACCCAACCCCGCATCCCACACAGGGCAGCTCCACACCCACCCTGGCCCCATAGGCAAGGAGGAGGGTAAGGTAGAGCTGCAGATCCTTCCCCCACATTTCCCTGGACACTCCCCATCTTGTCCCAGCACTCTCCTCCTCCTCCACACAGCCTTTTCCAGCTCGCTCCGTCCCCAGCGTGCCGATCCCCCGGGCTGCCTGTCAAACTCCTACTCCCAGAGAGCAGAGCCATCCGAGGCTGCAGCACCCTGAGGATGCTCAGCGTTCCATACAGCCTCCAAAAAACCCCATTAGCATGCACGAGTCCCTCTTTGATAAAATAATCCTGCTTAAATTCAGAACCCAGAAAACCATGACAACTTCGGTAAGCCTGAAAATTAAAAGCCTTTAAACTTGTTTTCATCTCCAAATGCCCAACAAGCACAGATGTGCTACAGGCACCAACACTTCTATTTACTGCGGTTAAAACCCATCAGCAGCCGCCCCTGGTGATCGGCATTACGAGCCCGCACTGCAGCCCAGCACGGAGCGACTCCGGACTCTGACCCTGCGGAGCAGCCCCCGCGGAACCCCCAAACCCCCGAAAGCCCCTCCCGGAGCAAAGGCACCACCAAAGCTGCAGGCTGGGGGTGCGGAAAAGCCAGAGCCTGAGCAGGACACCGGAGATGCCCAAACCCCCCGGGGCCGGGGCTGCCAGGAGGGGGCACGGCCAGCCGAGCTGCTCCCAGCGCTGAGCAACTGCAGGGAGCAACAGGAGGCAAATAAGAGGGGCTATATACTATGTGCAGATTAAAGAAAAACACCAACACTCCCAAACAACAACAAAACACCAAAAA